>VWZU01009507.1:403884-505479 GCA_013397095.1 Sterrhoptilus dennistouni | reverse complement strand
GGGGGGAGGGCGGCGGGCACGGCCCCGGGCCGGGGGGAGAGGCTGCCCTGAGGCTGCGTGCTTGCGGCGGGCTGGGGCTGAAATCACAGGCGGATGGGCAGTGCAGCCTTTAGGGGAAAGGAGTTGAAGGCAGTTCCTGCTCGTAGTTTGGAGCTTGCTGGCTCTGCGAACCCAATGGATATACTTTTGCTATAATTTACAATAATGCCCCTCTGGGAAGGAGGGAGTCATTTTGATGAGCTGAATTGGAGGCAGCTAGAAAAATCTGTACCTGTCTTGTTTTGTGTGCTGCGGTAGGTTGAGGGATGTGTTTACACAGTGGGGATGCAGGTGCTTGGTGAAACCACATGTGTTTGGGAGTAGTGGTACAGGAAGGCCTGTGAATTTAGGAGTAATAGGTAAACAGGCGTCTGTGTGTTGGGAGAAGTAGGGTGGTAAGTTGGCAGGCATCTAAAGGCTGTGGAGGAGGGTGGCTTTGGGTGGTAGGGAAGCCTGTGTACAAGTTACAGGCACAGTGGTAACAGGTTGCTACAAGGTTCTGAACTTGTTTTGTTTCTTGGCCAGTGTGGTTAGACTTAATGTGCGAGACCTTCGTGTGTGTAATATGAGCTGGTATGTGGACAGCAAGTCATGCGTGTTCCTACTGCTGTGCTTTGGTTTGTCTGCTGCTCACACTGGGAGCTGAGAGAGATGCCCGGCTGTCACCAGCTCGGTGAGCTCTGTCTGGTGTGTGGCGATGGGCTAAAGCAGCAAGCAACGTGGTCTGTGAACTTGAGAGGACTGTGAGTTGATGTTTCACCTGTAATGAAATGGAAAGGCTGGATATTTGTTGTTTGGCCCATGCAATGAACATGTCGCAAATGCCGCGTGTTGAGATCATGATAGGACTTTTTGGAGAAATGTCTGTGTGTGTGCTGGGGAGTTGTAGAACTGTAGTTGTATATGTTTTTGACAGGTAGCAGGCACTCTAAATTTCTGTCTATTCAGTCATCAAAGCTGTCTTTTTGTAGGTAAATTTTCAAGGATGACTGTGGACTATAGGAAAGCGAGGGGGCTTGGGTGGATATGTGGGTACGGCTGAAAATGGGGGGAAGGATGAATTTGTATACAGGGTGAAGATTATGTTAGGCTATGTATACACGTGTGTATCAGGGGA
The DNA here is from genome assembly GCA_013397095.1 of Sterrhoptilus dennistouni. Lineage (NCBI taxonomy): Eukaryota > Metazoa > Chordata > Aves > Passeriformes > Zosteropidae > Sterrhoptilus > Sterrhoptilus dennistouni. The sequence continues at coordinate 504,323 of VWZU01009507.1, read as the reverse complement.
ATGGTATTTGTGCAAAAGGGAAACTGGAGTTTTCGTATTGCTGAGTGAGTGAGTTAGTCTGTGTATAGAGAGAGGAGGCAGGCGGTTTTGGCTGAGGCTGTGAAAAGTTGAAATGGCGTGGGGGAGGGATGATCAGCTGGCTCCAGGGTCCTCTACAGGTTGGAGGCTGTGGGGGTTCTTTGCTACTCATAGTATGGACAGAAGTATTTTATAGTTGTGACATGGAGTGAAAATGAAAGAAGTGAATGAAGATGATGAGGCAGTTTGGTACTGGTATGAATATTACCGGATTAAAGGGGGTTGCAGGACAGTCAAGGGGTTTCTGGTAAAGCGATTTCTGTTTGTTTATTTTGTTTTGTTTGTTTCACTGGATAAATTGACCATTAACTTTAAGGGTAAACTTTTGCTGAAACTAGCACTCAATGGTTTTGACAGGTCAGCAGCTAACTAAAACCACTTAATGTAGTGTAGACAAGCTCCCTCGTGTGTGGGCTTGGGGGCTCCAGTACATCCTTTATATGTATTTATTACATGGATTTTCTGTACCTTAACACTTAACTGAGTTTGCACTTCCAGAGTATATGAAATCTTCTATACTGGATGTATACTTGTGTTTGAGAGAGGGTTAGTGCATCAACATTGGAGGGTCAGAGATTTGTGAAGATAAGATCCATTTAGAATGAAAAGCTGCTTGGATCAGTTGGAAATGAGGAGTAATTACATGTGTGGATCCCACGTTCTGCAAGTTTGGGGCAGTATGTTCTATTTATTTGCATAGCCTCTCATCTGTTGTTCTGCAGATATTTAGAGGAGGCTGTTACATAGGGCAGTGATTTAATTAAGTCACACAACATCAGGATGAGGGAAATTTAATTAACGTAGCATGGAGAGGGCTGCATAGAGGGTGCTGAGAACCCATTTTTCTTTTACAGTGGTAGCCATGAGGTGATCAGTTAGTGATATAAGGAGTGAGAGAAAGAAATGAGTAGACCCTGGACAGTTCAGTTCTCTTCTTGTCTCTGGTGTGCATTGCTCTTTTAAACTTTTCCAGTCATAATCAGTAATATGTGCTTCTGACTTAGTAAACTTGTCTCAAGAAATAAAAACCTATTACAATTGAAATTCAAGCCTACAAAAATCTGTGTTCAGCAATCATTTCACGTTCTCTCTGTCAAGAACCACTGCTCTCAGGGGTCCAGTGGAGAGTAGAGAGTATTTCTCACATGGATGTGTTGCTTCCATGTTACAAAAGAGAAAGGCACTAAAATCTGCTCTTAGTAGTGGACGTAAAAATCTGTGTTTATGAAGTATTTGTATTACTCTTTGGAGCAGGGCTTATTTAGATGGCAGCAAGGGACAGGGATGTGCAAAGAACAGTGTTCAGTGAGTACTGAGTGTCCTCCTTAAATGGAACAAACTGCAGCACACCTTGCTGAGTGCTGCCATAGTGTTCAGCAGGGCAGGAGGGGGCTTGGTTTGTTATCGTGGTTTCTGTTGCTTGCTTTGGTCTTGGGTTTTTTGGGGTTTCTCTTAAAAAAACCCCAAAAAAATCACTAAAAATGAAAATTGATCATTTGATAGCACCTTGCATTATCACTCCTGTAGGAATGTTTAAATCTGCCATATAGGTCTATTGCTGTAGCTTAGGAAGTGGGAAATGGCTGTTCTTTTCCAGCCAGCACTGGGAGATAATTGGCTACCCATTGGTTTTTCCAAGCGCCGTCTCTTCCAAGTGAATGGGAAAGCCTTGGTGAAAGAATCCAAGCTTGAGACTCCATGTTTGGGCTGTGGAGAGGGATTACTGTAACGGGCCATGCATATCTTTGTGTCCATAGTTGTTGGGGTTTTTTTTTAACCTAGTATTGATTCTTTCTGCCCACTACCTTAATGAAATGTGCTCTATTTTGTTTGGGGTTTGCTTTTTTAGTTTTTGTCACTTGTCCACTGATCTCTCTGAATTCAGTGCTGCACTTCCCTCCCCTGTGAAAAAGAAGCATTCTTCATGTCTTGGGCCTTTTAGCAACTGAAGTGATTCACTCTGAGTATTGTTCTTATCAGTAAATTGGAGGAGAGCAGTGGTGATTTCTTTGGAAAACTGTTGAAATCAAAGTTTTGCTGTCTTGGTTCCTTCCCAATGTATTATTTTTTTAAATTCTGTGCTTCAGTTTATGCTTTGGTGGTCTTCATAATTTGGTTTACAGCTGTACAGGGTGTGAATTGTGGCTTCTTTCTCACTGCTTATTAGCAGTGTGAATGCAGCATAAATGTTTTATGCATCTTAGAGTAGTCCAGTTTAGCCCCAACCTCCGGCATATCAGGTATACATAAAATATTCAGGGAATTTAATGTTAAAATCTGGACCAGTAATTGCAGCTTCTTAATTAAAAACAAAACAAAACAAAAAAGCCACCCAAATAGAATGACCTCTGACTAGAAAAGCCCAGAAAGGAGAAATTGAAAGATGATCCCTCATGTAAGAACAAGGATGCAGAGTTTCCAGAAAGATTGTCAGTTCTCCTTTTACTTAACAGACAACTTTGCAAACTCCTTAGCTATTTGGATGATGTCTTTCAGCCTTAGACAGATGTCTAGTGTGCGAAACTTCCTTCAAACTGCTTATAATTTGTCTAAAGCTTGTACAAATTTGTATTTCTATCATATGATAAAGTCAGATAAATATTTGGAAGATTTCGAGTGTCACTCCAGAAGAAAACTGGTCTGAAAATCTTCATGAGATGGTAAGAAATTACTGAGCTGGGGTAGCTCATCTCTAGTTTCTTGAGATGAGCAGTTCAGCTCATCTCAGTTTCTGGAGACATTATTGGCATGTTGAAACATAAGGGTTGCCAGTGAGTGTAGGTTAAATTAGTCTTCTGACTCTTGGAAAACCCTGTATTGGGAGGGAAAGATGTTTTAATGTAGGGAATGATGACAGAAAGGGACAAGTCAGTGTCTCAGTAGACAGCAGCCTTTCTTATAATTTTGAAGGAAATTACTCAGGCCCAGATATTTTTGTTTTGCTATGAAAAATGTTACCCACAACTCTTTTTCCCTGTGCACCATTAGTTTCTCATTAACATTACCTCAGTGTGTCATTTTATGATGTCACTACATTACTGTCTCCTGGCATAGATTCTCTTCATCTTTGATGGGAAATAACAATTTATTGAGTTTTCTTTCAAACAAATAGTACAACTAGGTGCTTAAGTCTGTTTTTGCAAGACTTAACATGAAACAGATCAGAAAAACATGGCATAAGGATGTTTCAGACTGGGCTGCTAGAGAGTTTAAGATGGCTCTTCAGTGACTGCGGTAATGACATGCCAATAACCACAAACTTCCAGTTGAATCACAAAGGAAAGTGTCATTCCTTCTTTGCCATTTTCATTATTAGTGTGTTAACAGAAAACGTAATCTTCTTTAATCCTACTTTTGTGTCTGCACCCCAGTATAGGAACTTGACCTTTACTGAATGTAGAGCAAACATGGCTCTGCATTGTTAGCCTATGAATTAATTGTTTTTATCAAGGAGGTAATGAAGTAAGATGATGAGGATTTGTTGAGCAGAGGAGGTAGCATGTTATTGTAAGTTTTTCATGCAGTACTGCCTTGGTCTGTTCTCACCAGCTTGTTGGTCCTGCCTGCTAAAGGCAGGTGTATGTTTGAAACTCACGGTCTTCTATTTAAAAATTTATAGAAAAAGAAAAATTGGTAACAGGAGAGAACATTTCAGTGATGGAACTATGCGTAAAGAACTGATGTTTTGATTCAGGTGAAACAACGAATATTATGTTGGTCAGCTTATTCAAAAAGAAAAAGAAACTGTTCTGGGTGGCTTTGTTGGTTAAACTGATGTGCAAGTCATAAAAAGCAATATTGCATACATATTGCTCTTCCTTTCCTATCACTTCCTCCAGTGCAGCCTTTGATTGAGTTGTGTTTTCAATGTTACTTGAAAAATTTTACAAAACAGTAATTGTAGGTGATGCACGAAGTATGTAGATCGAGTGGATTATTTTTTTCTTTATTCCAAAAGCTTTTCTAGAGTATCCCACTAACTTTTGAAACTCCTGACTTTGGAAGGGATGAAAACCAAAGTGGGTGAGTGGTGATACACTGCTGCTATCATCATTCCAGAAAAAGGAGCACCCTGTGCAGGCATCCTTTCTAGGGCTTTTGAGGTGTGTGTTGGCAGCTGTGGGTTTACTTCCTGCTGCTTGAGGCTCTCATAAATGAATGGACAGTATCTGCCACTTGATTATATATACATCAGCAAGCAGCATGCTGCACTTGAAGAATGTTGTAGAGTGAACCTGTAAGTTAGGTAGACTCAGTGTCTTCAATGTGTGTACTTTATGGGGTTTATTTTAGACTAATTGTAGTCTGTTTCTGTGGGTTGAGTATATTCCAGGCTTTCCCAGAGTTTTGATGCAGGTTAATCTTGGAGATGTTCAGGTTGTGTCTTGTCTCAGAAACTTGTCTGAGATGTGAACTAAAATACAGGAAGTGGGTGACAGATTGACTTCAAAGCGTGTTCCCAACTCAGACTGAAGTGACAATACAGCTGTACCCGCTGGGTCTCCAAAAGGCAGGTTAGTGCCCTGCAGAGGTGCTGAGCTACGCAGGGGGAGTGGGTTCTACCCTCTGCTGCTTCCTAAGTGCTGCCAGGCCTGCAGAAATTGTCCTGCTGCTCCCTAAGGGTTGCTTGTTGTTCCTGATAACTGAATATCTGTTCCTAAGTTATTGTCTCTAGTTTTGACATTTTGCGTGGAAATGACTGGGGGTAAAACTACAATAAATTCTGGAGAATAGTTCTTTTATGGTTTTGCTTCAGTTAATCAAGAATGAAACTAGCTGTGTGAGCAGCAAGTTATGAAGCCTGACTTCCTGTGGCTTTGTGTCTTGTGGTTGGATTTTTCTGGGTGTAGGTTATTGTGTGTTCTGTGAGTATTCTCATGTGTTTGGAGCACTCTGTCCTGTATGGAAGGATTGTTTTGGTAACACAGCTGAGCTTCTGCTGCACTTGTCCTCGGGGGCCACTAGTTTGGATATCTCTCCTTGATGTGACTGTTTATTATCCACAAGACTCATAGGACCTGACTATTTGTGAAATATTTACCCTTGTGTAAACTTTTGAGTTGTGTTTCAGTGAAACTGTGGGGACACAGACAACACACACTCTAGCTTGGCTTGCTAGGGTTTTATTTTATTTTCCACTAATGCTAGTTCTTGTTTTACTGTTTGTGTGTGTGGTTGGTTGTCTGTTTTTTAAAAAATAACCACTGTTTAAGGTTTCTTCCAAAAGAGTTAAAAGTATATTCCCCTCAGCATTTCAGGGAAAATATCTAGAAATAGGAAATTGTGTTCTTCGTGGCAGCTTCTTAAGGGATGCTGAAAATCTTTTCTTTATAAGATTGAATACTCTGAAGAATTTTATCAATCTGTTTGTTAAACAACATCCAAATAAACATCGACAGGTGTAAAGTTGCCTTTGTATATTGCAGCTGTATATATGATACCACATACAGTAATTTTGGACCATGATTCTAGGAGAGAAGTGAATGGAGGTTTTCATGTTGCGTAAGTCTCTGGAGTACAGCTAGACTGGATTTAGAGGGTGGTGGATTAGCAATTGGAGGGGGCAGGGACTTGTGTTTGTGATTGCCCTTGTGACCTTGAAAAACTGCTGAAACCGTCATGTGCTTTGAAACTTTTCAGATGAGAAGTACTGTACTGAAACTATGTGGTACTGTGGGCTGTTTTGACAGTTCTGTCTTCAGTGTGTAAAGCTGAAGAAATTGTTCCTTTTGCTTCTGTTTGAAGTGGGTCTGTACTCAAAGCATTGCCTTCAGAGAGCTGTAAAGGTATGAAAGGTGAATATAGCACGGATGTTACTCGGGGTTTTTTCTGTGTCCTTTCTTCTCCTACTCTCTTTACCTAGTATAGTAATAAAATAAGTCTCTACTATTTGTTCTGGTTCCCGACAAGAAAATCTTATCCTGGTCAAAAGGTACTTTGCATACCAGCTTGTGCACAAGACCTCTCTTCAGATATGGTACTAGTTGCAGGCACTGGTTTCTGGTGTCAGACATGAAGCTTGGCTCTCCGAGGAACATTTGATAAAAATTGTTTATAACTGGCTTTTCACTAAGAAGTACTTTTTTTTCAGTGCTCGTGTTTAAAGGAAACATGAAGTTCTTTTTTTATTTCAGCTGTAAAACTTGAATCCAGACCTAGCGGAGGAAGTCCATTGAGTCCCCCAGGTAGTGTTCAGTCCCTCATCTTGGAAAGCAAAGCAGCTCCATCTAGCTCAAGAGAGCCCCAGGGCACAGTACAGGCTGTTAAGGCTCACAAATGCCTCACTTTGGGTGTTGTCAGTAAGAGCTGAAGTGGCGCCTCCAAGGAGGTTATTAGCAATGTCTAATTACAGGTGGGATTTACACTCAATGAGTGTTACTCAGTAATTGTGGGACTACTGCCTATACATGTATCAAACACTCCTCAGATGGGGTGTTTATCCATTTGCTGGGTTGACATGTTTTCTGTTCCTTTATCACTTTTCCAGGAGACATATTACAGCAAGAGCTTTTTTTGTTTCACTTTTCCTTTTCTCTGAGATAATGTCTTTCCTGCTCTTTCCTTTGCTGATTGCTTATGCTGGTGGAAGAATTTATTGGACTCATCCGAAGTCTAGGTTATGTCTGATTATGTTACTCTGAGGAATAGTTATCTAAACAAGTAGAAGGTTGTGCACAAGACTTCAAATAATAGAGGTTCTATACATAAACAAGATGAAAACAATGCTGTGAAAACAATAGCTAGAGCTGGGAGAAAGAGGGGCATGTGAAACCTGTTCTGTAAATCCTCCCTAAGTGCACTGCAATTCAAACTGCTGTTCAAAAGATAACCTCCAGTTCATAAGCATTCAGTCATTTAAAAAAAATGCATTAATAATAGGAATTGTTTGCTTTGTGTGAAGTTTTCCAACCAGCCCTCTTTTACATTCTGTGCATCTCTCACGGTGTGAAGAAACTGGAAGCAGTTCAATGTGTCGGTCTCTTACAAGTAATTTGTGGGATCAGGGAAAAGACAGGCATACCACTTTTGTGGGTGATTACATTGGAAAGAGATGTTTCACAGTGTTTGCTAGAGTCAAATAGCTGTGCACTCTCCTCTGCAGGCAGGCCTTAGGAGCTCATCTATTTTTCCATAAGTGGTAGAAGTGATAGTTTAACATTTTCCTGTGTTTTAAAATTGAAACAATAATTTGACTTGTGTGTGATGTGGAAGGAAAAGATAGTTAGGGCTCTGCTGTAGTGCCAGTGGTGTTTCGTATCCTATTTTTATAACATAGTAAACAATAAATATATTTTACTTTAGTTTGGCCTTTGGTTTGTCTTAGGCTGAGCCATGCCTGTACCATTTGGTCTTCTTCCAGTATTTGAGTGTGAAAATAATGGAGGTTAAGAGCTGCTGAAGCTTGACAGCTAGTTGGTAACATTAAATCGAATTGGATGACTTCTCAATTTCTTAACTAGAACATACCAAACGCAAGTAATTCTAGGCCAGAGAACTTCTCCAAAATATTTAATGAACTCAAGTATAGTGGCTGTGGTTAAACAAAACACCTTATTTTGTGATTTTGACTATTGTTACAGTATTATTTTAATTTAAAGAAAAAGGAATGGTGTCAGCTTAGAATATCTGACTTTTGGAGTGAAGGGGATAAGGTTACAAACAGTTGAAACAGTTTCTCATGATTTTTTAACATGAAGTGAAAGTGGTGCAGTATGTCTGGAGTCAGAGGGGAAGAAATACAATTCCACTATAGTTCAGGATTCTTGAAATTAGCTTGTGTGCTGCTGTTGCCAATGACAGGAAACAGAATTTAAGATGGTTAGAAAAATGTCACTATGGAAGGTGCTCTGCAAACTTTATTGATTCATATTTGGAAAAAAAAATTCTTGACAAATACCGTATATTCACAGATGTATTTAACAACCACACTATTTTCAGTCCGAAGTTTTCTGTATTTCTGAATATGTAGGGAGGGCTCAGTTACTGCTGGAAGTAATCTTTTTTCACTGTTCTGTTTTGTTCAGGCTTAGCAGATGCAGATGTGTTTTGTATAAACAAAAACTTGGGGTTAGCAATGTCATAACTGAAGTAACTGATTTTTTGGAAAGGTGTCTTAAGGTTTGTCCAGACTTGAAACCTGATTATGTTGTCAAGTTTCACAAAGAACAGGAAGCTAATGTGGAAATCTCTTTAATAAGTCTCTCGCTATTATTGTCTCTTCCTCCAAAGGTTTGTTTGTGTATTGAAGCACTGATTGAAACAAGCTCTTGCATACAAAGCACATGTGACAGCCTAGATCTGTCATGAGTTGTCAGATTTGTGCTTAAAGCCTTTGTCTAAAGTCAAGTAATGGTCCTAGAACGCTGTATTGGAAACTCCATCATCCTTTTCTGCTACTTATCTTCTTTTTAGTAGTCGGCATTCTAAGGCACTGCTAGTACAATAAGTGCTGAACCAGTCTCCTACCTGTGAGGAACCTTTCCTGCACAATTAAGTTTGTTCCAATTTCAGAAGTTTTTTCCAGTCTGTTTATCCTCTCCTTTCCCTGAGTTAAAGTCTGATGCTGAAATAAGTCAGCAGAGGACATGAAAAGTAGTGTCCTTAGTAAGGAAGAAAACTAACTACAGTGCTTTCTGAAGAATTTATTGCATAAATTCACTGATAACTTCAGCTAATCCAGAGAATACTTGAGTAGGCAGAGCTCAGCATTCTTTGAGGAGTATTCCTTCTTGCTCTTATCATGGGGATCTGTTTTTTGTTCATTTGTCTGTACATAATTTTAAAGGTTTTTATCAGCACATATGCTGCACTGTGTTTTATTACCAAGTTCTGCTTGCCTTTCAGGGGTATCTTGACTGTTTTTGATACTGGCCTGAGTAAAAACCAATAAGTAAAAACTGCCCACTGACATGGTCAGTAAGATGGGTGAGATGAGGAAGAGCTTCTTGCCATTAGTCTTCTTTCTCTGTCCTTATTTTTGTTTATGTTTGGTTTCTTCAGGCTCATTTTCTCCTGTTGAATCCACTCTTGAGGTGGACTGAGAGGAATGAGAGAAGATTTAGTCTATAGTGCTTTTTCCTGAACTGTGCAAGTTGTTGGGTTTTTTCACCCTGAATTGTATAAAAAGTCCTGCAGATAGTAGAAAACTTAGTGCTTTATGGATTTAAGGTGTCATGGAATTGGTAGACTTGCATCACTGTTGCTGAAAAAGCAAAGATTCTTTTAAAGTCTTTGGATGACTGAAAAGATTTACTTTGAGCTGCTTTGTTCAGAGAAGGAGAGTAAGAGTGAGCTGATGTGACCCCAGATTAATTTTTACATCAGGAGGGAAAAGAGCAATAAAGCCTATTAGCTCCAACTGCCAAAGGGTAGTTAGTGCCTTCAGAATTCTATAGACAGGAGAGTTCATGTAGTGAGTGTGTAATTCAGTTGAAGCTTAGCTTCTTCTGTGTTGGTTTCTAGACATTAAATGTTAGCTACCTTGGTGAGAGTGCTGGGCACTGGATATATCAGCTCCTTTGTCAGCCGGGCACTGCTGTTATGTTCAGCTTCTCTACTTACGGAGTCACTTACTGTACATAATGGAGCTTTGGATTTGTCTCTCCTTATGGGGACTTTGTTCCTCTGCCCAAACAGATCTTTGCTGCATGCTGCCCAGTTGGTGAGGATCTGTTATTCCTCTCCTTAAAGGTCCTTAGAATAGTTTGGTTTTTTCACCACTTTTCAGTGTTGATACAGTATGGAAAAGAGTTTTTGCTAGGCCTTTGCCCGCACTCAGGCATTTGCTTTTGGAACCCACTCATAATCCTGACTTGGATTAAAGAAGAGGTTCTTGTATGGTTACCTAGGTACCTTAGTGCTGTTGTGGTTCTGCAGTTTTCTGCGGTGTGGGATCCTCGTCCTTCTCATATTGATGCTTGGCTGTGTCTCATCTTGTGGTAAGGGTTGGGTCGTGCATATGTTGGGTACATATTGCTGAGATTAATTTTCTTTTAGTTTAGCTTCTTGAATCAGCTTTCTCCATGAGGATGTGAAAGCAACTACTGATGCCAAAGCTGGGGTAGAAATTACCCGTGACAGGAGGTGGGCTTACAGCAGTTATCAATTCAGCTTGGCCTCACTTACTGTAAGAGTGCACACTGAGCTGTTTCAAATGGGGTTCTTGTGTAGTTACTAATGTTTGTTCTTGACACTGGTGGTTTGGATACCTGTTGACCTCTCTTGTGAGTGGAAGTTCTGTATTTACTTGGGATGTTGCTGCTGATAAAGCAGCATCTAAGAAGAGGAGTCCCATAACTGTGACAGTGTTAACAGTGTCACCAGTCACGTTGCAGTCCTAAAGTAAAAGAGCGTGGAATTAAGTGTTGACATTAAAACATTTATTATAACTAAATTAAAAAAGGTCCATCCCCTCTTTTGGACTTTCCTTAAATGCGTAGCCTGCTACAGATGTTTATATGACTCCCTTCATAGTAGTCATTCCGGTTTAATTAAATACCAGCATTTGCTGACAAGAATATCTGTAGGTACATGAGAATGCAACAGAAACCAAAACTTTGCATAGCAAAGGTCATGGTAAGGAGTTTGTCAGAAAGTTTCTGAGCAAGTCAAGCTGTTTTTCTGTGTTTTTCTGTCACATCTGCAGATTTCCTTAGGGGTAGGAGGACTGCCTCAGCTCATCTGCTGTGGTGTTTGTCACCACTTAATGTGCAGTTAGAGTATCTTACCCACTGCCTGTTTCAAGCCTAGGTTTTGATGAACTGCAGAGGGACTGAACTATTTTGGGTGAAACATGAGTAATGTCATCGCTAGTAAAGAATAGAGTTTGCAGTTGTTTGTCAGGCACTAGCTGATTCTGTGTCCAGGAGTTCCCGTATTCGTTCCATTTTGGAGGTCTCTTGCAGTAAGGCTGGGGAAGAAATTCAGGCTATCTGAAAAAATGGAAGCAATCTGAATTCTAGAAATTCTTTACAATGTCCATAATGTAAAATGTTTGAATTTTCTTGGTCATTTGCTGTTCTTTTACACTTCTTTCTCTTCTCTTTCTCAGCCCTCCGTTTCTGTAATAAATTTTAGATACTGTTACAAAGACCAAATTTTCCCTTTTATAACCTCTGCTGTTTACTGTCTTGTACCCAGATACCTTGAAAACTAGCCAGAAACTGATTTGTTTGATATCTGTGTTTCACAGGTTGGGACCTGGTTTTTTTAATGCCTTTTTTTTTTTTATGCACAGAATTCTTATATTTAGGCTTCAGAACATTTGAATTCTACAAATTGTTGAAACATAGAGATGATTCCTGTTCACTGTTTCAGGCATCCTTGCTGTGTTACATAATAAAGCTTTTCATGTTACCTAATAAGTTAAATACTGCTTTATTTGGACAGCATTATCAATAATAGTTTATATAAATCTGTAGAAAATAATTTTTGAAAAAGGTTTTTTCAGTGTGCCTGGCTTTACTGGGGTCAGTTGTGCTTGACTGACTTGGCTGCCTTCTGTCAAATGGCTTGGTCTTCAGCTGAGGATAGAGCAGTGATTTTTAAATATTATTATTATTTTATCATTTACTTTTCATTTTGGCCTTAGCAAGGTGTTTTGGTGTCCCTCAATATACTCCTATTTACAGTCTCAATGGGAGGATGACTAGACAAATGAAGACTGATTGAGGAGTTATTTTAAAGGTTGGCTGGTCAATGGTTCATACTCTGTCTGGACAGCAGTTACAGCTAGAGCTCCTCAAGGGTCTACTGTCTACTAAATAAAATAGTTCTAACATAACCACTTATTCTCGTTGACTGTTTCTGGTATTAAGCAGGAGTTGCTTAGAATCTGCCTATTGAGTAGACTTGGAATAAACAAGGTACATTCATTGAATAAACATTTAATCTAAGAAAGGGAGAATATTCTTTTTGAGTGTCAAAAATGCAGTTTTAGAACATTGTAGTTATCAATATATTTTATCTCTCACATACCTTTGGTATTCTAAATGTTGAGGTAAAACCAAGTGATTTGTAGAGCATTTGAAGTTGCCGGGCAGGGAGGGGTAGGCAGCATGCTGGGTAGTGAAAATAAATCTCAGCTTTTCTGAGATTAGTTTCTTTTCACAAGCCTGGACAAAGAGGAAAGTGAACTGTCATCTTAGATGCTACAGGTAGACAATCTCCAGAAATGACAGTGCTTGAAGCAGATTCTTACTGCAGAAGCAATATTCTGGTCTGGGAAGGTGTGGTGGATTTAACTGTGGTAGCCATTCTCATGGGTTGGTTTCTTTCTTGTAAGAGAGTTTAGCTGTGTTTCTGCTTGAGTTTTTAAAGGAATTTGTAGTGGCTGGTAACAGACTTCCTTGTCATAGTTTCTGTGCTCTAAAATAAGTTTGAATCTCAGCTTTTAGCCTTCCTTTTCCTTTGCATCCAGGGTGTGGATATATTACTGTAAACAATTGCATTAGTATGGTAGACTTCTCCATTATCTCTGCACTTAAATGTGCATACATACACATGATTGTATGCAGGTTCTCCCTGTCATATGGTTTGTGTATTCCTGGTTTGGCAATGGATTTGCTTACATGACACCTGTAAAGGGGGTACGTTCTGAGAGTGGGTGTTTCTTGGCACATCGTGGCCATCGAATGGTTGGTACCTCAGATCACTCCAGACTTTCACCTTTAACAAGTGAAAAGCAGTCACTTGATGTTTGGTGGTGTTGTCACAGACAAATAGGAGCTTCTTGTCTGGCTTGGCCTCTTCCAGTGGTTCACAGAGTTTATTAGTTTCAGTTTAGCTGTTACTATTAAGCATTTGAGTCAGAGATTTTATTGACTATTGTGTTGAACTAGGACAGAAGTTGGTCAACTCTTCTATCTTACTACTTTTAGACTCCCTGTCTCCTCTGCTTTATTCACCCCAATATACAAGGAAGAGTCTCTAAAGTAAATCTTAATCAAAAAGACAAAGATCTGGAAGAAATTTTTTTTTTGTATTGCATTCAAGGTAAAACTTTCAAAATTGTCCATGATCAGATGACGCAGGGCGTGAATACTGAGACTTGGCAAAATAGTACTGTTTCTTGGCCTGTATATTATGCTAATCCTGCAGAACGTTATCCCTCTTTACTAACTATTAAATACTTCTGCATATTTCTGTTGAAATGCACTAATGATCAGAGGTATATTAGCTAGCTGTGGCTATGTCCCTTAACTAAAGTAAGTTACTTGATTAAAATAGTCAAGTAGTTGCTACTTGTAGCTAATGTTTATTGCAGAGTTGTCTTTTGAGTAGTATCAGTGTTGCTAATTATAAAAGTGATATACTAAGTTGCATTATGTAGAATGTCTTAATAAATTGGCAGTGTCTTAGTAACTCCTTTTTGTTTACTTTGTGGTCCTGTTCTGAGCTTATTGTAATTCTTTCTGCAGAGAATGAACACGCTTTTGAGTAATATTTTGATCACTTTCCAAATATCAGGAAATAATTGGGATTCAGAGGGCAGGTTTACTGCATTTTGGAGGTCATGATAGATGCATTTCTTTTATTAAAGCCATAGCTTCAATTGCACAGTTGTCACCTTTCTGTGGGTTTGAGCACGATCAAGTAGTAGGAGCCATAAACATTGTTCAGCAGTGATGCCATTGCCTTCAGCTTACGTGCACAGTTTAACAAAATGTTATTAATGTTTGTTGTGTCATTCCCACACCACTCCCAGGGAAAAGTGGAATATATATATATATAAACTTGTATATATATGTATATATATATCTCCATGTGAGGCTGTGAAGCTGATTAGAGGGCTGGAGCGCCTCTCCTGTGTGGAAAAGCTGATAGAGTTGAGGTTGCTTAGGCTGGGGAAGAGAAGGCTCTGGGAAGACCTTAGAGCAGCCTTCCAGTACCTAAAGGTTGCCTACAAGAAACTGAAGTGAGACTTTTGACAAGAGTGTGCATTAATGGGGCAAGGGATAATGGCTTTAAACTGCAACACGATGGGTTTAGATTGACTATTAGGAAGAAATCCTTACTGTGAGGGTAGTGAGGCACTGGAATCAGTTGCCCAGAGAAATTGTGCATGTCCTGTCCATTGCAGTGTCCAAGGCCAGGTTGGATGGAGCTTTGAAGCGACCTGGTCCCAGCAGGAGGTGTCCCTCCTTGTGGCAGGTGAGTTGGAACCAGGTGATCTTTAAAGTAATTTGTAACCCAAGCCACTCTTTGAAGACTGGAGAAGCACATAGCTATCCCTTTACAGAGGAGGTATTTGCATAGAAGAGAGACTAGAAGGCCATGGTCTCCAGTCATAGAAGTGATGTTGGAGACACTCAGAAGGATGTGGGAGATGTTTTGAGGACTAATGTGTATAATATAGGCAGCTGGTTGCCTAATGCCAGCTCTGCAGTTTTGGGGGCATGGAGACCTACTGAAACTGGCACTGTTTGTGCTGTGTTCAGCATCTGTTTGAAAGCTCAGATCAGCAGTCTTCTATTCACATACCTATTTCTGATTTTTTGTGACTGTGGGTCTGTTTGTTATGTAGTAGGTTTTACTGAATTATTTGTGTAATCCCCTAGCTAATAGTCTGCTTTTCTTTTAAACTGCCAAATTAATCTGATTCTTCCAGTTACCATTCTGCAAGTGCTGAAATACTGAAGAGTATTCCTCTGTGAGCCATGATTATTTTATGGATTCCTAGTTTGATCTAGATAATTTGTTACATTATATAGAATACATGTATAGAATATACATGTTGTATAGAATACATGCAGGTTAAGCTTATGGTAGTAAAGTGGTAGTGCTGATAGGTGAGCTTTGGAATATAGAAATAATTTTAAAATGTCTTGACAAGTTGTCTTATAAATGGGATCACAGAACAGGGTGTTTGCCCCCTTGGTACAATTAATGTGTTTTTTTAATGTGTCTTTGTGCTAACATGCTTCCATCATGATTCAGTCCAGCAATGGCGTGTCTTGCAGCCAGCAGTGTGTACAGGAGCAGTAGTAACCTTTGGTGGAGCTGGAGATGGTGTCTTTATCTGTGTTATCCAAATTTCCCTGCAGCTGATGTCTGAAATGATGAGTAGCATAAAGTGAATGTTGAATTATTAACATGCTAACTTTCCTGGAATCCTTTTGGCTGTCATGTCTATCATTATGTCATTGTCTGCCTGTCATGCCCTTATGCACCTTCTCTGATGTTGGTTTCTTGAAAATTGGCATGATCTTCTTGTATGTTAGTTTTAACATTCCTACTGACAGAATTATGCTTTCAATTTTTGCAGGTATAGTTCAACATGTATTGTGATACTGGTATAGCAGGAAAATTAAGACAGTTTTTACTCAATAGAGATATCTGAAGCTTCAACATTGAAATATATATTGCAAATTGAGAGTTCTACTATTAATGAATCTACTATTAGTTTAATAGAGTTAAACTATTGCTTAGAAGTGAGTCTGAGTGACTTATTGTGGAACTGAAGTTGCAGTATGAATTGGACAAAACTTGGAGTTTTTAAGCTTACAAGTTGCTAAGTGACTGCTTTGTGCCAAGTACTCTTGTGTAGATGAGAAGTGAAAAACAGTTCAGAAAGCCTCAGTGCAGACAGCTGAAAAAGGTTCCATGTGTTCAAACAAGGATACTGGAGCCTGCTGCCAGAAAAAAAGGTAATGGAAGTCTGATTCACTCTGCAATTCCTAGAGATAGTAATTTTTAAACTAGTTTCTCTAGCCTGATTGAGTAGTAGAGCATCCTGTAAAAGAGCAGTGGGGAGAGTAGTGTGTTTTCTGAAATAGTCTTGACAGATCATCTGTGATCTGAAACATGACTTTCCATGCCATACTGTGGATTGAATATCATATGACTGCAGGTACATGGATTCTGTTAGAGTATGGGAGTACACAATTCTGTATCATGTAGGATCAGCTGCTTCCCTTCAGCATTGCTTGTAACTGCCTTAAAAATGCTTTGGGCTATGCCTTCCCTGAAATGAATCAAATCAGGCTTCCTGATTGAGGAAGGTGATAGACCTATGTTAGCAATAAAGAAATGGCTTTCTGAACAAATGGACCCTCTTAAAAATTTTAATTACCTTTACATTTCTATGTGTTGATTCTGTTAATAGTAATACAGTGCGGTTACTGAAGTAACTTTGATAGTTATTAGAAGAAGCATCTTAACCTGGAAGGAGAAAGGGAAAGATGTTCTAAAACTGTAATTGAGATAAAATAAGAACTATGTGTTTTAACAATTCTAATTTGGAGCCTTCAGTTCCTGTATTACTTAAATTACTTCTTTTGAAAGATTGTGTGTGTAGGCAGTGAGGTGACATAACAGATGCCTGAATTCTCTCTTTCCAAGCTGTGTGCTTTGCAGTAAACATTAAAATGCCTATAGCATCCTAACTCTTTAATATTTGGCAGCTCGTAGTACTGTTTTTTTCTTATGTTACCAATTTAAATGTGCGGGTGATTTTATTGTGGTGTTGAATGACCTTTTTTGCATTTAATTTAACTCCTGATGTCTATAAATTTGAATTTAGCAAGTGGTAACATGGCTAAAAAAAGCCACAAATAGATCCAAGTGTCTAAACAGTGTGGCAGAGAATTTATGCCTTCTGTAACTGTCTGCACATCAGCAGTGGCCGAGTTGTTTGTTTGGGTTTTTTTTTTTTTTTTTAATCTGCTGTGATGGCTCAGTTTTAGTGCATTTATACCCAAAGACTTAGGATTAGAAGTTGAAGAGGAACCTTATTCAAGAGAAGGGAAGTCCTTCCTCTGATCATTGTGATCATATATAGAGACGTAAAACCCCATTCTTCTTATCCCTTTTAAAATTTGATACACCTTGATTTCTGTCATTGTCAAACATACCAGCAGTAGCGAATTCTTGCAGTATTTTTTGTACCTGGTCCTAACTGAAGTACTGTTATTTTGACACGTTTTGTTTTTCACCCCACTTTGTCGAGTTTAAATTCCTTCTGAAGTTTGGATATACTCCTGGTCACACTTGGGGTTCTGTTATATTTGTAAGGTGGCAAAAAATGGGAATTGTTGGCATGCATGTATTGCAATGGCTTTATTCCCCTAATGACAAAATGGGATGCTGTTGTGCCTTTGAGACTCCTTTGTAAGATATTTGTTCCGAATACAGGATCTGCGCAGAAAGACATGTATAAACCAGGTTTAAGCTTTTTGTTGTTGTTGTTGTTAGTGTCAGGAGCAGCAGAAATTTGAGATACTGTATTGAGGATAAAAAACTCCTAATTGGCTTCAATAATAGTAGCAAGACTTGATTCAAAAACTGATCTGTTCTAAATGTGTGGTATCTAGTAGAAGTGAGGGTGGAGTTCTCTACTCAGATAAATATTAATTTTTGAGGACTCTGGCTTAAAAATCACTGAATACTGGTCACAGGAATTAGTCAAGGTAGCCATCTGCAGATAATCTGTTCTTTCCTCTTCTGACCATTTAATACAAGGCACTCAAAAGGATATTAATCTCTTGAAAATGATCAGTCTTTGACTGTGACCTACAGCTAAAGCATCTTAAAATTTTGTAGCTCAGTCACCTTTGCTGTCTTAGTAACGGAATTATACAATTATGTCAATTTTCTTAACTCTTTATCCTACAAGGCAGTGAGGTTTGTAACAATGGAGTTTATTATACAAAAACATGTACTTGCTGCTGAATTAACTGATCTGAACTGTGTTGCTTTCTCTGATTTTGCTGACAAGTGATTCTGTAGGAGTTTAAGGTTTTGTGCTTAAGGTGCCTTCTTTGAACGGCTTAACTAGAAAGGGCTAAGCCTTTTCTATTGCATAATCAACAGAGGGTTTTTGTTTTCAAGATTTCTTCTGAACTTGAATAATACTATAGTTTACTAATAACTTTATCTTCTGGGCAAAGGAGTGACAGACTCTGGATGCTCATTAATAGTGCTATAGTAGGTAGAGTGGATGAGACTGCCAAGTGAGATGTGGTTTAGGGACATACTGTTTTGTCCCAGAGGACTTCAGAAAAGATGTGCCTTGTAGTAATAGTGGGTGTCAGATGTGGTGGATTCTTTCTCAGAACATCTGATGGGTGCTCAGGCTGGTTTTATGGACATTTACGAAATTTAAGTAGTTTACCAGTAGTGGTTGTGTTTTTTTAAAACATCAGTTTGAATGCCAGATATTAACAAAGACAACAAATGGACTGATATTTTCAAACTGACACATTAGGTATTGCTGCCCAAGTATTCTAGCTAGTTATGTAATAGTAAATTTGCCTCATGGGGAAACTGTAAGAATGTGCTCAAATGATAGGCACTGCAGTAATAGTAAATATGCTCTTAGGTTGCCCATGTATATCACTTCAGTGTGTCTGAGCTGGGATTGAGTCCTCATCAGGGAGATAAATGACTGTAGACTCTGCATCAAGGAAAAACGCAAACCCATACACAATACAAACACATCTTTCTCAATTTGTGAAGTTTCTAACTAAAAGCTAGTTAGAAACTTTAGCAAGCATTTCTCTAGAAAGTCCCCGCAGTCCCAATAAACATGTTTGTTCAAAGTCCTCTGTTTGCAATGCTTTGTTGTTTCAGTTGAGGGTTGGTTTTTGTTTTTTTTTGAAGAAAACTACATATACATGGAATACATTTTAACTCTTGAAGGTACTTCCTTCTCCGTAGCTCAGCTAAAGATCAAATAACGAAAATGAAAGAGTTTTGTACTTGGGTGTTTTTACTGAAATGTGTAAGATGGCTGCGCTCTTCAGCCTCCTCTCTTCCTAAAGCTGGCTGCTTGCAAAGCTGCCCAGCATAACTGATGGAGACATGATTCCACATTTCTCTGCTTGACTTGCACTGAGCATAACTCTGATCTGTTACAGAAGAACAGAGGAGTAAGTGCTTGCCAGTCATCTCCCAGTAGGCAAATGCAGATTGTGTACGTGCATTCTTAATTCCAGTAAGGCTGGCTCTTGGTCTTCCTTCATCTTCTGCTTGTATAATTCAACAAAGTTTGATTTCCTCATCAGCCAGATGAGCAGTCTCTGCTTCAGGCATTCACTTGTAGCAGCGTAGCTGTCTGTATGTCTGCTCAGCCAGAGCATGGAACAGGAATGGGCTGCTGAGGGCAAATACCACTTAAGCTACCATTGCTGCCAAGATATCCACACAGCCACAATGTGAATTTACTGATCTAAAGCTTCCCTGAAAGTGAGTCACAGAATTTAGAAATTACAAAAGTGCAAATGTGTATTAGAGACAGGTCTGTGGGAAGAAAGTGTAGAATATCTTTTGTAAGATGCATCAAAAAGCAGCTTTCTGATGCTGTAACTTATGTCCATCATTTGTGAGATGATGTTTAAAAGTATGGACCTAATTAGAATGGTAATCCCACGGTATTATCAAGCTTTTAGGTGAGTAGGAAATACTGGTTTAACAGTGTATTCCTGCTGAAAATGCATCATTTAATAGTTTAAATTACTAACTGGTTATAGAACTTTTAACTGCATACTTCAACTTGCTGAACTCAACTTTTACTGGAAGCCCAAGCAAACTTGTTTCAAGGCATTTAGCTTTTCAGGAGGTTCTGAGTTTTGCTTCTAAAACATAGTGAAAGGATACTTTTTGCAGATTTTTCAAAACTGTCTTAATATTCTATTAAGTGCTTCAAAAAGGATAAAGCACCTAAACTGCTTGGATAAAATGAAGAACCACTTAGGAAATGTAGAGGGAATTCATTATCTTTTATTACAATGGGTGAACAACTGTCTCTTTAGGGTGGAAGCTGTGCATTGGATCAAGTAAGCAAGCAGAAAATAACTCCTGGTTTAGTTTTGGCTTTGTCATATAGGTGCAATAAGGAAGGACTGCTGCATGAATTAGCAGCACTAGTGCATTCCCCTGTGCTCCCACATTCCCCAGGCAGTCAGGTAGCCCAGTGAATGCCTCTTCCAAGAAAGGATTGTTACCTTAGGTTTACTGTTTGTTGAAACATACCCTTGGTAGGAAACATACCCTTGCTGCTCTTTTCTTTCTCCCTTCTCTCTTTTACTTCTTTAAAGTCCTTGAGTCTGTGTGACCCAGCTTGCAGTTCTGGGACAGCACTGACACTGGTGGCTGTGTGCTGTCATAGGTGGATAAGGGCACATCGGATTATAGCTCTTTCTGTTGATGTTCAATCAATTAGTTGGTTTGTTTGTTTGCTTGTTTTAAAGCAGCTGTGATTTGGTTATCTATGAAAGGTCAGAGTCCAGATCTAGCTGGTTGTGAGGCACAATAAACAGTGTTTTTCTGGTACTTCTCTGGCCAGAGTTTGGAAACTTGAAAAGGGCTGGATGTTGTAGTGGTTTTGTTTGTTTTGAACATTAGGATTCAGCTTGAGGACCATTAGTGCTTTGTTACCAGCATTATTAAGTGTGTGTTTAATCATCAGGAAAAACAGCATTTGATGCCTACACTCTGCAAAATAATATGATAGAGTTCTTTAAATTTCTCTGGACTGTGTAGTTTTTTCTTAATGTGCTTATTTTGGAATATTGAGTTTAGTTCTTTAGCGGTGAATTACTTAGGATGGCTTTGTCTGTTTGGTCTTACTTTACTGTGTACATGGTCAAATTCAAATACTTTATTAGCCCAGGAATATTTAAGTTTTTCTCAATTAAAAACTATACTACTGTGGGGTGCTGTTGTCTTAGTAGCAAAAAACTTTACTGAACTAGCTTAGTCCTACTAAAATATTGCACATTTACATAGTACGAAGACGTAAGTAGCCCAAGTAAAATGCTTAATCCATTTTATAATTTTGTTAAGCCTTTAATAGGAAGCATTCAGCTTTATTCTTGTGATGTAATTTATGATGAGCAATCTGGACAAGACATTAGCATTCGTGAGTTGTGAGTGTTTTTAGCGCTCGTATTGTTAGGAGCTGGATATAATGGTTTGTTATTATCCCAAAGCTGTATCATGAATCTAAATGTCTTTTCATAGGAAACAAACCATGCAGCTTATTTGGGGAGGTAAGAGTCACTACTGTGCAGATTAAGAAATAGTGTCCCCTCGTTGTGCCATATTCAGTGGTGGAGAGTATATCCTAAAGTGTTTTTGTGTTTTGGTACTGTATTCCTTGCTTCTGAGAAGTGAGATAGTGAATATAGAATTTGTATAAATGTGTTCATATTCTGAGGTAAAATGCTCTTAGCCCAGAATACCTATATTTGCATCTGGCCTACTGTAAGCAACCTTCTGGCTGAAAGTCATCCTGGTCTAAGGAATGCTCTCGAATCCTCTGTAGAGTAGAATCTGGGAGGGCTGAAGGCTTTCTGGAAAGCACAATGCTCATCTTCCAGGGCTGCGTTTGTGAGTTTGCCACTTTTAAAGGCTGCTGGCCACGGAGGCTCCTGGGCACTTTGTAGTGCAGGCACCTTGTAACCCTCGTGCCTGGGGGGTGTTCTGAAGGTGAGGGACAGAGCTGCGTCCTGGCCTCGTGTTTTGTGTCTGTGCCCGAAAACCGGGTGTGTTTAACAAGAGCTGTTCGCAACTTTGTACATTTGCACCGTTGTTTCATTTTGCTCCCTGAAGTTCCTTCAGGGATGTGGAAACAACTTTTTTACTGGAGCTTTTTTACCTTTTGGGGAGAGCTTTAGCCTTGTTCAATACAATGATTTAGGATACTTTTTCAGAGTTCATTAATGATTTATTGGATGCTGCTTAAGGTGTAGTTACAGAATACTTGCAGAATATGAACTGGCAGCAGCTCCTGGTTCTGCATTTCTGTCGTTGGCACTTGTCTGATCTGGCATTTCCTAAGCTGGTTTGGAGACCTCAAGTGACAGGAAATAATTGATGTTTTCTGGATTAGTTTGGTTCCTTGAACAATCCATCCTATTGTGATCCGTAAGAAGAGAGAACGCTGGGGAAAACACGGGGCTTGCAGCAGGTAGAGCTATGGGCATAGAACTTACTGAACTCTTGCAATTCTTCAAAAGGTGGTCAAATAGTCCTTTTGAGCAGTTTTGTGCGTTTTAGTAGTTGAAAAGCACTATTGAGTGTTTGGAAGAGGCAAGCTATAATGAAATGTTGTAGCTCCATTCTTCCATCAGTGGGCCTAAAGTCAAGGTCTGCACTAGGTCTCCTTTATCACTCAGGTCATCCAGAGTGCTATTATCAGTTTCTGATCTTCACTGTCACAAGAAAACTTCTATTTCCCTCCTGTCCCCGACAAAGCTGGCTGTTACCCAGAATTTTTCCTATGGCGTAGTTCCTTCTACCAGTGTATTCTTATGACAACTTCTGTAAGATGCAGTGGTTTATAAGATTAAATACGTAGTCCCTGATCCATGAAGGATTTTGGATGTTGGCATCCTGTTCAAAACAATGGGTAGATACTGTTGTTGATCCACATATCTGAATTGTTGGTTATTCACTGCATTTTAAGGTGAATTTCTGATTAGTTTTACGGAAGCTATTTTTAAAGAAATGTAGTGATTCCCATTTCAGGGGATCTGAAATACTTTTGCAGTTGAAACTTACTGCTTTTGTTTTAAACTCTCGTGCATTTTTACATCTAAGGAAGCAGAATAAAGAGCTCACAAATTACACGTGCTGCACAGGGTGGGTTTAAGTCTTGTCAAACACTCAAGGAGTGTACTCCGTCATGCAAAAGCTATTCCTTCTGTTACTGAATTTAGGGACTTGAATGGCAGGTAATAGACTGACTTTTTAAGTGCTTGTCAGTGTTGGTGAGGGAAATAGAGAAAAATATTAGTGTGATTCTTTGTTGGCATAAATCTTGAATATGGTGTTTAGAGAGTTTACTGAAAGGTCTTTGCACATCCGGGCACAGCTTTAGTTCAAACACTTCTATTTAGGAAAAAGTTGTATTCATGAAAAAATTAATGTACAAATCTGTTGTACACCATCTGGAGTAGCTAACTGCTTCCTTTGTTTCTTTCTAGGAAATACCAAAATAAAGCAGATGTTGTGTCCTGTAGTGTTATCTCAAGGTTTTGCAAGTCATTCTGTTACATGCTTCTTGGCAGCAGGAATGTAAACTAATTCTTTCAGCACTGAACTAGAACCTTGACAAGGTTAAAATTACAGGTAAGAATGAATTCTCCCACTTGGAAATTAATGGGATTATGCAATTCCTTTTACTTTGACGGTGTTTTTAATTTGCAGTTGATCATGGGTTTAATAGAAATTTCTGAACAGATTGGGTAAAATGATGTTTTTTCTTCTTTAAATGTATTTGAATTTTGCTTGCTATTATTTTTTAATAGGGAGGAAATATAATTTAATGTACAGCTTCTTTCTGTTACAGTACAAAGCACTGTTAATAAATGGGGGACAGGGAAATGTAATTTTTCACCACCTAAAATGTCTGCTGGGTTTTGGAGATTTTGGAGAAGTTGTGTTCTCACACTGAAGACAGTGTGGTGTCAGTAAAAGTCATGAAGTGTTTTGCCCACTGTGTGTTGAGATCAGTTTACTGTCTGCTTGTGCCTTTTTTTCCTATGAAGTCTGTATTTCTGTAAATGCACTAACAGCAGCAGTGCTACTTAAATTATCTGTTTTAATCAGTTACAGAAAATCTCTAAATTTCCCTTACAAGATTCCCTGTAGCTTCAACTTTTGAATCACCTTTTCAAGGGTAAAGGTTGATGTCTTTTTCCAGGTCAGTGAAAATGTTTTGGCTGCTGGTTTTCTGTCATTAACTTTATCTGATGATGATAGAGAACTCTTGTCACACTCTGTCACCTTCTTTTGAACTCATGTATAGGGAACTAAGAGTCAATGTTCATTGAATCCTTTTCAAAAAAAAAGGATAAATGCAATGCTGTAAGACCATAGTAATGGAAAAAAAATCCCGTATCACTACAAATACCTGTCACATTTTGGGTTGTATGTTCTTAAAAGGTTTAGTTCTGTTTTTAAACTGAGACTATGTGTTTTGAAGACTGTCTTTGAAATGGGTTTATTGCATGTGTCTTCAGAATTATAATCAAGTGAAGGTTTTTCAGTTTTCATTTCACATTTTGGTGTCTTTGACAGGAAGAGTTGCTTACCCCTTTTCAGTAGTGGCAGGCAGGAGTTTGGGCTGTTGGTCTGGGGCAGTCCCATCTGTCTTACTCTGAAAATCAGTAAATTGTAGGTTGGAAATCAGTGACAGGTTTGTGCCAAGGAGGCGATGGTGATTTTTCTGCTTCTACAGAGAAAAAAGGGTTCAAATGTGGTTTGTTTTGAAGTTCTTTTGTTAGTGTTGTGTTGGTTGAATGTTTGTACTTATTTTGCAGTGATGTAAGATGTTGAAAAAAGGCACAACCTTTCTTATACTGTGCAAGTCACACTTAATTTGAGTGGACCTTTAGCACTCATCCAGCCCAGCCCTTGTGTCTGGCTTCCTCAGATTGTGTGAATCAAGAAACCACCCCTCAGTTATGTAAATAAAGGTGTATTGGTTTACTGTGGTTTTGCAGACTGCTGCAGAACACTTATTCTGGTTTTTCAGATCTGTTTAGGAATAATTCACAGATGGTATGAATAGGTGATTCATTGCTGCCCTATTCTCACAAAAGTGTGTCTGAAGCTTTTTGTGAACAGACTTTGCAAAAAGTAAATAAAGTTGTCTTAAATGCCTAAATTTAGAGCAAGGGAGAACTCACTCCCAGTGATGTAATGTGTCATGCTAATGAGTAAAATTCTTCAGTTTTAATTCCAGTAGTGTAGTGGATAAATTCTGGTTCTTTTTCTTCGAAATTTGAGATGCTGTTTCTGTAGTAAAAACCTGGCTGCTCTTTGTTAGATTGATGATTGAAAAGGAGCAAACTAAATTTTACTCAAAATACTTGGTCTTTCATTGAATTTAGAGAACCAAAAGAGCAGTTCTGAAGAAGTAATTAAAAACTTTATTTGTGAAGGATCACTTTTATGCTGTGTTAATGCTTTGTAGTATCCAGATGTGACCTGTGCATCTGTTTTGAACAGCCCAGTAAAGAAGTGAGGATTTGCTTCTTGGCTACAGGAAATATGAGCAGATACAGACAAGGAATTTCAGCAAGTATCATAGGATAGAAGTTTTATCATTGTATGGTCAGTAGGGATAGGTAGCAGTACAGTGTTATAATAAAGGCACACTGAGTTGCAGGGTTTGAGTTAAGGACAAAATGTGATTTCAAGGATAATAAGCCTGGGCAGGTAGTTTCTGAATTAACCGGGTAGCCCTATTTCACTAAAGTGCCACTGCACCAAATTTCTATTCCAAGAAAATGATACAAGTGCATGAATGCTGACTTTGACTGAGCTATCTTTACTTCTAAAGACTTGAGCTTCCATCCTGTTCCTGGGCAAGTGCTGGCAGCACTAGTTGGCTTTGCACTGTCTGGGCCCAGTCTTCTTGTATTTGGTGATCCGACCTGGGTATTTGCCTTTGTTATGTATTACTTTTTGTATAGTTACTCTGTAACTCAGATAAACTGTTGGCAGGTAACAAACTGGGATTGAATTTCCCAGTCTTTGTAGTGTTTAGAGGAAGTCTTGGTAAAAAAAAAAAAGCTGAATATGTTAGCTGAAAGCTTAAGATAAGTGACATTAAGACAATGACAAGAGTAGTCTCTTACTGAGAATGACACTGCATACTTATTCAGTTAAGTCCCTAGTAGTGGTGCTAGTCTGAGCTAAGAGCTGCTGATAATCAGAAGTCACATTGGAAAACACAGAATTCTGCATAGCTAAGAAAAGCGCTGTATGTTTTTTTTAAGTTCTCATTTGGCCACAGAACTGTGTGAAATTGACTTCTGCAACCTGAGTAAGGAAGCTGCATGATGAAGGTTCTGTGACTAAAAAAATACATTAACCTGGGCGCTGATGACCTTGTACTAAGTGCAGTAACTAGAAAGCTGGTTTCAGAGTCCACTGTCAAGGTTTTTGTGAAGTTCTTCTTGAATATCTGAGGTATGATCTCTTAACTTTATACCTATTGAGCTGCATTCCAGAAGAATAAGAAGCCTCAGCATAAAGTATGCAATTTGTCCATGGGAAGACAGATGGTTGCCACATAAGCTGAGCTGGAAAATCTGTAGTTAAGTAGCATTATTCATATTTTAGTGAAGTGCAAGAAAGCAGACTGTAAACTTAATCTCTGAAAGGACCACAAGCATGTTTTTTTCTTGCATTAACAACATAGCTAGAAAGGTTATAGCCTTTAACCTTGCTCCTGCTGCTCCTTTCTGTGTCTCTGTCTTTTCTGTAGAAGGTTACAGCCCCCTTGGATCTGCTGTCTAAGCTGCTGGCGTCCAAACCCACTGCAGTCAAAGTCACAAAGTTTCAAAATACTAAAGCTAACTTTGCACTTCTTCAGTGAAACAGTTCAAAGAGTAAGGACAAAAACATCTCAGCCAGCAGTTCTGAAAGAAAAGAAATTGCTGGCGCAATGTAGTGGTGAGTGGCTGAGGCAGAGCAGAAGTGTTAATGTTTTCAGGTAGTGCTACTGACATTGAAAATAGATGTGAATCTACAGCATTGAATTACGCCTGTGATTGTTTTGTACCTCCAGACCAGTTTGAAATAGCTGAAGTTCGTTCTGAAATCTTCATCTCCTTTGTAACTTGCTGGTTTAAAAGGAATGTGGTGGGGGAAAGTTGTATTTTTTTAATCTTTGTTACTGGGGTTTTTTTCCCAACTGTTGTAACAATAGAGGTGCTGAAATTAATTTAAAAATTACAGCTGTAGCTCCTAGGCATGGATGCTGCTTGGTAATAGGGATGACTTGCAAAAATTTTTTTAATTCCTGATTTAGAAGCCTTTAGCTTCTTTCACAACATCTTAGCAGGAAGAGTTTTTGGTAGGAGGCTCTATCTTGACATTTTATGTTGATACTTAATTTCTTTCTGTCAGGATCTTTGGTCAGCTGATGTCCTTCCTAAAGCCAATACCCGTGGCCACAGATTCAAACTCAAATCCTCCAAATAAAACCCAGTAATAGTAATAACTCTTCTTCTATGTAGTTCATTTTTAAGTGAAAATAAAATATTCAGGTTTTTTTCTTAGGTTGCAATTATTTGTTTGACTCTGCCAGTATTTGTGGATATATAGTTAGAGTAGCTGTTACAGCCAAGCTCCAATAACTATTGGCCTAAATGTAAATTCGTGTAGTGCCAGTATCTTTGAGGTCAGTAAGTTTGAAGCAAGGCCAAGTTTCCTGGGATCAAAAATCAAAACTATCTGTGGTGTGTGTAGACAGATGTGCTGCATAAAGTCTGTATGTGCACATAACACACTAGAGAGAGACTGCAAGATGGAGACAGAGGAGCTTTCTACCAGGCCTAAACTTTGATTATTTTTTTTTCTTAAACCAGAGAAGTTATTTCTTCCTGGACTTTCCATAAGTTTTGAAGTTGTTTGTCATGGATACTTTGATTATTTATTTCTCATTTACATCTTTAATATCTAGTGCAGCATTTTTTCTTCTGAAATGTCATTCTTTTTTTATAGCTGGAGCACATGTGCTTTGTAACAGGAAACTCTGGCACTGTTTCTTTTCCACAGCACTGACTTATTAGAAATGATTGTCCTGTTGAGTGAATCCTTCTGAAGAAGAGACATTTTACAGTACACTTTTATGACCTAAGCTCAAAAGATTTATGTTGGACCAGTCTCATATTATGAAAAGATACATTATTGCATTTGGGACTGTTGGCCATCAAGGTGGTATTAGTTTAGTTCTGATGTTTTTTATGAAACTGTCATGTGATGTGAAAATTATTTTGTAGTATCTACAAAAACTTTGATTATGGCTTTTAGACCTTTATAATCTAATTATGTGTTGGTTGCTGTCATGGTTTAACCCTATCCAGCAACTGCACAGCTGCTTGCTCTCTCCACCTCCTCCCTCCCCAGTGGGATGGGAAAGAGAATCATAAAAATCAGAAAATTCATGGGTTGAGACACAAGCTTTTTAATGGGACAGAGAAGGAAGAAAAAGAATCAAAATATGCAAAACAAATGATCCACAATGCAATTGCTTACTGCTTGCCAACCATTGTGAGCAGTAGCCCCTGGCCAGCTTTCTCCCCAGTTTATACATTGAGCATGATGTTTTGGGGTATCTCTGGCCAGTTTGGGCCAGCTGTCATGTGTCCTCCCAACTACTTGTGCCACTCCGGCCTTTGGCAGAATATGAGAAGCAAGTATAAACACTTATATAGTATAAACACTACATAACACAGTGATATTTTTAGTTGTTGCTATCAACTTTATCTCATACTGTATCCAAACCACAACTCTATACCAGCTATGAGGAAGAAAACGAATTAACACTATCCCACCTGAAAGCAGGGCTATACCTACCCTTCGTTTTAACGTCCCTTTGCATCCTAACAGGTCCCATACTTTCCAATACATCCAAGTAATCACTATCACCTTTCCTGTATTTTGATATACACCAAGAGAATCATTCCGTAGTATATGGGCCATCTCTTCAAAATGTTTCTTGAGTTTTAGTCCATGACTTTGGGCTTCATCTGTCATGGTAGTCCTTCAGGGCAGGTGAGAATGTGTGTACTGTTGGATTGTTTTATGCTGAAGCCAGTGGTAGTTCCATCACTGCTGTGCTTGTGTGGTTCTATCATTAAAATTCTGTTCTTCATTATTCTGGATAATTCTATTACAATACCCTTGATATGGCATTTAACAACCATAGAAGTGATGTGAGCTACAATATTTTATAGCAAACAGCATAATACAGTTCAAATCCCTTTGAGGTACACATTGGACTTCCCCGTCCTTCTGTGTTGCCCACCAAGTGCACCCAGCTCCTTGAGCAAATGCAGTCCTGTGGGTGATCACTGGATCTCCTGTTCAGGTCCTTGGACTTTTTTTTATTTTATGGCAAAACCAGTTTTCAGGAGGATTTGAACTACTTTCCCATCTCTCAATAACTTCTGTTATTGTATTACTTCACACAATATTGTCATCAGTATATTAAGTGTTCTAGAGCTTTGCCTTGTTTCAGTACTGTTTAGAGCTGTCCATGGCTAATAAGTCTGTGTTTCCTCGCTTGGAATAATGGATTCCAGGTGTACTGGATGGGCCTGCACTCTATTGCCAATGGCTTGAGAAAACTGCAGTAGCAATGTCAATTGTGGCATACTGCTTGCCTGCCTCTGACTCTGGTTTGTATTGAAGTTCCAGCAGGTCCAGCACAGCTGGGCTCTGGAGGTTGGCATGGCTTCATTCAGGCCGTGACAGTGTACTGTTAGTCTGCACTGGCCATATGGGATGGTTAGAGAGTGACTGAATTCTGCTGATCACTCCTTGGCTCTCCATATAACAAACCAACTTATGGATAATGTCAGGCTGTCTTGGTTGGTGTGATACTGCTGCCAGTGCTCTGTTGTGATGGCACCTGTTGTTCTTTGACCCACACCAGAAGCATCCTCCAGGAGATGGGGCAAGGTAGACAGCTGTTTAATTTTGACTGTCTCCAGGGCAGCTATACCAAAAGCCCAGCAGTACCTTTTTGAGCCCTTGAAGTACACCCTCATGAGACAATCCAGGCCAAGGATGCACTGGAGTCTCAGGGCCAGTCACAGTGGAGTGCTTTTGCCACTCATTCCCAGTCAGGCTCACTTTGGCCTCCAACAGAGCTAGCTGTTGGCATTGCCCTGCCCCTCCAGAAACACAGATGGTGTCTGCCCTCTGCAGCAGTGTTTGCTGGAGCCTTCAGCTCCTGCTGTGGGTCTGCTGTGCAAGATCATCCAATCCACACAGTCCACTAAACCCAGCTGTTTCTTTCCTCCACCTGGCTGGAGGCAGGGCCTCTCTTGTCCTGGTTGTAGTATTCACTGTTTAGTCACTTCTTGTAAATGCGAGTCAGAGTCCCTTGAAGATCAAGAGTAAGAGTAGCTCTTCTGCTCTGTCTGGGGAACTGCCCACTAGAGACTGGAGTAGCAATGCCCTGCAATAACTCTTGTGATTTTCCTTGCTATTTCCCAACTCATGCCTCTAGGGTGAAGGTAGATTTTTCCACTTCCTCATGTCCTCTCTGTGGTCACACAGGGTGGCCTGTCCTGTTTTATGCTTACTCCTGCTGGTTGGGACACTTGTCCATACGGGTGGGGAATAGGATGCATCTGCATTCCTTGTCCCCAGCCAAGATACGGACCTGTAGCAAGGAAGAGGCATTTTGTTTGTATTAATGGAGTTGGCCAATTTGTCCACCATTTGTCCCTTTCCATCTCTCCAGGTCATTACTGCCAATGAGTTGGTGTATGACAATGGTGCATTCCGTGCAAACTTGCACCACATGGGTCATGTACACTTGGCTTCATCTGGGTCTTTGGATAACTGCTTGGCTAATTGCCTCAGATACTGGATGCCTCTATCCATGACGGTCCCATTGCCTGGGTGGCATAACATCTTCCTTGAAGGAATACCTTTCCTTCATACCTGACAGGAATCACTTCCAGAGGTTGAGGGCTTGTGCCCCTTTTCCAGTTGCTTTGTTAATGCCCACTTCTGTAGAATGGGATACCAGCTGTTTGGCTTCTCCACCCTCTAATTAATTCCAGGTTACTGGGCCTGTTATTCCAGCATTGGAGCAGCCAGAAGATGCCCTTGTCTGGATCATGGCTGAAATCTTTTTGCATATGTCACAGCTCACTCAAGGATAGGGATCAGATGGTTAACTGTCTTTTATGCCTCTTCCCCCACATCTTCTCATGATAGCCCTGCTGCTTCATGCCTCCCTAAATGAGCTCACATCTGCAACTCTCTCTCCTTATGTATAGCAGGGGCTGATACAGGCACGAGTTGGTGCTTTGGTTCAATCACAGTGCCTGTCACTGGGGTTGGAGTAGCCCCTGTGCCCATCATATTGTCATCACATCCAGAGGATTTTTTTTTCCCTCACAGTTACTGTACAGTACTGCACATGGCTCTGTAGGCCTGGGCCAGGCCACAGCATGTTGCCATGGGTTTTGTCTTTCTGGAATTGCCAGGGTGGCAGCATAGTTCTTCTAAATATTTAACTAGTCTTTCCAGACTTTGCACTTGTTCAGGGCTAAAGTTCCAAATCACTTGAGGTGCCCACTGTCCTTGGCACTTGCCCATACCATCCCCCACACCCTGCCATTTACCACTGTCCTCAGGACAGGTCCCTGGGTGGCCTTCTAAAATAAATGTTGATCCTTAAACAAGACTTTGAACACATTTAGAAGACACAGCAATAGGAATGCTGGTTTGAATAATATCCCAGGGATATTAAAAATTCCCAAGTGCCATTTTCATTGGCCTAGAGGAAAAAGGGAAGATGAAGTGAGGGAGGTACCGGTCTCCCCCATGGATTGGGTCTCTGAGAAGTAAGAGTTGTAATTATTAGTAGTTTCCTATAGATGGCTCCCAGAGTATGGAAATGTGGGCAGTGCTGAGTACAAATACCAGATCAGTTTCACGAGCAGCAATTCTGTCATATTAAGAGCCAGTGTTATAGAGTACAACAACATAACCTTAGCCCAGTTCCCATGGGTGACAAATATATACAAGTCAAGTATTATATAATGCAACTTTATGAACAAGGTCACCAACTTTGAGAGGAAATACATCACCGCTGTGACTGGTGACTAACATAATGAATACTGAAAACAAATTTCTTCTGATAGGTTGTTGTCAGATTTGTTGTTATCTCAACCCATTGTGCCCTGCGTTGGGCACCAAAAACGACTGTCATGGTTTAACCCCATCCAGCAACTGTGTACCACACAGCTGCTCACTCACTACCCTGACCCAGTCAGATGGAGGAGAGAATCAGAAGAATAAACCCACAAGAAAACTTGTGGGTTGTGATAAAGACACTTTAATGGGACAGAAAAAGGAGAAAATTATAATAATAAAAGAATTAAAACCAATTGAGGCACAATGCAGTTGCTCATCACTCGCTGACCAGTGCCCGGCCCTTCCCAAGCAGTAGCCCTGCCAGCTTTCCTCCCAGTTTATATATTAAGCATGATGTCATACAGTATGGAATATCCCTTTGGCTAGTTTGGGCCAGCTGTCCTGGCTGTGTCCTTCCCGACTTCTTGTGCCCCTCCCGCCTTCTCCCTGGCAGGGTGTGAGAGCTGTCAAGTCCTTGACTTAGTACACTTAACAGTACTTAGCAACAGCTAAAAACCTCAGTGTGTTACCAACATCATTCTCATACTGTATCCAAACCACAACTCTGAACCACTTACTAGAAAGGCACTTAACTCTATCCCAGCTTAAGTCAGGACAACTCTGGTCTTTATGACAGTCATCAAGTAAATATTTCTGCCTCTTAAATATAAATCTAAATTGAAAGGAGCATGGTTTTCTTTTAAAGTAGCTGCCTATTTCCCCTTTATGATATAGTAGAAAATAATGAATATCTATACCTGAGCAGGAACTATTTGTCAATTTTTAAGTAGATCTTTGGGAAGAAATCAGCAGTTGGGGTTGCTTGTCTTTTAAACAGAAACTCAAGCTTAGGCACAGCTGATTTTAAGGCTCTTTCATATATGCCTGATCTAATACCAAAGAATCTTCACTGTGTAGTTGAAACATAAAGGATATTGATCACAATTTTTTCTTGCATGTCAGAGGACATCTGCCTTCATTCCTCTATACGTCAAAAGGCTGGAGGTCTTTGGTTTCCTGAGCCTGAGTTGTTGCCTATGGTGCCCGTGTAAGAGATAAGGGCCTCATGTAGGATTTCACTCTGGTAGAAAGCATTAGAGAAAAATGGAGGTTTGAACTTCAGAGAAGTAAGCCTTGGGTTAGATTTTTGCTCTGGGATGTCAGCTTTGTTAGAAACTTGTGTTGCCCTGATGTAGCTATTGATGTAAGACTAGAGATGAACACTGTGCACTAGAGAGGTAGTTGGAGCCTCTGCTTTGGTAGTATATTGCTCAGATTCAGCTTCTTCATTGCCAGAGAGGGGCAAAGGCCAGTAATTACTTCCTATAAAGTAATTTCTCCTCTGTAAAGGCATTCCAAAAGTCTTTGAGCCTTGGTGGTTGTTGGTACTGCCATGCAATAGATTTTCTAAAAATTTTTATTATTATTGTTTTATTTTTTCCCAACCTTTTCCAGGGTTGGAAAGACTACAAGGAGAGGAGAATCCTAGGGTTTCATTTTTCATCTGAATAATGTATGGTGTTTTAAACAATGGTCTGTGGAGCATGGACAAGAACTAAGGCTTTCTCCATTTCCAAGAAAGTTTTGGGAATTACAGTAGACATGGTCTTCCTGATTTTGAAAGTTTCAACTAATCATTTTATGTAGGGTAAACATTTTCACCACAAGGAAATAAATATGTTTTTTCAAACCAATCTGTTATTCAATTACATTTCATGCGAAAATGGGATCTTTGGAAAATAAATCTCAAGACTAAAGGGTACTGAATTTTTGGGTTTATGCTGATTAAAGCCATAACTGAATTACTGGTGTGCAGGTGGGTGCTTGATCTGTTCTTCTGCTGACTGTTTTATCTTGAGACTAGATCTTGCTCTACAAAAACGTTTGGGGCTTAATGCCTTAACTCCCTCAAAAAATGTTGAGATGGTTTAACTAAGAGGAATTACCACGAAGTCTTCTTTAAAAACTTGAACAGTGGAAGGGTATTCATGCTTAAAATACGTGACATGAGTGAACGGTCATTTAGCCCAAGGGTAGGCCTTAGCAGTAGATAGATCTTGGTAGGCTGGGACCAGTGGTCTGCTGGTAACTGCAGGAGGTAAAATCGCATCATAAACCAGGAATAAAGTCACCTTGTCCCTCTATACAGTCCAGCTGATGACTGTCCAGGAGTGAGCTTTGCCACAGAGAACCATGGGGTGGGTCCTGGTGGAGAACCAGGACAAGTGAACTGAACTTTTGAGAGCAGTGTCTCTGAAGTGAGGAAAGCTTGGTACCTATTAGAAAAGGTCTATCCAGCATTTTGAGAGAAGTGATGGCTTTCCTCTGTTTGGAGCCCATGAGGCTGCATTGGGAATACAGTGTGGACTGCTCACCTCCCAGTACAAGAAAGGCACAGACATGAGGAGCAAGCTGGGCAGAGAAGCACTCTGTTACTGAGGGGCCTGTGATGTGTGAGGAGAGGGTAGATGAGTTTCTTCAGTGTGGAGAAAAAAAGGCCAAGCTGTCATCCAACACTGTCGTGGGAGGGACAGAGAAGGTAGGGCTATGCTCTTCCAGGAGATGTGTGATGAAAGCCTGAGAGGCAAAGGATACAAGTCAATTCCCAGACTTACTGATAGTGAGTAAATCTCTGCATCCTTTATTTGCAGTATTAAATTGAATACTTAGAATATTAGAATATAATCTTGAATGGTGTGGTTTTTTTCTGATTTGTTACGAGTTGTAAAAAAGTGAAACTACTTATGAAGCAAGTAAAACTTAAGGTGTGACACATGCCTTTGGTGGTTGGGTTGTTTTTATTGAAGTGTGTTTTATTTTACAGATGCGAAACACAACACAATACTGAGCTCGCAGGCCTTTGCAATTACATGGGTTTTGATATTTTTCCTCACTCTGTCACATGATTTTGATTTTAAGAATGTAAGGACATACATTTTTGGTTTTTAAGAATGTAAGGACGTACTTAACACAATTAAAGGAATTTCATAGAAGGTGTGAAGTATTACAGGGTATCTCATTTTGGCAGCATTTCTGTCCTGTATGTCAGTTTTACTGGTAAGAATGTTTTGTGTGCTTTTAAAATAGGGTTTTTTTATATTATGTCTAATTTGTGAATAAGTGATTATGAGATATTAGAATCCTTTCCCAAGTCTCCTTTATGGATGTTAGTTGCACTATTTAACTATGTGGAACTTGTTCAGCTCTTAACTGAGAACATTGGTTGCTGGGAACTCTGTTTTGTGGTGGTATGTTGCACTGCCTTGCTTACCCTCTGACATGGATTAATTTTGTTTTCAAGGCAAAATCAGATTTTTGAGAGAAGGGGTTGTGCAAAGTTTTGAGTACCTGTCTCAGTGTTGGATACACTTTGTGTGTCCTTTCCAGGGATTCACAGTGTTACCAAAAAAATGCTGAGCAAGCATTTGGGGCCTCTGTAGTAGTGGGCACCTTCAGTACTGCATGGAGATGATTGTAGCAGAGAGGTAGCGTGAAGTTTGGTTTAGCTGTCTGTAGTCCTCTGTACACTTCATACGTGTTTAGGTGAGGGAAATGGCAGGAGTAAGGATTAATCTCTTCCTGGCCTGGCAACGAATTCTTAAACTAGAACTAGGTTATCATGACTCTGGAGGTGGGTACTACTGTGTCAGAAACGAGTGACTGCTCAGTATCAGTCATGGCAGAATTCTTGCCAATTCTTTTTGGATGAAATTTGCTGGAAATTTCACATCTAAGGATTTCATAGGGTGATGACTTTTAGCATGGTCTGAAGTTGCGATATCTGAGTTTCTGAGATCTATGGATTAAATAATGTATTCTCTGCTGACTTTGTAAAGAGCAAAGTAGTTTTTCAGGTCTATGTAGGACACTTGAGTCTAGTACAGGAGAGGAAATCAGAAGTCTTCTAAAGCTTTAGTGTAGATTATTCGCATTTCACCTGTGATCTTGTATTCTGGAGATTGTCTCCAAACACTGTAGAGCTTCGAACTTTCTGTGGGTTATTTACTTCCCTTAGCTCCTATCTCTTGCAGTTGAATAAATTTTAACATTGAGATCTTTGAACTTAAAATCCCATGTATGCACGTGCAAGTCTTTGAGGGATTGCTGAGAGTTGAGGTTGTTCAGCCTGGAGAAGCCTGGGGAGATCTTATAGAGGCTTTAAGTACCTAAAGATGGCATACAAGAAGGCTGGAGAGGGACTATTGGCCAAGTGTAGTGATAGGACAAGGGAAATGGCTTCAAACTGTAAGAGGATAGGGTTGGATTTCAGATAAGAAATTCTTTACTGTGAGGGTGAGACATTGGAAGATGTTGCCCAGAGGAGCTGTGCATGCCCCATCCCTGGAAGTGTTGAAGGCCAGGTTGGATGGAGCTTTTTGCAGTATGGTCTAGTGGGAAGATGTCCCTGCCTGTGGCAAGGAGGGTTGGAAGAAGATGATCTCTATAGTAAATATTGAAATGTTGTTTTATGAAGGACTAAGTGTAATTTGTTAAAAGATTCCTATGGGAGATTTTCTTGTATTTAAGTGGGAATTACTGCCTTGGTTCCTTTGGCAGATGGTCTGTGTTCCCCTCTGGTCATGTTTGCCATGCCTTACAAGAATACAAAAGTAGCATGGTATGTGCAAAGCTAGCAAGACCATTCCATTTGTATTTACAAACATGAATTGATTTCCTTCATGCCACAGTAAAACTGGAAAGAAAGTGGGAATGATATAGTTGTCATTTTTCTGTCATAAATTAGTCTCTGCAGAGGATGACAAAATCAGCAGGGCTGCAAAGGTATGTGAACTACTCTGCCTTCATATGGAGATTGCTTAATTTTTATGAAGTAGCTCTTCAAAAAAGACAGCACCCCAACAAAAAATACTAGAAATGCCAACAGAGGTTTGTAAATTCACACTTCATTGACGTCATGTATTAATTTTTTTTTCCTCCAATATAGTTGTTGACTTTTGCACGTGTGCATGCTTTATCACTTGTTTTATAAAGGAGAAACTCGGGAAGCAGACAACAAAGCTTGTATGGAATGGTGGTTTTATAAATAAGACTTCTTCTCTCTGTTTTCCAGATTCAATATTGCATAAACATGGGTGCATTTCTGGATAAACCAAAAACTGAAAAGCATAATGCTCACGGTGCAGGGAATGGCTTGCGTTACGGCCTCAGCAGTATGCAGGGATGGAGAGTGGAAATGGAAGATGCTCACACAGCTGTTGTGGGTATTCCCCATGGCTTAGAGGACTGGTCCTTTTTTGCTGTCTACGATGGTCACGCAGGATCTCGTGTTGCAAATTACTGCTCCACGCACTTATTAGAACACATCACTAACAATGAAGACTTTAGGGCGAGAGAAAAACCTGGATCTGCTCTTGAACCTTCAGTGGAAAATGTCAAGAGCGGAATCCGAACTGGCTTTTTGAAAATTGATGAGTATATGCGCAATTTTGCAGACCTCAGAAATGGCATGGACAGAAGTGGCTCAACAGCAGTGGGAGTTATGATTTCACCTGAGCATGTATACTTTATCAACTGTGGTGATTCACGTGCTGTTCTCTATAGGAATGGACAAGTCTGTTTTTCAACACAGGATCACAAACCTTGCAACCCAAGAGAGAAAGAGCGAATCCAGAATGCAGGAGGCAGTGTAATGATTCAGCGTGTTAATGGTTCATTGGCAGTTTCTCGAGCTCTGGGGGACTATGACTACAAATGTGTTGATGGTAAAGGCCCTACAGAACAACTTGTTTCTCCAGAGCCTGAAGTGTGTGAAATCCTAAGGGCAGAAGAAGATGAGTTTATCATCCTGGCCTGTGATGGAATCTGGGATGTAATGAGCAATGAAGAGCTCTGTGAATATGTAAAGTCTAGACTTGAAGTATCAGATGACCTGGAAACAGTGTGCAATTGGGTAGTGGACACTTGTTTACATAAGGTATGTAACTGTTTTCTCCAAACAGCTGTTCTAAAATGATCTTCTGGTTAGATGGATACAGTGTTAACAACTGTTCCTGGTCTACTGTTCCCCTTCTCCGACTTCTTTTCCTCAAAGTTCTGTACCCATTTGACTGTATATCCTTGCTAATGAATACACAGCCTCACCCTATATGCTTGGAAAGGTGATAGCAGTTGCAAAAATAAAGGTTGGGTTTTTTCCCCAAGTAATGCTTGCATGTAGTTCCAGCTCTAAGCTTTGATTGTAAATACAAAATTTGTAAAATTCATCTATTCTGACCTAGGTACTTGGTGGGTTTTTTTGTTCTTGGAAGTTGGGTAGTGTTTGTACCCTTTGCATAACACCAGTGTTGGCACCATCTCCTCTTCAAGGTGTTGCTTCTCTCTCACCTGTGCCCTCAACTCACTGTAGCTTAGATGGAGTAACATCACCTTTGCATCTGAGCTTGCTTCCGCTCCTCAGATTTAGTTCGTTTGGAGCAACTACTGGTTGGTCTGCGCATGTTAAATAGGTATTCCATTTCCAACATTCCCTGAAAAGTGCAACTCCTGCTAGTACAGAGTTCCTTTGTTAGACCACAGACTAAACATGCAATTATGAAGAAAATACTGAAATTCACAATTGTAACTCTAAAAGGTAAGTTGTGTGATTTTTCCACTGTATGGTATATTCCAGCTTATATCATACAGTGTGTGATTGGTTTAAATACTGTTTAAATTGCTTTTCTGACCAAGAACTCAACCAGCCTTGTTAAAGGATGGTTGCTCTCAGATAGTTCTAGTAAAACTGAGTGCTGACCGTGTGTTTATTTTCCAAAGTCAGATCCTGGATCTCTGTAACGATACTAGAATGTTGTATTACGTCTTTAGGCTGTGGATTGTACCACATAATACTATGTGATAGGTGTCCTCATCTGCTCGGTACAAAAGGGAATGTAGGCTAACTCCTGAGCAGTATTTCTGAAGGAATTCATTCTAATGTCAAATTCTGAATTGCTTCAGGAGAAGGATTTTTTGTGGTAGGTGATTAGAACTATCCCGTAGCTGGGGTTTACACAACTACAATATGCAGAGACTAATGGCACTTAATATTGTACACAAGAAAAAGTGAAGTTAACATTTTACATTCAAACCAGTAGTTTAAATTATGGTTCTGCTGGATCCCCTTGTCAGAGACTTAAAATTATGTCTTTTAATTTGGCTGCGAATTATAATTTTGAAAATGAAATATGAACAGGAAAATGGTATCAGAGTATGGCAGTAAAGAACTGGCATTAAAATTAGTATCTAAAAAAAGCCATTGGGGATATTTCTGAGCACACGATAATCTGTAAGGTCAGCTTGGCCATATGAAACATTTATATTTTATACTTGCTTCAAGGTGCTGTGTGACACAGGTGCATTGTGATAAACAGACTTGTAATGCAGGTAATGGCTTCCATGAATGCCCTACAACTAAAACAAATTAGTTGCTTGAGCTAAGCTATTCTAATAGTATAGGGGAGTATTCTGCATTTTGTTTTGCAACAGGAGTTGTTTTACAATTTGGCTTAAGGTTACATTACACAACTGTCTAATTTGACTTGTTTTATTGATACTATTTTTAAATGGTTGACATGTAGATAAGTCCATTAGTTATTTAGACTGAGAATACACAGTCAAAATCAGTCAAATTAGTTCTAGTGAGGGATGTGCTTGAGACACTGAGAGGTTCTTATTGATGAAAATACAGGATTTTTTTCAGGGTTTCTTTTTTTTCCAGGTTTATCTGTAGTACTGTATTTGGTAAAAAGTACAAATGTGATTATAGTAGAAAGATGAAGAATAAGACTAAAGATACTAACTTCTCTTTCTTTTTTGTCACATAGGGGAGTCGTGATAACATGAGTATTGTATTAGTTTGTTTTTCAAATGCTCCTAAGGTCTCAGAGGAGGCAGTGAAAAAAGATGCCGAGTTGGATAAGTACTTGGAATCACGGGTTGAAGGTAAGAAATCCACTTAGTTCACTAGATAGTGAACAAATCACAGTTTGATTGTCACAGTGAACACAATGATGTCGTAACTATCTTGAGCATGAAAACAAAAGCAGTGAAAGACATTATGGCATTTTATGTTGGGTTAAATTCAGGCCTGGCTGTAACTCAGAACTTTTGTATGTCCAGAAGAATGTTTTAGGCCATGTGCTTAGTTTATCCTGGTATTCTGCAAACATTTTCTTAATGTGAGCTTTAAGTTTTTACTGCTGGCTTCATAGGTTAAAATGCAGCTGCTGACCTTGCAGAGTGTTGTATCAGCTCAGTAAATTGTGATCTTGTTAATGTCCTGCTTATGAAATATTAAGAGTGATATTAGTACTATTTCTCCCTTTTTCTGTGCAAGTTTTTGATAGAAAGAAAAAGTTGTACTGGGTTTTTGTGTCAATGTCCCAGTAATCTAGATAGCTGATGTAGTCACCCGAAATTTTAATATGTATGTATGTTAAAGGTCTTCATATGTGAGTTCTCTGAGCACACAGCTGTTGTGCGTGGTGTCTTTCCCTCTTGTTTAAATGGGATCTAAATTGAAAAGAGTTGTATATTTGTAATTTCTGCTGAGATTAGAGAGCACTAGTGGTCACTTCATATACTAACTCTAGGCCTGTTTCTTGGAATTTGGCTTACATCCCAGGCTTCCTAGATGACACTAGTTAAGATAAATACCTGTTATCTTCTGTGTCAGAGTAGAGTACATGAACTGTTAATGGGCTCTGGGAGAGAGCCAGGAGCAGTTGCCTTCACTGGCAGCAGTCAGGTGTGCACAGTGGTTACAGGTTAGTATTCCCAGCTTCTTGGTGGCTGCTCTCTGTTAGCAAATAGGTGAAAGGTATGTGGAACTTCAGTGGATTTTATTGCTTTTATAAGTGAATGTTATGGTTAATAGAAAAGCTGTCAAATAATTGGTGATCAGAGGATCAGGTGTCTGGATTAACTAATCTATTAACTAATTATATTTAGCTCTATTACCACATTTAAGTAAATAATACATATACAAAAAAAAATAGTTGAGAGTTTGTAGTCCAAACTGATGTGGAATCATTGCAAATATAACTCAATGACTGTTTAGCTTAAGTGCTTCAGAGAAATTAATTGCTCCAAAGATTGAACTTCTGTTGCTTCAGTGCTTGATGTTTTTTGCCTGCTTGAGTTCCCTGTGCCATTCTGTGTTTTGCTAATTGGACAGAGTTCAAGGCCTTTAAAAGGCAAGTATTTAGCAAGAAATGACAGCATATTTGAGAAAATCTGACAAGGAGTGGAGAAAGTAAATGAAACAGACTTCAGAAGAACTTGAAATATCTATCTGAATTTTAACAAATTTTTGCATTCATAAATTCTATGAAATTGTAATTTTGACAGTCTCTGTAATTAAAAGGAAAAAAGTTGTGGGACTGCAGTTTACCTTACACATGTGCCTTGAGTATTATTAGTTCAGAAAGGATAAAAGCCTTAGCAAAATGTTTCAAACCACTAGGCAGCATGAGGAAACTTGTTTAGAAATATGTTGTAATTTTTAAGAACAGTGTCAGATTTAAAGGTTTAAGCAGTGAGCAGGGGAATAATTTTGACTTTAAAAAACCCCATGGGGGGAAGAGTATTATCCCAAGTGTTGGAGTTGGTAAATGTTTTGGAAGGGGGAGTTTTTTTTTTTGTTAAGACAACTGCCTTAATCAGTTTTGTACTCATCTTTTAACTTGATGTAGAAAACACTGCATAAAAGAGTTGTGCCTGACAGTTTGAACTGTCTTTGACTCTAAAAACATAAAGCCTGGTAGATATGTTGTGACGCTGATAATATGGATTTGTTTAAAATACCTTCCTAGAGGCTGACTATTCCTTTCAAAAAGCAAATAATGGTGTTTGAACGCAAATTAACAAGAACAGCATTTTAAAAAACGTTAATGAGTTAACAGCTCACAAGTTATATGCAGTTGGCTGATAGCCAATAACAGTTATATTTATACCTGTAGTAAAAACCATTCTGAAAAAAATAAGGTTGTCTTGGAACTACCAAGCTACAAAGATAGATGTTGTCAAAAAATGCAAACTATGAGTTCTCTTGGATACCCTCCACTTTCACTAAGTGACTAATATAAATTAGGGCAATGTTGGAACTTAGTATAAAATCCTTTGGGGCTTCCTGAAGCAATTTTAGTTTAATCACTGGTGTTTGTTCATGATGAATATACACTGTTCTGTTTCTGTTTTCCTGTGGACCTTAAATCTCAAGCTGAGTGTACCAGCCCATCAAAAGTTTTAGGCAATTGGGGTTTTTCACTACTATACATGGGCATTTTAAGTTCTGGCTCAAAGGAGAAAAGCAGTGTTTTAAGGCATGCTTTTGTTAGATTTAATTAAAAAAAAAAAAAAAAAAAGAAAAAGGGCAGTTTAATACTTGCACGTGTAACATTTGTACTCTGTACATTCATAAGTGGAATGCTGAGATTTTGTATAATGACTTGAATTAGTAGTTCCCTAAGGTCTTTCCAGAGTTCTTGAAAAAGAATTATTGTCTTAATCCCAAGAGATATTTTTTTTATTTTAACAGACTGATTAAAAAGCAAACTCAGCAAGTCATTGTTTACAGAGATTTCCAGTGGAAGAAATACATACCAATACTCTGTTTGCTAGTTTGAGTTTTGAGGTTGACAGAATGTGGATAACTGCATTCCAGAGCTGCCACTTGTGGAGTATACTGAAATACTTAATGAGGTTAAGCTTGTGCCTGGGTCATTTATGACTCTGAGCACAACCCTGCTTCTGGTTGGAGTCATTTAATTGGTCCATCTCCAAAGGAGAGTCACAAAGTTACAGCCTGGTTTGGGTTGGAAGGGACCTTAAATATCATCTAGTTGCAATGCCACGGACACGGGTCTTCCACAGGCCTTCTGGGCAGTAGTGAGGTTATGCTAGGTCACTCTTTTCTTACTGCCCCTTTCAAATACTGCTTTCTGCTCAATGTTTTTCAGACATCCAGAGTTTGGTCCCACAAAGAGAAAACTAGTCGCAGAAGTCGATTCAGTTCTCTGATATGATTCAGTTTATTTGAAAGGGTGTATCAGTTTATCTGAAAGGGTGAATTGCAGTTAATAACAGACAAACCACAGAACTCCACAAAACCCAACAAACCACTAACCCCACGTGATCTATGTAGGCTTAAACAGTCTTAGTGGTAAATAGTCAGTTAATCCCCTGAGTTGGATAATGCATTTTACATATGTGGAATATATACTGTATATACAACTGGTTTGTCATAATATGGTAGCTGGGCATGAAAGGAGGTGCTGGAACATGTAGAACTTGTGTGCTGTCTGGCTGGGGACCTGAATTATATAAAATTGAAGTAAAATGTTAGCTGAATTTTCAAAATGCCTATCCATGAGTGAAGTGTTAGGCTTTTAGTGAAAAGTGTTCTAGAGATAAAGTAGTATTCTTTGTAGTGGACTTTCATGGATATACATATATAATTAAATCAGGAATTATTCTTTAAGTATCTGAATTGTATTAGCAAAGCAAAGCTATCTGTGGGGTTATTCTTAATATCACAGAGATTAAGTTGAAAACTTGCTAAATGCTCATAAATCTGTTTCTGAAAACATTTGGTTTCTTTCTCTAGTGGCCTTTGTCAAGCACTTCCACAGTGTGTATCTGCTAACTGATGTGTCATGACAACAGGTCATGCTTGCTCATTTGCTTTATTTTTGATT
The DNA here is from genome assembly GCA_013397095.1 of Sterrhoptilus dennistouni. Taxonomy (NCBI): domain Eukaryota; kingdom Metazoa; phylum Chordata; class Aves; order Passeriformes; family Zosteropidae; genus Sterrhoptilus; species Sterrhoptilus dennistouni. The sequence goes on along the minus strand of VWZU01009507.1, from coordinate 460,929 downwards.
TTTCTCTTAGGAAGTTTTTTTTTCTTTTAAGGAAGGGGACAGGTTCTGGATAAAATTACTCACTCTGATACCAGGAAAAGAAAAAGATAATGATTAGTTCATCCAGAATTCTTGCTTTGCCACCTTCCAGAAATGGAGAGAAGATGCTCATGGTTCAGTTCAGCACTCCCTAAGAAGTTATTATGCAGTATAAATGTATATATTTCTAGTACCAAGAAGCATACAGCAATCTTTAGCTGTGATGGCTTTCATTCCTTTTTAAAAAGATACAAGACCCTTATGCTTGCAATAATTATTTGGGAATTGCTTTCTTTTGCAGTTTTTCTTATTATTAATTCTTGGTGTTTGTCTACTTTTCTATGCACAAAACCAGATGTGCTCTTGATATAAAAACTATATATTTATAAGAAACGTTTCCTGTCAAATGTGTCTCGGCAAAATTGTTATAGCAGTACACTTACTTCTAAGTCAAACTGCACAAAAGGATGCAATTTATAAGAGGAGTTGTGGCTAATTTGTGTGGGTGTGTGTGGAAGAAGTGCTCAAAATCCTAAGATATGGGCATACTTACTCTGTTTTCATTTGCTAGCCATGATTCATCCTTAATGGATGGATGGATGATAATGCTCATCAAGTTTCATAGAACAGTCTTTAATTTTAATTACTTATAGTAGTAGTGCACGTATCTTATTCTTTGCAAAAATTGTATGGTGCTGGCTTAAATAGGGACTTACAAGTGTAACAGTGCCTTATTTGTTACAAGGTAATATAATTATTCTACTAGTGGTTGCTTTGAGGGGCTATAGATCTGCCTCATGCAAAATGAGTGAGTACCTTGCCAAGCACTTTGTTCATCTTGGTAGTCCTAAGAGAAGCCTGAATATTGCTTGCTTCCTAGAGAAGTCATAGACATTAAATGAAGTTTAAATACTAGGAAACTTGAGATGAAGGGTTTGAGTAGGTAGGTGGTGTGCTTTTCTGCTAACTTAAGAAACTTATGAACTGCAGGCTCCAAGTCAGTCATCCAGAATACAATCAGTTGTAAGAAAATTAAATTATTTCTTTATTATCTTTGGATAGTAGTCAAGATACAGAATGACTGAAGTTTTTTTAGGATGATACTTGAGAGGATTTATTCTTAATTCTTCTTAAAGAGATTTTTATATCTAGAACAGTCTACAAGAAATAGCACTCCATTCCTTAATTTACTTGATTTTCAGAAAAAATATCCTCTCTTGAAAATAGAAGGTTTGTGTACAACTCCAAACCTTTTTATGCTGTGGTAGTAGTTGGATGAGTAGAGGCTGATGACTGGAAGCTCACTACACCTGTGAGTGTATACACAGATATACTACACATGTATCTTAACAGTAATCCTAGTGAAAGAGAATATGTGAAGATTTACTTCAGTTCAGGCAGTTCTTTTCCAAGCTAGAAGAACTTACTAGCACTGGACTTGACTTGTGTTGTATGTCAGCTTTGAAATATGATATAATTTTAAATTATAATTAATTTTATTTTTTTTTTAATTATTCCTCATCAGTTCCATATTCTGTTTTGGCCACTTGAGTGCTAATATTATCTATCCATTATTCATCTTCTTGATTGCATGGTGGTCAGAGTGTTTATGCACTGGAGATTGGGGCCTTTGAGGATCCAAGGTGTTACTCACAAGGAAGCATGACAGGATCCCAGGGAAGCACTGGCTTTATGGCACATAATGTGTTGCACTGCAAGGGAAAGCTAACTGAAACAGACTCCCAGCTGCTGTCTTTTTCCAAGAGAGCAGGCTGCTATCTCCAGGGTATTTCATTCAGTTCACAGTCTGCTTCTGCATTTCTCTTAGAGAGTAAGGTTTGATGCATACTGGAGAGACAGACTATGAATTTAAGCATCTTCCACCATGCAAGGACTGTTAACCTAAAACATAAAGAATATTTTTCTGATTACAAGTAACTTTTTTGTAATGCCTCTCTTAAAAAATGATAATATCTTATATTTCACTGTCTTAGCTATTAATGTGGTATTAACTCAGGATTTCTTGTGTTTTTAAATTAGAAATTATGGAAAAATCGGGTGAAGAAGGAATGCCTGATCTTGCTCATGTTATCCGTATTTTAACTGCAGAGAATATCCCTAATTTACCACCAGGAGGGGGTTTAGCTGCCAAGTGAGTACAGTACTGGAATTTCTTGAACTGTTAAATTCACTGACACTCCTTCATTTAAATGTTTTAAAGTTTTCTTATTGTAATAGCTATACTCAAATCAAGTTTTTATATTTCAAGCTAGTTTACCTTTTACAGTATATAAACATGTGTGTCACTTGTTCCTATTCCAGAATGGTAAAGAGGAAACACAATCATATTCTGGTATATAACATGAAGTTACTATGTCCATATGGCCATTTCAAAAAATAAAATATATGTATTCTTGGCTTTTTACTGCATTACATATATTAAGAGGGATCAAACAACATGAATATCAAAATGCCAGGAGATCAGTTTTCCTCATGTCATGTTTTCCCAACCACTTAATTTTAAGTTTGGAACAGTACTTATTTGCTCAGCAAACATTCTCATAAAATTTTTTTATTTGTTTAGTCTGAAACTGAATGATAGGTAACTGAGAATATTGAACTAGAATATTCATCTTAAAAGTGAAAAGGAATAAACCTTCAGAAATGACATTGTTTTTCTGGGGAGCCCAGTGGTGTTGATCTGGCAATCTACAACTTAAGGATTTTAATGAAAAGAATTTAGGATTGCATAAACAATTGTTGATCTGGAATTCCTCAGACAGTAGGACTCATTGTTCCCATGCATAGAGCATGTTGTTTCTGGAATATTCTTATTTTACAAAATATTAAGTCCTGTCCTCTGAGCATTTGTGTGTGTGTACATCTATTTTCAGTGCATAGACTTGTTAATGAGCACTGTTTGCCATGATTATATCTTTCTAGCCTTGGAAGTAACTGTACATTCTGGGCCTTTTTCTCCACTTGTAGGCATTCCAGGCATTCAGACAAGTTTTGGTGTGCCTGTTATTCTTGATGCCTCCCAAATGCTGCACTATTCTGGACCCTTGACATATAAATTCTGTTTTAATTTGTTGTGATCCAGGTTACATTTTTCATGGACTTGGTTCAGAATTTACATTTTGGTGCCTTGCTCTTCATCTTGAATTTTAAAGTCCTCTGACTTCAGGGCTGTAGCTGCAGTTTCTTTCAAGAGAATATTATACGGTCTTAAGTAACTTGTTCTTGGTCTCCAAGCTTGGGACAAAGACAGGCAGTGATGTATGTAAGTTCATTTTGCTTGCAGGAAATTATTGGAAGTCTTGGAAAAAATACTACTGCACAACCCAAATCCACATACTGTGCAACTTAAAATCTTTGTCCTAATAGGAGAATATTCTTTTTCTTGAGGTAGTTATCCTGGGATGTTACCAGGTCATGAAGAAGTTACACTTCTTCCTTGTGTTTGAACATCAAGACCTGGCTCAAACAGGTTGCAAAAAGGCCTTATCTGTGGCTGTCATCCATGGTTTTAGCACCAGTTAAAGTTGCTCCCAATGGTTAGTATGTCTGAGCTGGAGAAATGCAATACAGTGTTACTGTCACTAGAGTATGTTTGCAAACCTTAAGAAGCCCTTAAATAAGTCCATTTCTATTGGCGCTGTATAATTCCTTCCTTCAAGCTTCTCACTTATGTAGAAGCCCCTGTTGGCCCACTCTTTGAGATGGGAGATGTACAAGTGCCAACTCTGCTGTGGTCAGCCAATGGTGCTGTTTTATCCTGTAAAATCTTACTCTCCAAAGATTTCTATGGCTTGACTCCAACAATCCCCTTGTGATTTCAAATGCTGCCTCAAGAATGGAGGTTTGTTGCTGAAGTAAACAAACGTCCTGAGCTAGTCTACCCTCTGGACCTTAGTAGTTCGCTCAACATCTTGCTCCTGAGTTTTCCCATGAAAGAAAAGCGCAGAGAAATACACTGGGTGAAAGAGAGAAAAGTGAATTTAAAAGATAATTCCCAAGGAGCTGATTTTCATGTCTATTTAAACCCACTGCAGTGGCTAACCTGCTGCTTCTGTAGCAGTCTTGCTTGGACTGTCCAGGCATTTTCTGTTACATTGGAGGTGCCTTTGCTTTATGTAGTACAGACATTTAGTCAGAATTGTGCCATTCCTGTCACTAAATATGGAACTAAATGGAGAGAACCCTTTTCTCTATCATTAGCAAAAGGATTCAGTTTCTTTTCTCTAGGAACATCTTCCACCAATTCCAATGGACCCCATACTACCTCAGATACGCAACCTTTCCAGATTTCTTAAATATGTTCAGAAGGAGCCTCATCAAACTTACAGCATCCTCAGTATTCTGGGGCAGAAAGTTCTGTTTCATCAAGAGTCATGTGTATTTGAGACATTTGCTGCTGATTTGACCTCTGATGCCTTTGTGCCCTTTAGAAGAGTCAGCAGTTGGTGCCCCTCATTCTGTAAGGCACAAATTTTAGAGATCTTGGTAGTTTTCAGATTTAAGAGTCTTAGTCCACATAGCAGTTCTTTTTTGTTGAAGCTGTCACTAACTCTGATCGTATTTATTATAGCTGTCTGAATGTTTCCCAGTTTTAATTTTGATTTGAAAATGTGAGTACATAACCTTTTTTTTGCATCAGAAATCTGTTTATATTATGGGTTTTATTTTTTGTGAAATTCTTTGTGCTTATTTTGACTACCTGTGAAAGTGTGGCTTTAAATGGCACTACTGCAAAAAAAGTCTAGCTAGTGGCTTTTGTGTTTTAATTTCTACAGTTTGAATAAACAATAGAATACATCTCAGGGGTTGTATACTGTGCATACTACACTTCAAATTTTATAGGCAAGTTGTAAGCTGTAAATATGTAATAAAGGGGAAAAGCTGAACTGTCTTCAAGTTCCACATCCAGAAATAAGGCAAGAAAACCGCAATTCTTCAAACTTGAATTTTTTATAACAAGCGAAATTATAGACTTAAATGTTATTCTTGAAAAAATCTGAATATGCAGCTCTAAAAAGAGGTAGACCATGGAGAGGGTAAGGTAAGAAAATGGTTTTACTTTGCTCAGTCTTTATGAATCTTGACCAGTTGTTAGATCCCCAAATTCTTGTTAAACGTGAGTAAATACACAGAGTGGGTTCATCTTTTTAAAAGGCAGATTAAAAGAAGAGTACCTTAAATACTTCAAATTGCCTACTCTGATGAAACTTTTCTCAATGTCTTGAAATCCTTTGTTTTGCTTATTTCTTTTTAACTTCTCTTTTTAGGCGTAATATTATTGAAAACGTGTATAGTAGGCTGAATCCACACAGAGACAGTGAGGGGGTAAGTTCCTATTTTGATTGCTATACCTCTTTGTTAATGTGAACATCAAAGCTCTCCTACGTTAAGCAAAAATGTTCATCACTAGGAAAAAAGTATTAGAAATACAAGATACATGTTGTAGCATAGTGCTAATTTTTACCTTGCTTTGGATGGATTTGATATAGAAGTTTTTCCTCTAAAAGACAGAAAACTGACACCCAATTCTGAAAGACTTTTTAAACACCTAAATGACTACCACTTTCTCAGTTTTCAAACCTGTGAGGCAACAGTGCAGGTTTTTTCTAAACTATGGTTTCTAATGGTAAAAAATGAGTAGTCAGCAAATCTACTACTTAACTGGCTGTTATGTCTACGGTCCAGAAATGTAGTACGAGAGGGGGCAAACACACTTCCTGTTGTCTTCTCTAAGAAGGCCTTGGTACACTGAATATAAAAGGTTACAAGACTAATAATAATTATTTTTATTGCATTTACACTACCTTTTCATGTCCCATTCTACTGGTCTAAGGAAAAATAATTTTAGATTACTTCAGTTATGATTTCTAAAATGGCTTACATTCTTCTTCCCGTTTCCTGTGAAATTGAATTTTACATAGTATGCTGAAATATGGTTTATTGTACCTCTAAACCTGATAATTAGGTAGCTGTTAATATTAGTGTAAGTAATAACTGGTGTTTCTATCAACTGTGGTTAAATTTGTTTAAAAGCTGTGGAAAACTGAAGAACTGATAAAAAACATCAGTGCTTGTACCCATTGTCATTTCCTGTACAGTTTATGTGAACTGTTTTGTGGAAGTACCATTCCTATTCTAGTAAATCCTATGTAATATGTTTTCTTCTGAGATGGCTACAAGGCTCTCAGTCAGATAGTTATTACAGTGAATGGTGTTACACTTGAAATATCTTGAAATTATCAATTGTGCACCATGAGATAGTAAGTACACAGTCTCACTACAATTGTTACTGTGTCTTTACCGTTTTCCTCTTCTCTTAACTGCCTATACTTGATTTCTTATCTTCAGTTAGAAAGCTTGTGTAGGTGGAAGGGGCCACTATTCTGTTAGCATACAAATGGAGAAGAAATATCTTAACTTCTTAGGTTTTTAGGATTTGTTCCTTTGTCTAGTTTGAAAGTAGTAGGATATACTTTTTCCATTTCACTTTCAAGAAATCGTGCAACAATACCCCAAACCAAGATACATAAAATTTTCCACTTTTCAGCTTCTTTAGTCCCTCAGGAAACTCTGTACTTCTATCAGCCTGCTACTACTTTTTCTATTTAGCCAGAACTTCCCCTGCTTTTTCGGGAAAAGTTATTGGTATATGAGACTTATTTAAAAATTAAATAAAAATTGAAACAGCATAGGTTTTACGAATTAATTGATATTTTGAGAAAAAAAACCCCGAAAGTTTGTCTAATGGTTACATTTTAGAAATGTGATATGCTATAGTTGCGTTTATGGTGCACCTCTTCTAAGTCTAGATTTACTTCTCAGTAGCCCTGCAAGTTCGCTGAAAATCCTAACATGCAGTAAAGCATCTGTTTGTCTATTGGCTCCTTTTCAAGAAATGTTTGTGCATCATCCATTTTAATTTAATAAAATGAGGTAGCTAACCTAAATATGCATTTTGCTCATAAAAGCATATACCATTAACTGCTTTGACCTTTCTTGCCATTAAAATCCTTGAGTAGTTGGTTTGAGTTGTGAACAGTAGATTGCAGTCTGCTTCCTAAATTTTTCTTATGTTGGTACAGAAGTGCGAATAGAGTGGTTTAAATTCTAGTTCATTCTTGTCATAGCTTGTCATTTGCCAGTCAGCACCTTTCACCCTACGTGATATTGGCCCAGAGCAGTTTGAGAGGATGAGCTCCCCCTTGGTGAAGGATACAGTTCCTGTTTGCATCTTCCCAACAAGTTACCTTAATGTCCTTGAAGTGGGTAAATCTAGTGGGCCTCATCTCTGAGACAATGAAAACATTACTTTCTTGCTGGTCTTACTCAGTTTCAGGTATATGTGTGGTGATCTTGTAGCCTTCTGAACTGGATACTGTAGTGTCCAGAGATGTAAAGCGGAGGAAGCTGTTCAGTTATTCAACATCAGACTCTTCAGAATGTATGCATACAATGATAATGTTGCTACACTTCTCACATTTAAACAGTAAGCAAAGGTAGGAAGGAAACAAACAGTATATCCCAATGATGACATTGCCAAGTGAGATTGAAGTCTGGCTAGTGATCCTCCTGTTTAAATTAGGAGGCAGATGTTTATATGAAAAAATAGATGCTAGAGACATGGATGCTGATTCTGCAGAGCACAAAGGTGACTTGCACCTGAGCATCCTTCCCCATGTGTAGTTAACAGTGCACCCATGTCTGCTGAAAGTGAGTGTTGGGCAGAATTCTTCTGGTACTGACTGGAAACTCTGCCTGTGGCAGTCATCTGCCATCTTATGGTTGTATATAAGGCTAGAGCAATTGTTATCATGGCAAAATAATAATGTAGTTAGTTGCTAAAATATTAATGCAAATGACCAAAAAGCCCTCTCCAAATCACACAGACAACAACCCAAACAATCAGATTAACATTTGCAATTAAGAATATGGCTTCCTTCTAAAGACTATACATTTTAGCATGTAACAATTTTAAAATAGTTACTGCGAGTTCCTGTGAACTGGGTCATAATAGCTTTGCAAGATATTTCTTAGTGCGTAAGTGAAAACCTTGGTTGTCTCTCTGTCTAGGTTAGCTTTGTTTTACTCAGCACTGTAAACATTTCAGGTAGTGTTGCACTTAGATTTTTTTTTTTTTTTCTTTTTGGTTATCCAAACTAGTAATAGTATCTTTTTATTCTTCACATGTGTGTTTTCTGAGAAACTTTAACATAGAGCCTAAGTAAGGAGATGTCATGCAAAGCAAGAGTCTGAGAAATAAAAGAATCCTTACTACAGCAGTATTCAGAGATCACTAGTCGGGCTTGAGGGTGTAGCAGCCCTAAGTTTTTTCTGCTAGGAATCTCAGCAGATTACAAGTATTTTATACATTTGGGGCTGGAGAGAGCCCTGTGCTGCAGTCACAATGAACAACTTTACCATTGTTTAAGCAGAGACTTCTGCAATGAATGTGGTGGCTTGTGCCTTTGCAAATATGAGGAAAGCACAGGAATCTGTTATGTATTGTAACCTGATGCTTTCAGATCTTTAAAGGGAATTTAAAAGAATGTATTCATAGCTAAATAATTGTCAGCACTTTGATGTCACAATACCACTGAAGAGTTGTTCTGCTTCCTGTGTTCAAGTAGTGCTCTTTCTCTGTGGCTCTACTTTTCTCTGACCATTTTAATTTTTTGATGTGTTCGTAAGACTAGGAGACTACAATCCAATTAGATTACTTCACTGTATGTATATATCCTTAAACACAAGGAATAATGTTTACATTACAGTGGCTGTGTTAATAGTTCCAGTGGCATTTGCTTAAAGCTGCTTTTAAACATCTTATTTAAAATCAGTCATGTTTCTCTCTTATTTCTACTAATAATACACACTGGCAGTTGGCTGAACCAAATCGTATGCTACACATAAAAAAGTGTAAATGGACACAACTTTTACACCATTCTCACAACATCGTAAATCCAGTCTTGAACACATAGCAGCCCTTTTTATTCACATATTTTAGTAGCACAAAAATTATGTAAAAATTGTGAATGCTCATGTTGAATATAGCTAGCACAAATTTATTCTTGATTTTATGGTCGGTAGCACTTCAGTTGAATTGAAATGTGAAGGAAGACAAATGCTGCCCTGCACAATAACCATACTTTGCAGGGACCTGTTCTAGCCATACATCATTAGAGAGAAATCTGTCTATATAATGTATAATATATAAAATAAGCAGTTTCTGTCCTACTGTCTGTGAGGTTTCTTGTCTGTTAGGACTGAGGGACCCAAGGGAAGCACAAAATAGCCTGCTGTAAAATAGGGTGCAACACCATGCAGGATGTGAGTTTGAATATCAAACGCTAACAGCATTGCTAATTCAACTCCTACCAGCATTTGAATTGCCCAGGAGCCTCAGGGCTGCTATTATATTGCTTATTGCTTTTACTCTTCAGTGTTGCATGGAGCAAAATTATTCGCTTCAGTCTGCCAAAGGAATTTTTAAAGATCTCTCTATTGTGAAATGTGGAAATTTCAGGGTGTATCTGTGCTAATGTCAACCTCAGAGCAAAACTGATGGAGTAGACGAAATATGGAATTTAAATCTTGTCTGAACTTTAAAAAACTGGAAGTCTTCGGCTATGTTGCCCTGTTTAATATTAGCTAGATATATACATAACTCAGATTTTTTTCCTTGTCAAACCAAGGAACAGGATACATCTGTAGCCTCTTCTTGGTGCCCTGGGTTTTCACTGACATCGTGCTTATAAGGCATTAAAGCAGTTCCACTTCATACATTAAAACTACCTCCTTTATCTTGCTTCCCCTCACTGTGCTCATGAGGAGAAGAGAGTATTGAATTCTTGAATATTCTCTTGAATATTGTCATATTTCAATATGTACATGTGTATGTACATGGGAGTCAAAACATCTCAAACTAAGACCAGCAAACCATTGTGAAAGTATGTCTCTTATTTCCTGAAGAAATTAAACTTACAGGGATGCCATTGTATGCAGTAATACTCATTTTTGTGGTAAAATCATCCCCATTTTAACTTGGACTGTACTAGTTGGTCTTGGGACTTTTATTCCAGCAACATTACACAGAACATGCAAAGTCTTACTGATCCCAAGGTATTTTCTCAATACTGCCATTAAGCTTGTAAATGAAGGGCAACAGTACTTATAGTTAGGAAGCTTTTGGACTACATGACAATAAAATGAGGTCAGCATGAAAACAAGGCAGTCTGGATTTTGCTTCTAATGTCTTGCAAAATCTGCTAGCTTCCACGGATAGTTTCATTTGTCTAGATTGATAAATTGCTACATACTAATAATTTAAAATTTATTCTTCCCTTAAAGCAACAGTACTGCTTAAGCACTTGAAAGTGAAACTACCTAGTGTCAAAGCACTGTAGCAGATGTGCATGTCTGTCACCAAAAAACACAAAACTTTTTCAACTGAAGCCTTGTAACCAAGCAGCTCATTTGCTGAGACCTCAATTCCTTAACCAGCACTCAGCACTCAGATTTTGTGCTCTAGTTTCTTAGGTTTGACATTAAATTACTGTTCTACCTGCTAATTTTTCTAGGCAATACACAATCTGTCCCAAGCGTGTCTTACGTTGTTCAAATACTAGCATTTCCCATGCTCATGGGTAGCTGCTTGCTTCTTTTCTGGCAGCATCATGCATGCAAAAATCAGTGTTCACTAAAACTCTGAGCATTTATTTTAGTGTGATGCTTCAACTAAGTTGCTATCAGTAGAGTTATATATTCTCTGAGTTTTTCACAGAACTGTGCTGCTACTGGCTGTGCAGAAATTCACAATTAAATATATTGACCTGGTGGCTAAAGAAGCTTAAATTTTCAAAGTTTTCCACTGATAAATGACCCAAATTGTGGCGGGTATTTATCAAAGACATTTGAAATAAAGATGGAGTTAATTGGGAAGAGGTACTTTGACTGGCTCAAAATGAACTGAAATTATTAAAACTGCTGGGTTTATAGTTATCGTTTCTTAAATTATGTTGTTTAAAAGGATGAACATGAAATACATTGTTCTAAGTTGTATGTTGCTAATAAGGTGGTTTACATTCAAATAGAGATGTTTTCTCAGTTTGAAAGAAAGATTGGTTTTTCGGTTTGCCTTTTTTTTTTTTTTTTTTTAATGTGGTTAGAAAATCTTTTAGTTTAACTGCTGATCTTTTTGGGGTGTTGAATCTCAACCGAAGGAGCCCGGCGCGGCCGAGGAAGGCGGAACGCAGGGGAGGTTGGTGGAGGCGCTGAGGCAGATGCGGATTAATCATAGGGGCAACTACCGCCACCTGCTGGAGGAGATGCTGGCCGGGTACCGCCTGGCGCAGCTGCAGGGCCCGGGGCCGCCCCANGGCACCGCGCCCGCCCGCGGGCGGCGACCAGAGCGGCCAGCAGCACGCCTGACTCACTGCGAGCCAGCGCCTGGCTCTGCCCCCATCGCAGCCTTGGGCACTGCCGCCCTGGAAGACTGTTTGGCTTTACTCTAGTTATGTGCACAGATTGTCTGTTCGGAGCTCTTGCTTCCTTAGAAGTTCAGCTACTCTGGGATGTTACAGTAATTGCATCCGAAGTTGTGTAGCAAGATTTAACTTCCCATTTGAGATCTGGATTTTCTTTTTTCAAGTCCTGTGTCAGCAACAGAAGCAATCTAACATGAGTACGCAGAGAGGCATTTTAAAACATTTTCTTTTGAGAACATTATTAAATAATAGTTTTGATGGTATGTGTTTGCTCATTGTAAAGTACATCTTAGTTGTATCTTTTGTGCAATTTAATTGAACAAATATCTTCTACAAATTCTTCAGGCTGTTTATTTTTTTTCCCAGTGTCATGTACTGCATGTTTGTGTTTGGTTTGTGTATAATTTCTATTACAGCTAAATTACAAAAGCTGTTACATTTTAGGTTTTCACTTATGAAATGTTTGGGGGTTTTTTTTTCAGTTTAGATTGTATTCAGTGTTCATCATAAATACTGATTTTTCTAGACAATGGTATTATTACTTCTCAGGTTGTAGCATAGCATATATCCAGAAATGAAAATGTACTTAAATTTAGTACCTAGTGTCAAGTTACAATAGTTTGTGATCCACTGAAAATAAAGAATATGCTGTGGAATAATATCTGTATGCATATTGAGTCTTTTAAGCGAGTAATAAACCTTCTTTGAAGTGTTACTATTCTGACATGACTTGAAACTTCATAGCTTCTGGTGTGAACTCATGGTGTTCATTAGTTTCTACAAAGCTTTGAGTGATGTTGGGTTTGGAGCATTCATCATAATCCTGTATTTGGGCAACATTTCTCAGGTTCAAGCTAAATATCAGCCATATAAATGAATAAACTATTCTTCTAAAGTTTGCTTTCTGCCAAATCTTTTCCTTGTCTCTTGGGGTACAGTACATATGCCTACATCCATTTGGGTAGGTCTAATACTGCTGCTAATACTGGGGCTTTGCAAGTAGTGGTAGCTCTTCTGCTAGAAGGGAAATCTGGAAGTCTTGTTTCAGTTGTCAGTTCATAACATAACACTTGCATGAAAATATAATTGTTCAAAATAGGTACACATTTCACCACCTTAATGAAAATGACCCTGTGGGAATTTCTTTTGGACCAGGAATAACTGAGGAGCTGAGTTCTGTAGTATTTTGTAGAGGTTTTTTTTTGTTTTGTAGTCCACAGATGTAGTATGTATTGGTAGTTGTGATTTAGTATAATTTTACGTAAATCTTGGTTTTAAAGAGTTCTGTTATAAGACCTTTACTGGATTCCTGTTTTATAAAAGTAAATTCCATCATGATGTTGACAAACAGGAAGTGTGTGTGTGGAAGTGGACAGGTATGGAAAAGAAGGAAAATGTTTTCTGTCTTACACTAATAATCTTCTTTATTATGCCACTGAAATCCAAAGTGCAGCAAAATGTTTTCATTTGTATTGGTGAGTAGTAATGTTTCTCCTCTTCTTTTCCTGTAGGGTTCTGGAGATCTAGAAGATCCGTGGTAGCCTTACAAATCTGCTAAAATGCTTTTGATTCTGAAAGGGGGAAAAAACTTTTAAATCTGATTTCTTCAATACAAGGGAAAATTTCTGGTGGATTTCCAACATTTTGTGAAATGGGCAGAAAGATAGTAGAATTTTCCATCATTTGTTCATTTTTGTGTTTTCTCTGATATTGCCACTCTTAGCATTGCCTGTACTACAGTATTTTTACCAGCCTCAGGCATACTGGTTACATCTGTAATGAACTTTGGCCCTAAAAAAGAAGGAAGGAAGGAATATTCTCTCAGCAGATCGGTGTATGTACCTGAGGTGCACGGGATTGTAGGTGTACTCTGAAGATACACTGTGGCTTAAAACATGCAACACACAAGCATGAGAGAGAGTACAAGTAATTGTTTGAGATGTTTCTTATTTCACTTTACCAAGTTGGAAGGCTTTGCAGCTCTGTGGCTTGGAAGTAATTTCAATTGGGCAATACGCTATCAGATGTGTTTTTTTGGGGTTTTTTTGTTTAAATTTTCCAGTTTTACCTGTATTACCAAACCGTTAGGTTTCCCTGCGGTGTCCAAATTGTGATACGTTGCCTACTGCTTGCTTGAAGATAAGTGTATTTGGCAATAATATATGAAGATTCTAGGCATCTAAAACCAGTAAGAATTTTACGCATGTATACAACACACCCTTCAACTCTTGCTAGAGAAAATCTTTTTTAAAAAAACCAAACTGGTGAATTTATAGTTAGTAGTGACTTGCTTTGACATCTCTCACAGCTGCAGGTTTTTTTAAAAATGCTGAAAATTTGCCTTTATTATAATGTAAATTGTGATTATTTTTTTTGTTCTATATGTGGTTTTCTATAGTTTTTTTGATTTTTTTCAGCTTAAGATACAGAAGTCTTGTGTAATATGGGTATAATTTTTAATTGTTTGCATTATTTTCGAAGTTCAAATTATCACTTTGAGATTACTATAAATACACTTAAAATTATCTATTTTAAATTAAGAAAATATTAGAGATATTTTCATGGGTTCAATGACCTTTCATTTTATAAGCAATGGGCATGGTACAGAGTGGCTGTCATGTAAGGTACTTGAAGATTCTTAGTTTAATTCTATTTTTGCAATAACCTTGACTTTTTTTCTGACTTCTTTGAGTTGTGCATGTAATGAGTCCAGTAAATGCTGAAAATGGGGAAGAGTAAAGTATTTATCTAAAATAAAAGCTATTGGGGAGGGGAAACAATGAATGTATCCATCTGTACATGATTTTCATGCTGTGGATGCCTTGTAAACATTTTCCTATTTGTTTAAACTGTGTTTCAGCGAGGATGTAATTGCCCTTGTGTGTAGTTTTAAGCTGATGACAGTCATCAACTGGTTTTGTGTGAAATTAAATTCATGGTATTTTTCTGTAACTTTATCCCCATGGTGAGTCTGTAAAAACCACATGCTCTTTCATACTCATGCCGAAGGCCAGCTTTTCCAGTCATTTTAAGTAATTTTGATTCATTGTGTATCAGATTTTTTTTTTTTTTTGTCTAGAGAGGATTATTGCCACAATATATTTTATTTATTCATTAGATTTTAGCCTTGTAAGTTAAAGTGTTTTAAATGATGATGTTAACAGGTATTTGTCCCTTTACTGGTTTTTTTGGGGTTGTTAAAAGATAGGGAATGAAGAATGCAAAATGGTTTATTGTTCAGACTGTCCGCTCTGGTCCAACCCTGTACTGATAGTACCTTCCCAGTATGATATTGTGATGTTTCATACAATACAGTGAACATAACCAACTTGTTATCTTCAATAAAGGATTGCTAAAACAGTGTGACATGCTTTCTATTTTTTTGGGAGGGACTTACTAAGAGGATCTTAGTGTTCCATATAAAAAGATAACTCAGTAAGATTTATGAGGTCTCTTAGTTGAAGGATTTTTCTGTTTGTTCTGTAGCAGATGCGCCCCTTCATCTCAGAAGATCACAAGTCTCAAAGTGGGCTTCTCTGTGGGAGGAAGGAAAGGGCAAACAACATTTAGTGCTCCTAGGACAAATCCATCGCAAGTTCACCTGGAGTCTTAGTCCAGCTATGGGAGAGTATTCATTTAAAGACTAAAAATTGAGATTAAACTTGACTTCTTGGTCAACTCATTTCTTGAAGTTTCTTAAAGATCTGAGCTTAAACCTGTGATATTTCACTGTTGCACAGTTTTGAATAGAAAATTCTCTGATGCTAATGCTTTCATGTTAGAACTTTTACGTATTTTTTGTTTTTAACTTTTGCAGATTTTTTTTTCTAACTTACTAATGTAGTTTTTTAGCTGAGTGGAAAAGGAGAATGGAATCCTCCATGGTGTTGATACTTCAGGGTAATAACCTGCCTAAATAGTTAGTGTTAGTGTAGAATGGGGATCTTTACAAACAACCCGAAGATTTTTTTGAGTCTACTAATCTGTAACTTCTTTGAACTTTCTTGCTGGATTTGTTTGTACAGCATAACCTCTGCATGCTTTCTTCATGGAGTACAATTTTAATGCCTTGTTCCACTAGTAAGACTTCTGGTACTCCATGGGCTCCAGTCCCATAAATGCTTCTTTGTGTAGATTTTTTACATTTAGTGGATAATCTCCCTCAAGTACAAGGGCTTATTCCTTGTATTGAAGTGAAGCATACACACAGGTTTTTCAGAGAGAAGGATAATAACTTGGACAGCTACATCAAAATGTAAATCAAGACAGCTTTTTTCCCCTAAATTATCAGTCAGTACTTGCCATTCATGCATCCACTTGGTTATGAATTCTAGTCATGTTTTTAGATTAATCAAAATACTGTGTAGATTTCAGCAGCCTGGGAATATCTTTGCTTGTTGACTTTGTATTCTTAGTGTGAGTAATCTGAATGAACAATGAAAATTGTTCATATATTTGACATGACTTGTCAACGTTTTAAAATTACATTGTCTTAATTTTGTTGCCACCTGGTAACTAACACTAATATACTTGTGTAGAACACTGAGAGTAGGAATCGCCTCTTCTACCTGGGGTCTTTCTGTTGTGCCAAATTTAGCTTGGTTTCATTTTTATGGCTTCTCCTGTAACAGAGGCAAAGTAGTCCATGTCAGTTCTCAGATCTGCTCTCTGAGCAAATAAAGATCTGTTTTAACTTCTCCTCATTAACTTGTTAAATGGAATAGGGGATAATGAAGTAGATGCAAATATAAGTGTTGTCGCTCTGACCTCAGAAGTTTCATATTAGGGGTTAACTACTATGACTGCTGTGGCTGGATCTTCTTGTGGCTATGAGCCTGCCTCCAAACTTCTGCAAGACTTTGCCAAAATATCCATATTTTTCATGGCCCTAAATGTGAATCTGATGCTGATGTTGCCATTTGGATGGTTTAAAAAAAGACAAACCAAAACACAAAAGCAACAACAAAAAGTCCAAAACCAAACAAACTGTTAAGCTGTTGATTATTTTAGCACATCAGAGGCTGGCTATTAGTGGCTAGATGGTTTCTTGGTATCGTGTAAAGTGGAGTTCAGTTAGCCACTTCATCTCTGAGCTTTTGTATACTGTCAGCCACAGTCACTGGCTTGAATCTTAAAAAGTAAAATTAGCCCCAGAAAACCAGTCATTTTTCTTTGGCACTTCGAGTAGAAATCAAAAGCAATAGGAACTCGAGATTAGTTCCAGGATTGAACCAAACTGTAGTAGGCAACTTTTACCTCTGGAAGATGAAGCTATAAGCAATGCTGCCTAGCTTTAGGTAAAAAAAAAAAAAAAAAAAGGGCCACGGTGCTAAGCAGTTTTTAATTATCAACTAATACACAGTATTTTTGGCCTGAGGCTTGTCTGAAAGCTTGTTGCTTTTGGCTCTTCATAAGTTCTTTTTTAGCTCTAAACTGAAAATGAAGTTGGAGGGAGCTGCAGTGGTGCAGGTAAGCAACTCCATGGGATACTCCCAGAGATGAAGGCAATTTGACAAAACCACAAGAAAGGACCCAAAGTCACTGAATTTATGCAGTCCGATCCAGGTAAGTATGCCTTTTATGCGCTCAGGCTCCACCTCTCACACCTTTGTAACCTGTTTTCTCTGAGTGCCAATCTGAATTTGTCCTGCCTGTGTTTGGGCTGTTGCTGTACAGACCTGACTTAGTTCTACTTGGTTTGTGCTGTCTTACGTTCATACCTGGCTGCTTCTCTGTTGATCAAAACACGAACAACTTTCACATTTTAGCATGACTGTGCCTCCTGTTTGTGTTCAGCTCACTGTTGGTGCTCATCTCTCATTTCCATAATTCACTGTGTTACTTCACCAGTGCTGCTGTGCTTAGCTCTTTGTACATCTGAAAGAAAGGTCATGTTCTCCCAAAGACTTCACATTTCCTTCTTCAAAAATCTTCCAAGTTCTCCTTTGCTGTGATGTCTGGATTTAAAGACTGGGATTGCTGAGATCTTCCTTCTGATTAAGCCCTTAACTTTCCTTATTTGTCTATGTGCAGCTTGACTGGGAATTTCCAGAGAAAAAGTCCTTGATGTGCTGATCAGTGATTGCCGTGATAAGTGGCTGAATTAACATCAACTAATGATTGCATCAGCACCTGTTTTTAAACCTGACAAAGACTGATAAGGGTTCAGGTCATGGGGATGGGCTGATAGGAGGAAAAAAAATGGACATCTTCCGTCAATTGGATAATCTTTGTCTGAAAGCAGTTATCCTTCCCAGTAAAGGATAAAAAACACTAGGAGGAATGAATACACATTCTAAAGACTCATGGCAACTAATTCAAACAGTCTTGTTGGATATAATTTTTCCTGTTGTGTCAAGTCTGCTTCACAAATAACTTTGACCCTGGTTTTCTGCTTTCTGAGACTTCTGGAATCTAAGGTGAGTTGTGGGGAAGTTGAGTCCATGGTGCAGTAGTGTTTAGTGTTGTAAGGATCCTGCCCTCGACCTTTAAAAAGCTAGAATCAAGTTCATGAGACCCCTGATGGCTATGTTGGAAGTTTGTCTGATCTTTAAATATAGAAATACTAATTTTTCTGGCCTTTTTCAGGTGGCTTTTGGAATACGTTTGGTAGATGTGGGACATTTTTTAACAAATATTGTTCAGAGAATTTACGTGCGAAGTTCTGTCAGAAAATGACCAAATGTGTTCTGCCTGTGTCGTTTTGAAAGAGCTGCAAAGCTTAAGTGGAAGAAATTGAACAGAAATTCATAGAAGGAAAATTCTCTCTTGTGAGACAAAACACTACTCTTGGAAGTTAGCATCCAGGACTTTAAAAGAGAACCCAAAAGTATTTTAGTATGCTATATTCCTTGCAAGACTGTTATATTTTCTCAAAAAAATTCCTGAATTGTCTTTTTTAAATTTGTGCAAAAAGAGAAACTGTGGTGAAAATGCGCTATTCTATGCTGATGTATTTTAGCTACTTCAGGGGCTGAACCTGTAGATTAGTAAATATCCTACATTCAGACGTTAGTTGGAAACTTTGAAGTAAATGCATTTTAACTTTGAAGTAAAATGCATATTTAAACTGAATTAATGAAGAGCTTTCCCATTATTTTTGTAAGGAAGCTCCTTAACCCTATTTCCATCAAATTAATTCTGTGAATATTGTTTTTATTTTGTTTGGCAGGTTACTCAGATGCAAAATGGTGGATGCCTACCTAATCTTCAAATAATTTACATTATTTAATTTGTTGTTAGCAGGGGAAACTGGATGATGTGAGGGATTTATTTTAATCCTTTATCCAATGGTCATCTTCAAAAATACATCTAATTTTAATGGTACAACAAGGGTTTTGGCCTGGGCATGTAAAGCAGATATGTTTTCCTAGTGTATTTTAAATAAAAATATTTATCTGGGAGCAGAAAATATATGAAATGAAACCAAAATACCTTTCCCAGCTCCAATAAATGTGCATTTACTTTGGAAGGAGATTACTTTTTGGAAATACTCTGCTAACACAGTCTCAAGGTGTTTGGAAGTGTAGTGCTTTACAAGAACTTCAGTCTCTGCTCTTACTGCTTTTTATGTTATGCTGGCTGTGAAATTTTAAAATGGTGAAATATATTTTACATTCATTTCTTCATTCTTACTTGTCCTTACCTTAAAAATATGTAGGAAGTTCCATACTGCTGCTTCAGAGATTACAGTTACTGCATTTAACTTTGCATGCTATTCATTAAAAAAAAAATCCAGAGGTCCAAGCATGGGAGTAATTGCAGCAACTTCTTTACATGCTGTTACCATATTTCAAGTGTTGTTAATGTGAACTGAAAAAAACCACCCCAAACCCAACAAAGACCAACAAAGTTACATCTTTAAGATGTGATTTCTCATATTATCTTAGTAGCCCCCATGCTTTGAATTGCATTAAATAAAAAAAACCAAAACTTGTATTAAATGAAGGGAAAGGAGAAAAACGTGTATCAAATGGGTATTGTGTTGTCACTGACTTGAAGATGTTGTACAGTTGTCTTCCAGTTCAGCTTGCAGTATTGAAATATTTGAAAGATCTGTCTTTGAAATGCAAGCAGGGCATCCACTCAGAAGAGAACCAGTTTGCACTGCTCCCCTGTACTTGGTGCAACAGACTCCCAGAGAGCATAGCAGAGCTAGCAGCATGAGAGCTGTGAGAGACCACCTCACATATATATGGAATGAAGAGCAGAAACATGCTTTAGTTATCCTGGGACAGGGGGAATGGGTGTGCGTGACACTTAATCGCTTCTCTATTTGTGTGGAGAGAATGGAGCGGGGCATTTAAATGCCCTATGTGAATGCTTGCAGGGTGTGGGATTGTTTTTCTCATGTTCACTAGCATAAACAGTTGAGATACCAGAAGTGTTTTATGCAGATACAAAATGTGAGATCTGGCACTGAAGAGCCCACACAGTTCCATGGATCCATGAAGTTCAAAATGGAAAGGCCGGTATTCGCTGCAGGTGATGCTTGCTTTACCTTGCACCAAGCAGTGCTTTCATCTACATGCCTAGATCCTTGAATGCCAGACAGTTCCAAAGCAAAACTTGTTTTAGGCAGTGTTAAAGAGGTTAGAACTTAGAGTTTTAGCATTTCTTCTAACTTACAGGAAGTAAAGATTGTCTTCAGTTTCAGTTGTTGTACATTCAGGTGAATATGAAATTAGGGTGAAGTTCTGCTGCCTGTGTCCACACTGAATGGTATATCTGGAAAATGGTTCTTGTAGCTGTGGAATGTTTTCTTGATACAGAGGTCTAGTCTGTGCTGGTCAGAGAGCCCCTTCCCTGAGTATAGATCCTTGCATGTGCCAGCTATTGCTGCACAGCATGCTAGGTCCTGAATTGAAGAAAAGGATTTTTGTTGGTTTGGGGCTTTTTAACAGAATGTGTGCTTTTGGTTCTTTGGTTTCACTTCCAGTGCTCACATTGATTTTTGCACACATTATTGCTGCTGGACTCTTAATGATCTCATGTGGAATCCATGAACCGTTGGTCAGAAGTAGCCATTGTAAGAGCCTTGGAATGCAATTCAGTACCAAAGAGTGAAGCTTTCTGTTCAGACTGGAGATTTCTGATATGAACTGAGCTCTTCCAGCAGGAAATTATTTCACAGGAGCACAACCTGAGCAGGTTTCATCATGGAATACCTGCCACTAATTTGATACTTGTGAAAAAGCAAAGTGTTTGCAGGAAGACCTATCTTCATGCACTGGGAGAAACAGGGAAAAGGATAAATTTATATGGACTACCGTATATATCTGTGATACTGTGTGTGTAATTCCTGCAGGTGGGGAAGCTGGGGTACTGTGGAAAGCTGTACATCCTGTATGATGTGGCAATAGGTGTGCTCGTGTAGTGAGAGCTGTTGCCTGACAGCCCCTTCCAATAAATCCTTCATCCTTCCACATGAGGAAGTGCTTTGTGCTCAACAGGACAAAATCTGCTCCTCAGATTCCTATTCAGTGGATGTAAATTGTTCTCAGAGATAAGCCCCGGCAAAGGCCGATGTAGCCTGTGGGGTGCTGTCTTTTTGGTAGCCCGAAGGATGGATGTGGTGGTGATGTAGTGCAATGCCATTTTATTTTGTTGAGCTTCTCCTTTGCTTCCTGTTGGGCTGCCTGGCTGTGCTGTCTGTATTGCGGATCTCCCACTTCAGGGATGTTTCAGTAACACAGGGTCTCTCTTGACTTACAGCCGTCCAAAATTCAACAGTCTGCCATGATTTAATACCATGCTGAACCTTTCCAGCTCATACAAGGAGAAGAGCAAGGTCTGGGTCTCTTGCTGGGAAAGGTTTTGAGGAGTAGGCTGGAAAAGAAGATCCTTTGGAAGTTGTCATCCTTTAGGACAGAAATGGGGCAGATGAATGCCATAAAGGGAAGAGTGCAAATTGAAAAGAGCACAGTTAATGTGAGTGAGCTTCTTCCTGTAGAGACAACAAACTTAGAGTTTGTTTTCCTGTGGATTGGATGTAGTGTTTGACCCTCTGTGGGACAAGCATCCAGAAGGAGTTAGCCCTGCTTGCTCTTGTTCTTGCAGCTATGATAGCAGCAGGAATTAGTGGATAATTGTTTTCATTAAAAATAGTGGGAGAAGCCAGCCTTGCCCGTCAGCTGGGGGGGCAAGGGCCGGATGCCTCTTTCCCCTGAAATGTCACATGAGCCAAGCAGTAGCTAATTACAGCGTTTATAATGACATTAACCTTTAATCACATAGTCCATTAGTGGACTAGGAGCATTAAAAAAGTAACAAACCCCCCACCAAACCCTGTCACTGTGTCCTGTGCGATGATGTTTTGCCACCCTCAGGACTTCAGGGTGATGGCAGAAACTTCAGACATGCTCATGGTAAAGGATACTGTGTCAGAAATTTGTTCCCTTAGACCTTCTCTCTCTTGACAGCTGCCCTCCAGGTCAAGGGAGTATTTTCTTAGTGCTGAGTGAAAGGTAGCTTTAAAGGTCAGGCTATCCATCAGTCTTGTGAGAGCTGCTGAGGTGTCTGCCTTCTATACACACCTGTAAATTTGGCCCTGATTCTGTAAATAATGAGGTTATATTTAAAGTGCTTTATGTCAGACCAGTTCCAGTGGCAACGAACCTTTTAATGAAAAAGCATAAAGCAAGAGAACTTTTTAACAATAAATGTCTTCCTACACTTAGCACATTAGGGTGCATAATCACCCCTCTGCATGGTTTTCGGCGTAATATGTGTGGTATTGAGGAACTGGCAAGCTACTTGGCATTCAAAGAGCCAAGAGCATCAAACAGTAGATGACTAAGTCAGTCAGTGCATCTAAATAATTATATATAAGAAATACTTGTGAAAATTAACCCCTCCATCTTATAGAAATAACCATGGCAATCTGTGTGGAGATAGCAGCTATTACTGCCCACATACAGATTGGTTTTGTTTCCCTACCTAACCCTGAGGTAAACAGAGTAACTGGCACAGAATATGAAGTGTTTTCTTTACTACTTAATGCCTTTCAGTGGATTCTGCTAACACAGTTGCACTGGCTAGTTATTCCTGCTAAACTGTAAAATAGCTCAGGAGGGAACCATTTCAGAATTGCTTGAGAGCAAGCCAGATGCATAATGCCTGCATACATAAAATGTATCTTAAAAGGAAAAAGTTAAAGCTCAGTGGGAAATGTTGGTGATCTGCCTTTCTAAGATGAAGTTTACGTTATTCCTTTATCAAATAATTTTAAGGCAAGCAACTTCTCAGGATGAGGAGAGAAAAAAAAAATAGGTCTGTAATAACAACAAAATACCTGTGTGGTTTTATTTTTAGTCTATGAGGAAAATTGTACAGGAGACAATACCAGATTCTTGGGTCTGTGGTAGTTGATCATCCAGACCTATTTTAAGCTCCTTGGCTGTATATTTTCTCCAAGCATTCTAGAGGAATTTTGATGGTTTAAGGGCCAGGTGTCTACCCTAAGTGTACCTGTGTTCCGCTGGTGCCTGCTGGCGCTTCGGCTCTTCTCACGGAGCAAGGCGGAGTTGGTGTGAGGCTGTGAGCCCGCTCAGCCCCACTCTACACACTGTGTGTTCCCCAGCACTGCCACTTGGCAATTTCCAGCATGGCTTATGTTCCCTTTCAGCCTCACAGCGATTGTGTCACTGGATCTTGGCGTGCCCTGCAGCCAGCAGAGATGGTGCACATGGATTTATCTATCCATGGCCTCCGCCTCCTGCATGCTGCATTTATCTACCAGAGCACTCTAATCCTCCTCTTTTCAGCCAGACGCTTGGCAATTAAGACACGATCTGCCCTACTTAAGGTATAAATAAGCCTTTAATGTTACTTGGGGATTACATTAGGACACGAGGGGCTCCTTTGAACGCACGGCTTTCACACAGCGGGATTCACAGAGCAGGCTGCTCCCGCAAGATGCTCAAATAAGGGGAAAGGAATGGTTTCTCAACCACACATACAGGGAGCAGTGGCAGCTTCTGACTAGTGAGGTACCAAGTTGGCCATTATCAGTTGTAAAAGTGTATGTGCCAAGGGTAAGCTGCCTGTGCCCTTAAATCAAGTAAACCTATCTACGCAGCCAATAATCATCATAAAGTTTACTGGCTTAAAGAAAAGAGATGGGAGGGAGCTGAAATACTCACTTGGAACTAGTTTCCCCTCTGATTCCAGCACTATCGATGGGTGTAATACTCTGCACCTGGCTGTCCTGAGTCACCTTGGCTTTTGTGACCCATGTATCTGTGGCAGATGGCTGTGTTTTGGCCATCATCTGCTCTTGCCTCTGACTTGCTTTGCTGTGCTTGGGTGACTGAGGGAGCTTTCGTGTATGCAGGAAGATATCTGCACTTTTAACCCTCTGAGTTTGGCGGGGGGAAACAAGCTGGGGAGTACCAGGTCTTGTGTATTTGATGCACTCTAAACCAATTTCTATATTTACACATTCTCTACGTTAATTGCAAGTTAAGTAGTTGAAATGTAACCGTTGAAATGGAATGAGGAGTCATTGGCATTGTGCTGAATACAAGTGTAGCCCGGAGAGCTCATTGCCTGTCTGGAAACTTTTACAGCTTACTGGTATGATGTTAAGACTGTAGATATATTAAATGGGAGTGAAACTGTGTCAAATAATTTTCCACTTCTGGATTTCCTTGTAGTACTGAATTACAGGTGCTGACACCACAGCTGTTATCTTGGATGCTCCCACAGCTGCCTGGCGCTGCACAGGCTGAGGTTGCTGCCAGGCACTGCTGTAAGGAAGAGGAAGGATTAAATCTGTCAGCATCAAATACCTATTCTTAGCTCAGCTACTGAAGCAATAACATATTTTTTGAGTAATTTGAATATTGCATGCTGGACTTTTTACAATCCATCGTTTATAACCTTCTTTCATGGCTTGCGGCAAACATAATAAACACTTGTTTTGAGTCACAATCCAACCTTGTCATGACTGCAGTTGTCCATGAGTTTCCTTCGAACCCTAACCATATGGTCAGAGTTGGAGTTAACTTTTACTGGTGATAGGGCAGCTTCTTGGCAAATCTGTATTGCTTTGTGTGTCTGGTGTGCTGGGCAGGGGGCACTGGTGGGAAGTCTTGATGCTGCCTTCAGGCACTTGGAGCTTAGGGCACACAGATGTGTACAGATACGCATGTTTGTGCAGACTTTGGGCAATGCTTTTTCCTGCCTAGAGTAGTGGGAAAGGGGAGAAGGGAAAGTTTTTTTTAAAAATTTTTTTTTTCTTTTTTTTTTTTTTTATTTATTTATTTATTTATTTATTTATTTATTTATTTATTTATTTATTTAATGGGGTGGTGCATTTTAATAGTGGACAGTGGGTTTTTCTCTTGAGTTTTACTTGTGCCTGTGCAGAGCTATCCTGTCCTGCCCCGGGGCTGGCTCTGGGCGTAGCAATCCGCCCCATGCACCCCGCTGTGAGTCGCTGGATCGGTATGTACCACAGCAGTTGTTAGTGCTTAGGAGTTGGGGGTGGGCTGGGGTGGGCTAGTTAAACTGTGAAAACACTGCACAACCAGCCTTTGAATCTTTTCTTCTTAGTTTGTGTTGCTGTGTTTGGGCCAGTGGCTGCCAATGCTTCATTCTCTTGCTGTCCGTGTTTAAATTACCCATATTCAGGCTGCTTCAGGCACGGGGAGGGGGAGACTATGACCAGTCTGGAAAGCTGCGTATTTACTAGATCTGATAGTGGTAAAACCTGAATTTCCCCTTGCTGTCAAAGGGAAGAGAAATGTGGTGTACTGGAGAGAGCAAGAGTAAACATAACTGTGCTCAGCTGGTACCGACAATAGGCTTTACTTCCCAGGAGAACTGCCCTTTCTTGTAGCGTTTTTGTTATCTTGCTGAAGATGCGGAATATGCAGAAAATCCTGAGCACTTTGCCCTTTTTGTCCCTTTTTGAACTTTGACCAGTTGGTCGAGATTGATTATCAACCCAGAATAGCTAATTGCATTGCTTCTCATTTCACTGAACAAAGGTGCTGTGGCCAGAGTCTCCAGGACAGGACCTGTCAAATAGAGCTAGGAGTTTACCTATGGAGCTGAGTGAGAAGAGAGGTGTGGAGAACAATGGATTTGTTCAAAATGAGGCTTTTGAGGGCAAGGAGACAGACACCAGTAGCCAAAGAGAAATGCCAGACAAGTGCAGTGTTGATGTGGACCCGATGGCTGTGGAGGAGACAGTGTTGAAGCCTTATGCTGGGATGCCAAAGGAGGTCTTGCTGCAGTTCTCCAGCCAAGCCCGCTACAGAATCACCAGGGAGATCCTCTTCTGGCTCATCATTGCTGGTGCCATTGCGCTTGTGTGTGCTACCATTGCCATCATTGCTCTGTCTCCAAAGTGCCTTGACTGGTGGCAGGCTGGTCCTATTTATCAGATCTATCCTCGTTCCTTCAAGGACAGCAACATGGATGGGAATGGGGATCTGAAAGGTGGGTCAGTTTTCATTCTTGATGTGTAACAGTTGTGTGTGTATGAGTGTATATAAAAACCAAAACCAGTGGAAAAGTATAGTCCAATAGATAAAGCCACCTTAATGGAGAGAAGAAAGAAAAGTTGTCAGGCAACGTTTATAGCAACTCACACTGATGTGAATAAATCCAGAAGCTGCTTGCTCAAGTTAAGTCTAAGCGTGGAATTAGAAAGGAGGTTTAGAGATGGTGCTGAGAGCAAGCAGCAGCACAGCTGCTACCAGAGTCAGATACCTCCACAAAACTGAGGCCAGTCAGGAGGATGAGTGGTGCTGAGCACCTGGTCATGTTGTCAGTTGCTGATCTGCAGAAAGGGAAGGTTCAACACCAAGGTGGCAATGCATTTCTAAACAAGAAATGATAGCCACACTGTACAGTACTGGCAAGGGAAGGGCAGAAGCTGTTTCAGTAGTTGCATACCATAGTAACATGTCAAGAAGATAAAGGACCTGTGTATGAAAGAAAATCTTTTGTCTTTTCCGAACAGATGATGTCCTTTTCTTTTAAATAGGTATCCAGGAAAAACTGGACTATATTACATATTTGAATGTCAGAACCATCTGGATCACCTCTTTCTTAAAGTCCCCTTTAAAAGACCTTGGATATGGAGCTGAAGACTTCTACGACATTGATCCCATTTTTGGATGCATGAAAGATTTTGAGGATCTGCTTGTAGCCATACATGACAAAGGTAAGCTGCACCTCCAAGCAAAGTAGCTCTATTTAAAAGATGGACCTTATAGAGACTTCAGTTTGTGCACCTGGCAGTCCCCATGGTGGCATTGAACAGGAGCTGATGGAGGTGTCAGCAAAGGGTACAAGGCAGCTCCACAGCACTGTGAGCTGCATGATTGCTGTTTCTGCCCTTTGGCTCTGAGGCAGTGCTGAAAGCAGGACAGAGGGCACAGGGAGCTACAGCAGCAGTGCAGGGTGGCTGCATGTCCTCTGCAAGGAGGATGTTTGTGGCTGATGAGCTGGCAACCATCCATGCTGCCTGAAGCTTATCTTATGGGCATTAGAAGGCTGGGATCAAGCTGAGGTGCAGTTCTGTCTGACTGAGCATGAGGGAACACACACTTCCTTCCTGCCCTTGCATCCTTGCTTTGGTGTGTTTACGCCTCAGACCAAATGTGTGCTCAGGTGTTTCTTCTTACAGCTGTTGAGCTCAACAGAAAATGGTTTGCCAGTCTGAAAATATTTGAGGTTTCAATAAAATGTCTGGTCTTTAGGAAGGATGATGAAGAATGTGTGTTCACTGATGCTAGACTGGTGAAGTGTCTTTCTCACCTGGGAGGTGCAAGACAGATGATGAAGTCAGAGTTAGTGAAAGTGGTTCATAACAGCAGATGTCTGTTCTAAATTTTTTCTTCCCCCTTCTTTCCGTCCTGAGCTGTGTTCCAGCTACTTGCAAACACCAGTCAGATCTAACTGTTTTGGTAGTCTGGTACTTTTAGTGGTTTTTTTGTTTGGGTTTTTTTTTTTGTTTGTTTTGTGGTTTTTTTTTTTTTTTTAATGTCTCTTCCATGCCCCTGGCATGCGCAAATACCTCTGATGCTGCATTTAGAAAAAATATGAACATTGTCTTAAAAGGCTAAATGTAATATTGTAGTTTGGGGGCCAGGGGAGGTGGGGGCGGTTTGATGGGTTTTTTAATGTTTTTGTTTTTATTTTATAAGGGCTGAAGGTGATAATGGATTTTATACCAAACCACACGAGCGACAAACACCAGTGGTTCCAGCTGAGCCGCAATCGGACTGGGAAGTACACGGATTACTACATCTGGCAGGACTGTGCACAGTCTGGTGGCTCAGTCACCCCTCCCAACAACTGGGTAAACACGGGAAGGGACACATGCACATCCCAAGCTGGATGCCACAGAGCAAAAGCAGCTGTAATATGATTGTCCCAGTGTACACGGGGTTATAAATGACTGGTGAGAGGTACAAACTGAAGTTACTATGTGAGTTAGTGCAGATTAAGATTTAAACCAGGTTGGGGGATCACTGGGAAAGTTCCTACTTGAAGTGGAACTTTAAAAATTGCTTTTGTTTCTTCGCTTTATTGTTAAATCTTCATTCATAAAACAAACACATATGAAAAAAGGTTGTGCACAAGTTTCTACTGCCTTCTGTGTATGGGTATTCTGCTCTAGAAACTGTGTCCTCTGAAATCATAGTTCGTGGAGAAAGAAACAAAACAATGTGATCTTGGCTTTTTTCCTTTTTTCTGGAAAGTGATCAGTCCAGAAAGTGTGGTGCCTGTTTCAAATAGATTTATTTTAGATTTGAACTGGTGGATGCATGATTAGGACCTTGTATATTCTAAAAACTCAAGGTGAAATTAATACTTTGTACCAATTAGTATAATTTCTCTTTAAACTTAAGAGTCTTAAGAACTATCTTAGCTTTTGGAATCTCTTATTACAGAGATAGTGAAAGTTTAACATTTTTAACTTGCTGACTGTTGTTGGCCCTTCAAAGGGATACAACAAAATTGCATAAAGCTCTAAGTTAACTAAAGCTATTTTTAATTAGTTTTAGGAGAAGCAATTCCACAATAAATGTTCCCACCTATGTTTTCCCCTCTATTCCAGATAATTCCTAATGAAAGTTAACTTAATAAAAAGATCTTCAAAATCCACAACACTGAACAAGAAATACATGTGGCAAAGCACAAGTAAAGGGAGAGCAACTAGTGGCAAAAAGTAATGAAAATTATGAGTACCAATGTTCAAAATGTAGTCCACCGCTTAGGCATTTTGTGCTTTATTTTATGCCCCACAATTTAATGATGCATGGGAGGAAATGTTTCTTAAGTTAGTAGTTCTGATTGTCTCTCTCCCTTGGCTGAGCAGGTGAGTGTCTTTGGGGGCTCCAGCTGGCAGTATGACGACGTGAGGAAGCAATGTTATCTCCATCAGTTTGGGAAGGAACAGCCAGACTTGAATTTTCGCAACCCTGATGTCCAACAAGAAATCCATGTAAGTATGAAACCCACTGCTGCTGAGCCAAAAGCAAAAGCAGCTCTTCCACTGAAGCCTGTGCAGAGCTGACTGATTCAAGTGCAGAGAAGTTTTTATCTCTGTTGAGATAAACAACAAAGAGTTGTTAATTGGAGGGATGGTGCCTTGTTTAACAGAGAGCTGTTTGAATTTTCAGGAAAGCAGAGGCAATGCTGATTTGAATTACAAGGAATGCCTAGGCTTGTGGATAAGGGGAAGATAGTGAATTTCGATCTGTCTGCATGTCTGATGACTTTCTAGGGGGAAAATTAGTGTTTTCACGGTGAGAGTGGTGGTGATGGGGCTGCTTGGATGGAATCTCATTCCTGTCTGCACTGTTTCCTAGCAGACAGTGTGGAATTCATTAAAATATGGGGATGTAGGCCTGAATATGGGGAGCCTGACAATCACAGCTTCTTTTCCTCCCTTTCTGTAAGTTATCCCTCAGCAGGTAGTACAGCTGCTTCATGTGTCTGAATCCTTAAGTGTTTGCTACTTCGTACTGTTGAATTGTGGTGCATTTCTTTGGTGCTGGTCTTCACAGCTGCCCAGTCCTCCTGGGATGGTCTCTGTGGGGCCTCTCCCCCCACCACGTGGGCACTGCATGAGCTTGAAAGAAAAAAACACTTCTGGTCATACCTTTTAACTCAAGCACACAACGAGACCGCTTTTGAGACTGGTCCTCAAAGAACTCTGCCAGGAACCTTTCTGTGTCTTGATACTTCCTTAACGCCACATCTTGCCATTTGCACCCTTTTTTTTCCTCATAGCACTCCACATGCTTCTTAACGATCTTGGCTAATTACTTCTTTAAAATGGTACCTGGATTATTGAAACTCCAGTGGCAAAGAGATGCTGCATTTCCTATGCAAGAAAAAAAAAAAAGAATACATGAAAGCTGGGAAGTTTGTCCTGGTAACACCAACCTTTGGTAAACGTGTATGAACATCATGTTAAAGAATAATTTTTGTCTAGTATTTTAATTCAAAATCCTGTTCCAGAAGGCTAGGAGGACTGAGCAGGAAGCAAATGGACTTTTGCAGAGGAGCTCAAGTCTTTGGTTCAGCAGCACAAGGGCACCCAAGAACGCCCAAAATCATGTTATGGCTTTCATGTGTAAATAGATGTAGATTGCTGCCAGTGAGAACCACGTCAGAGCTTGGTGTTTGCAGGGCTGAGCACAGGTATAACACAGCACAGCATGAACAGGTATAGCACAGCATGAACATTTTTGGGTAGACTCAGTATTGGACAGACACCATATTAAGAGCTGCTGCTTTCAGAATGGTGCTATGACAAAGTGCAGCTCAATGAAGCAGTCTTTATTTGCCAAACAAAAGTCTGTACAGCTTGAATATGGACTAATTCTACTGCAGCCTGTTCAGACAAGTGTATTTCATAAGTTTTAAAAAGGCAAGTCAATAGACATCTTCTAAAAAAATATTAAAAATTACGAAGACAAGTATCACAACTAAAAGGACATTTGCAGAAACCACTCAGGAGCAGCTGAACTTTGGAGTTTTTTGTTAATACTAGGGCAATTAAAACTGTAGCAGTATAGTTAGTGAAGTAGGATACAGTTTTATTAATAGTGACTAATATTGGAATTTGATAGTGAAATTTCAAATCAATAGCATTTGTAATTGTTGGATAATAATTTCTCATGTTCCTGTGTATCAACAAATAAGTCTGAAAATAAAATTAAAAAAAAATACATCAGTCAAATAAGAGAGAACAAATGTTTTAAGAGCTCTACTGTGTAAAAGAAAATTGGTGGCACAGTTTGTGCAGAACAACATATTCTTGCATATTTGAATCAATGTGTTCTAATTGTGTGCAGCCATGAGGAGCATTGATCAACAACGTCACTTAGCATGAGCCCAGCTGATGGATGGAGTAGAAATCGCTTTTAGTGAGTCATGCCTGGGTTTGGTCTCCTGAATTATGGGAGAAGCTAGAGACCAGTCTTTTTGTTTTTTGCATAAATGGAATAGTAAGACATACTTTTATTTAGCTATTAATTTGACCTTAGTTCAACATGAGTCACTTTAGTTTCTAGAAAAAAATTGAAGTACAAATCAAAAACTGAATTGTTATGTATTAACACCTCCTTACAAGTTTAGTTTTCTTTTTAAGAGTATACTTTTTTAAATGGGGTGGGCTCACTCAGAGTTTTCATTTTTTTGCTTTTATCTAGGATATTATAAAATTTTGGCTCGGCAAAGGAGTTGATGGATTTAGTTTCAGCACTGTTAAATTTCTCTTAGAAGCAACACATCTCCGAGATGAGCCTCCAGTGAACAAGACTCAGGGTGGGGTAATGTATATGTTTTGTCTTTGCTTTCTTTCCTGCATTTCCTATGGAGACAAGAATGCCTGGTTTGACTCTTTTGGGTCTTAATTGTGGCTGTAGGAAAATCAGGTCAGCCTCGGAAGGCGGGTGGGTCCTGGGCACTCTGCACAAAGAGCACTCACCACAAAGAAGTCCCAGTAAGAACTGGGCCATGTGTCACAATGAGAGGTGACCAGACACATTCACTGTAGTTTATTTTACTTGCTTTAGCTCTGATAGTGAGCTTGGTGATGTTCCCAGGTAGTGCCAGCACTAAGACACTGTTCTCCTGTGGAGCTGGGGATCACAGACAGCTGGCCAGCTCCAAAGTGGTGGTGGTGTTGTGTTACTGTATCAAGACACTGTCCATCTTTCCAGCCTGGTCTGAGGCCACAGCACCTGCTGTGCTCGCTTCTCCAGATGGGCTCTGTTGGTTAGTGCTGTGGTGGGGGCTTTCCTGGCTGAAGGATGAGATCCAAAATTATCAATTCTCTGCTACTCCAGAGTTCCTCAAGTGCAGTTCAGCTCCGTGCTGTTAGTGCTATTATGCTGAATTCATTTCAGTAAAAATTCATGATCTAAGGAAAGAATGAGAAGAATTTGGAGAATTCTGAAACCTAAAACAGTGGTGAACTAATGTGAAGTACTATGCCCTGCTTTAAGGGGACCATCACAGCCTATTCCCAGCTGTACCATGACTACACCACCACACAAGTTGGTTTGCATGACATCGTCCGCGGCTTCCGTCACACCATGAACGAGTTCAGCAGAGAGCCCGGCAGATACAGGTAACCACCACAACTGGCCAGTTTTTTCTAATATTCATCTCCCTCTTACTAGCAATAAAATGGATTTTTAATAACATAGTATGCCACAGAAATGCAAATCCTCTAGTGCAGATAAAAGTATATAGGCTATACCGTCTCTTCCCCAGGGTATGCAGGAAGTAATTGGCCCTGTTAGCTCTGCTCCATCTATGGACTGTATAAAGCTAAGCAGGAAAGAAAACCATTCTGATCACGGAGACACTAATTTATCAACCATACCCTGATTTATTGTTTAGTTTTAATAGTACAGTTCAAGTGAGACACACAGTCAGAAAGTGTTAAAATCACAGAATGGTTGAATTTGGAAGGGGCCTCTTGAAGTTCTCTGGTCCAAACCCACTGCTTTTTAGGTCCACCTGGAGCCAGTTGCCCAGGAACTTGTCCACATGACTTTTGAACATTTCCAGCAATGGAGACTCCACAACCTCCCCTGGAGAACCAGTGCCAGGACTCAGTCACCCTGTCTGATGGAAGTTCCCTGATGTTCATAGGGAAACACCTTTCATGTGTTTCATTTTGTGGCATTGCCTCTGGCCCTGGCACTGGGCACCCCTGAAAAGACCTGGCTCATTTACCTTTGCACCTTCCCTTCAATACATGGATGAGATGTCCCTGAGGCTTCCCTTCCCACAGCCCCACCTTGTAGTCTTTCCTGCTGGGAGAGATGTTTCAGTCCCTAATGGTCTTGGTGGCAGACTAAAGGGGAAGGATTACCTCCCTCACTTCTGGCAGCATTTCTCCTAATGCAGCCCACGATGCCGTGAGCCACCTGCAAGGGCACATGGATGGCTCACGGTCAACTTGGGGGACCCCCAGGTCCTCTTCTGAAAAGGAAAGTATGGAAATTGTTGGAATGGAGTGTGTGGATGTGGATTCAGAAAGATAAAACTTCAGTCAGATACTTTAGCCTCGTGTTGACTCTTGTAGATTTTTCTCCAGCAATTTCCGGGAAGTATTTCTCCTTGATTCCTTGTCTGTCTTATAGAATATTGTTTCTCTGTATTAACTATTTTTGATGGGGAGGGGGAAGTGAACATAATTCTTAATGCTCTGTATCCAACCATTTCTAGCTTTATTATGTTCTGTGTAACCAAAAATGAGCCATAAAAGCTATTTGTGTACTTCTTTGTAGATTTAT
This sequence comes from Sterrhoptilus dennistouni, assembly GCA_013397095.1. Taxonomy (NCBI): domain Eukaryota; kingdom Metazoa; phylum Chordata; class Aves; order Passeriformes; family Zosteropidae; genus Sterrhoptilus; species Sterrhoptilus dennistouni. The sequence continues at coordinate 427,625 of VWZU01009507.1, read as the reverse complement.
GGGTTCTAATGATGATGAAAAGGAAGACATTGAAGCAACAATGATGTATTATGGAACGACTTTTATTCAAGAAGCAGATTTTCCCTTCAATTTCAACCTAATTAATGTGAAAAATCTATCGGGCAACAGTGTCTTTGAAGCTGTCGACTCGTGGATGAAAAACATGCCTGCAGGAAAATGGCCAAACTGGGCAGTAAGGGCTCTAGACCAACTCTCATAGGAAGGGCTTGTTCCTGTAGGTGCACACACACTGATTTCAGTGGGATCAGCAGCAGCATGGGGCAGTGGCTGAGCTACAGTTGCTGTCCTTGTGAAAAGTCTCAGCTGCTGCAGTTGGAGTCCCTGGCACTGTTTGGCGCTCCTGCCCTTCAATAACAGTTCCACTCCCCATGCAAGGATGACAGAAAGGAATTTATGATCATGCCTCTCCCTCAGTGTCTCCTCAGTGTCTCACTGGTGGCTAAACCACCAGTGAGAATGGAATTGGGATAGTTATCTTTGACCATAAACTGACTCACTGCAATGGATTTGGGAACCCGCCCGAGGTCAGGGCAGAGCAGAGCGGGCAGTGGAGGGCAGTTAACTTAGAATATTGCTCCTCTTTTTCTTAGGAAGCATGTTTGAAATGTGCAAAGAATCTTTTCAAAGCAAGCAGAGCAGTCCTCACACAGCAGAGAAAATAGCAGAGAAATTTAAGCAGGGAGAGTTGTCTTTTCCTCACTTCTGCCTGCTATTGGCAGGACTTCTGTGTATTAAATTTTTTGGGACAAAAGTTTGTGATGGCATCAATATAAAGATAATGGACCTCACAGCCCTGTAAGGGAAAGAAAAAACCCTAAAACATTTACTATTTTGTTAAATTAGTTAATCAATTTCACATATTCATGAAATTTTATAATGTGTGTTTAACAAAATGATGTTTTCTTCAGGTTGGAAGCCCTAACGCTGCTCGGATTTCAACTCGGATTGGGAAGGAGTACATCAATGTCATGAACATGCTGATTTTAACCCTCCCTGGCACTCCTGTCACTTACTATGGTGAAGAAATAGGCATGGAGAACATTGCATCAGGAAATGTAAGTGAAGAACATGTAAACTCTGGTCCTGTTGTTTAGTTAACAAGTAACAGAAGATTCAAAAACACAAGAACTTTTGTTTTGTTAACCAAACCCAGTCTTTCTCACTGCTTAAATGGTCTTCCGTGTTCTTCATGGAAAACCTCTGTACAGCAAGTGGAAATTGTGAGGCCAGAGACCAGAACCAAGGCCTTGCTGTATGTCTGAAGTGGTAGACTTCAGTTATGGATGCTGATTTCTGTCTTTCTCCAGATCAGTCTTGCATGGTTTCCAGTAGTATTGCTTCAGCAGAAAGGACAGCAAGTGCCAGCACTGGGCCTGGCTGGGGGTTAGGAGAGATGTGCTGCAGATATGTGAGGGAAGAGGAACTGAGCTGTCTCCTTCTTCCCATGGAAATGCCTTCATCATTATCAGAGTCCATTATTTCCTGGCTGTCCAAGCCACGGCTGTCATGAGTATGCCCAAGCTCAGAAAAAGGGATCTGCATGAAGGGCAGGCTGCCTGGTGGCAAGCAGAAGTGGCTTTTGGTCATCATGCATAGTCTGTCCTAAAAGGGAACAGCTTGTCTCTGCCTCTCCTGACCATATTTGAGCACCGTAAGAACATGGTCCTATGGTAGATGCTGCTTTCCCTGTGAAAAGCCTCTCTTAGGGAATGAGGCAGCCTCTGGCAATGTCAGAAATTACATTGGCTAGCTTTGTATCGAAGGGCAAGAGTTACTTGAAGCACAGGATTATCTCCAGATTTGTCTGATTCAGATGTGAGGAAATGATTCTCTGATTTAAAAGGAAATCTCATTTCCTCGGGGAAACCCCTAGGTCGAAGTATCTCCTGCATTTTCTTGCTGCTGCTGATTACTGCCGACAGTGATTCTCTTAAGAAAAGTGGCTCACCCTGAGCTCCTCAGGGGGTCACTCTCTTTTAGTGGCTACCCTGTGGGTCAGGGCTTTGGAACAAATGCAAACCCACCCTTCACTCAGTCTGGAGAGGAAGGTTCCCTGATTAATGGGTGTCTTAGGAAGATGGAGAGTATTTGCTCAGGATGATATAGGCTTTAGCCCCAGCATTTCAAACACTTCAGGAGACACTGAAAGAGGTAAAGATGAGAGGCAGTGTTACCAGTGTTGAAAACTTAGGATTTTTTTTCCCCTGCTTTTCAGAATATGCTAAAAAGGAGAAACCCATTATTTATAATGTCACAAAGGAAAGTGACAATTTCTTTTGTTAGGCTGCTGCTCTGACAGATTGTATTGAAAAGTGTCCTTTATATGAAAAACAGTTTTCATGGAAAACAAACAAAGTATGTGCAAAATATTTTATGCCCTCTTATATCATTAAATTTAAGTGTCAGATCTTTTGGCAGCTCTTCAGTAACAATGAGGAAGCTTTTTCAGACTTTTCTGAATTCTTCAAAAAGAGAACTTCAGACTTTTTTTACGTTGACACTTTTTAATCAGCTAAAAGCCGGTTTTCAATAGTTTTGCACTTGGAAATAATAATTTTACCTTTCTAACACAAACAGTCCTGTCAAAATTGTACCCCTTGCAAATGCAAACTTGAAGAGTTCTGGGGTGAAAAGTGCAGTACTTACAAAAGAACAGACCCTGAACAGCAGTTACTTGTTGTTTACTGTTACTGTAATGACATCTCTTCTAAGGACTCATTACCTCACATATTCACTCTCTGCATGTCTAGATATTTATCAGAATATCCTGACTGTCATCAGTAAACTTTTATCCAACCATTTGTTGCAAAGGATGACAACTCTAATGAGAGTCGTTTGGGAATTCCACATTTTACCCAAGAGTGCTTTATCTGAGATAATCCCCTCCCCTCCATTTCAGGAATTGTCTCAGTTCTCATTTTCACCTTAGATTTGGACCACAATTACATCCTCATTAAATTTTAACTTAAACCAAAGAAAGCAATACTAAAAGGGGGATCATTTGGGAGATGTGAGAACATGCTATTCAAAGAGAAATTTTTATTACGGTAATCACCACTTTATTTTCTAGGTGACCCTCCCAGAGAAATCCCCCATGCAGTGGGATGGAAATGTTAATGCTGGTTTTACTGAAGGCAACAGCAGCTGGTTACCTGTTAACTCCAACTACCAAAGTGTAAACGTGGAAGTAGGTATCTACATGTGTGGCAAATTAATGGTCTCAAAATATTTTAACTTAGCTATTTTACTCTGGCTTCCTTTTAGTAGTGAGCATTGGCAGCAGGAACAAACTCAAGGGGAAAAAAAAAGCACCGAATCCTCACAAGTTTTATTAGAAAAGGAAATCCTTGCACAACAAGGAGCCTACTTCATCTATATTCATTTAAGCAGAGCAACTACAATTATGATGTTGATGGGGCAATTTGGCTCTTTAACATCCTTTTAATCCTTTTGATATTAAATTGGGAACTGGTCTCTTTTTCCCCATTTCTATTGCTATAGAAAGTACTGGCTTGGTAACAAGAACTTGACATAGACCAACTCTAACATAAGTAGAGCAATGAATCAAGCAGATTTTGCTGACCTACAGTGCTGACCAAAATTGTGAGCAGAAAAAAAAATCTAAGATAGCAGAAATATAAAACATCAAATAAACCCTGTGACTGCAGTAGACTGGACTCAATGAAAAGGATTCAGTGGTAAGCTTTGAATAGCTGTGGCTTTCTCCTGAATCCACAGTACTGAAAGGAAGCTGTGGGAGGAAGCCATCCTGTTACTGCTGGGGAACTGTTATGCTTAATAAACTCTGTGTCTACCACTCCACATGTGCCAAGGAAGTGCATGAGAAAAAGCAGTGAAATTTTTTCAGTGAAATTTGCAGACAGATTGGAAGATGGATAATTGTCAGCATGGCATTCTGAAAGGCACGTTCTCAGCAGCCTGAGCGGGTGTGAGTAGGGAGCTGTATTTCCTCCTTGCAGTGACAGGAACTGACCCTGTTGGTGCTGCCTGTTGCAGATCCAGAGCACCTGGGCCAACTCAACCCTGCGTCTGTACAGAGCACTGACCTCGCTGCGGAATGATGAGCTGCCCCTGAATCGAGGCTGGATGTGCCACATCTGGAATGACAGTAACGTGTTTGTCTATGTCAGGGAGCTGGATGGCTTAGACACAGTCTTCATGATGGTGCTCAACTTCGGCCAGGAGTCAGCAATCAACCTGCAGGCCATAGTTCCTAACCTTCCCTGTGAAGCTCTCATAAGACTCAGTACTCCTTTTAACAAGGCTGGTAAAGTGGTCACTACCAAACTAATTCAAACTGAAATGGGAGAAGGTCTGGTCCTTGAATATAAAACAGCAAAGCCTGTTCATACTATGGAAGCTTTTAAAGAAAAGTGTTTTGTGGCAGAAAAAGCTTGTTATTCCAAGGCCCTCAATTTACTCTACATGCACTGTTAAGCAGAGGAGTGGAATACCTATGCTCTCATGTTAATTTAGAAGATATTAGTTTCTGAGAAATGCTAAAAATACTCATCTGTCTTAGGCTTTTAAAACTTTGTGTACAAAAATAAATGTCCTGAAAAATCAGATACATAGTTGTCTTGTATCTGTATTTGTGATGAAAAGGAAAAAGAGTGGTATAAACTCCCCCTTAGGGTCTGTGGAGAAGAAAAGTAAAACTGTTCTAAAAAACTGTCCTGTTTCAGCATGTATTTTTGGGAGGAGAGTTGCTTTCTGGGTGCTGACCCTGGAGGTTGCTGGTCTGAAAGTGCTCCTGTGGAATCCCAGGCCTGTGGCAGTTCACTGTAACTTCTTAGAAGTCTGCAGATTTGTAAAACTTATTCCTAAGGAGTGGCCCTCTATTTGCTAAAACAGGTGAACACAAGCAAGACTAGAGTATATTGTTGTGTTGTTTTACCCCTTCTCTCAAATCTAACATCTCTGAATATCCTCGGAGTTAGTAAGAAAAAGAACAAAATATAGGTAATATCTAATTCCACACTCATAACTTCATTTCCAGTGGATTCCCCCCCTCCCTGCTGAGTTAGAATATGTTGCATTCTCTTATTTCTTTTCCTGCCCTAAGGCGAGGGGTGAGTACTTCAGTGCAGAGGAAGCAGCTGAACCATCCCAACTGGATTGTCACACTTGTACACGTGCTCTGATTTGCATTTGCTGCACCTGCAGTGGTTGATGTGGCTCTGGGTGTGCACCACACATCTCTTTTAACAAACAATGCACAGCAGGTTTGTGCCTTGATCAGAGGGCAGCTAAGCTATGAATCGGGCTGCTTTTGTGGGGACATTCTTTTTGTTTTATTCTCTGGAGATACTCTGGCGTCTTCTGACACACTGATCTTGTCCTTCTGAGGGACTTTGGCACCTCCTCCTTAAGATTACCATGCTAGGCAAGGTAAATGCAAGATTTTTAATGCATTCAGATCAGAGTTCTGCTAAAATTCCCGTTTGTGAGAGTGCTTTTCTTTGCAGTTTGGTCGGTCCCACTACATGATCAGTACACTACAGCTGCTGTGCAGATAGAGAGGGCAGCAAGCACCATCACCTGCACATGGGAATTAGTTCTGAAAGTAGTGAGACCTCAGTGTCAGATGTTTTGGAGGAGGTTTGCTGCCTTGTGTAAGATGTGGTCTTGGGCAGGAAGGCTGCCAGTGCCAGGTGCCTGTGGCTCTCCTGTGAGCTCCATGTGCTCATTGCTGTGCCCAGCCCCGCCCGTGCAGCGCTGCTCTGCTGCCTCACGTGAACAGAGCTGCTGGACAAACTCATTTCTGCTGGCAGCTGCTTCTGCACAGCCTGCCAGGGCAGAAATCCAGCTCTTGGGCTCTATTTTTGTCAGGTAATGCCACACCCAGCTTTGTGTGCTTGTGCCCATCAAGCAGGGATCTGGGAGGAGACATCCTCTGGAGGTGTTTGCTGTCCATACAAATCCACATCTGACCCCAAGTTTTTCAGGTGGTCGGTGTGTTTAGGAGTTATTTGCAGGATTTGCTATGATCTTGGGGATGGCACACTTCCTCAAGTTCTCTCTTCAGAAAAGCAAGGTGTCTTGCAACCTAAAACAGTGAAAATATTTTATTACAAAGTAAAGTTCTTTGCACTATAAACTTTCAGGTTCTTGTGCAGCTATTTTAGTCATCCTTCTTTCCTACTAATGCTAAAAAATACCTTGCCCTAAGACAGCATGTAGCTTTTCCTGAAAGAATTCATCTTGGGAATAACTGCCACCACCATCAAATTAACATTTTCTAAGGTTTGTTAAAATTAAGAGTCATAAAATTTGTATCCAACTGTGACAGTCTGAGACATCAGTACAAATATGTCTGGTCTTGGCAGTATTTTGCTTTTAACAAGCATGCTTGTATAAAGTGCAGAATCTTGAAAGCTAATTGTAATAGCTTTGATAGCACAGATCATGCATTTCAAAATATAAAGATCCAACCCATCACGTATGTTTTACACATGAGAAAGATGGGAGTAAATAGTAGGACAGTTTTAAGCACTTAATACTCTACAGAGCAAGACTTTTCCTGCTGGAATGATGTTTTGCACAACTTGGAACCTTTCATTCAAAGCTCTTAGCACATTACAGTGGGAATTGAGCACTATTTTAAGGCTATTTCAATAATCTGGCCCTGTCACTGTTTCTTTTATATCTGTACAAGTGTATATATATGTATAAAAATATAATTATATATAAAGATTGCTGAGTTTTTACATTATATATATGTGCAAAATCAGCAGCTGCTCTAGCAGTTTTTCTTTAGAATTTAAACATACATTGAATGACTGCCCAACTATGAAGTATCCCTTGAGGGGACACATCCCTGCCACACGTTATGGAGCTGTGCAATAAAGGGACCATACCTCATTCAGTGAGTGCTCCCAGGATGAATCACAATGACTGCCACTTGCCTGGACATCTAGGATGATATTAGGAATCCAATTTCCTGGAACAATGAAGCTGGTGATCACTTTACATTGAATGAACAAGGAAAAAATTAGGTGGCTATGTGAATTCTTTAAGGATAGCTAATTCGGCCTTCTTGTCCTCACAGAATTTCTATATTATTCCTTAAGAAAAAGAGATTTGTAGAGGGGCTTTCTGAATGAATGACTTGTATTTCTAATAACTGCGTATCTGGAAAATATTCATCTACTTAGTGTGTTTGTTCTCTCTTTTTTGGAAAGACATGCTCTTTTCTTCCCGCACAAAGAGCACAACAGCAACCACAACACCTGCTGCAATTTCTCAACCACTGCAGTTGTGCTGCTCAGAAACAGGGCATCATGAAATGTAGAAAAGGTTATTCAAGATCTCTTTTGGTAATGATGGTAAAAGCCTCTCCCCAGACTGGATGGTACAAGAAAATAGTCAGTTTCCTTTTGCTGGAAACTCCCAAAGCTAGAGTTAAGCTTCAGGTATAAAAGCACCTGTGCCTTGGCCTTGTTGTCACTCTAGCTTGGACTAGCAACCTGCAGCTTTACAAAGTGAGAAAAGTAGGGTTTTTGTATAGCAGCAACAATAAGATTTTTCTCCGAGAGTTACTGAGAACTGCAGCCTGGCCCTGTCTGCAGCTGGGCTGACAGCGTGGGCTCACTTTGCACTGTCCAAAAATTGCCCAATGTGGAGACCTAGGAAAGAGTGAGCTCCACTCACAGGCTCCCAAGTCTTTATGTTTTTGCATCTCAGAGAGTGTCCTGAGTCAGCTGTGGAACTGGTGATATGGGATTGTGTTTGAATTCATTTAAGGAGGAGTCAATCTCTATGATTACATGCCTATTAAGATTTTGGTTCAGTTAACTCAATTTATCTGTGATATTCTTATCCTTACCTTTCTTACTTGTTCTGCTGGCATGATCTAGTGCAGCCTTCCTGAGTTTCTGAACATACTGTAAAATTCCTATGAGTGGTATCCGTTCATCATTTTCATACGCCGTGATAAAAACTGATGGATAGGACTGAGATTAAAAACCAAAAACAGTTACACACTTGACAACTGGTCTTTCTCACAGAGTAACACATTTTTCTCTTACTATACAACTTGTTAGGGTTTATTTAAAAACTCATCTGTTACATAATTAATTAGTGTAATTTATCACTCTAATTGCAAAAAGTATTTTGGTCTGAAAAATGACTTCATAGTAGGGCATAATCTACTTGCAAAAGGTAATAAAAACATCCTCTCCCCACTGGTAAAGGTCTGACACTTGTCTGCTTGCTGATGATTGCAGAAAAAAGAAAAAAGGGAGTGATAATCATGGAATAGTTTACCTTAGAACAATAGTTGCGGTTTATTTTTGCAATCTTTCTGCACAGAAGTTGGTTTTTAAATAATAAGAATTTTACTTAATGAAGCAACACAGCTAACACATTGTTAAATAAAGAGAGATTTTCCTTAAGATGACAATGTCAAAGCTATAGGGCTTCTTCCCTTTCAGTGTTTGTTTTAATACCACTAGAAAGGTATTAAATCAGTGTAAAATACCTCCTTCCCTCTGTGTCTGCAAAAATGCCAGCAAAACACAGCAGAATGTCATAACTCCCAAAAGAAGGCATTTTGCATCTTGAGATTTGCTATACAATAGAGCAATCTATTATTTCCTGAAAGTCCTAAAACAAAAGCAAGTTTAGAAATCTGTATCATTTAGGAGTATAAATTACTGGGTTAATTTCCATAGTCACTTGTGACTCCAACTGTTGCTAAGATTATTACTGAAAAAAATTATATTGAGGTTTTTTTTTAATTTCAGTGATCTACTTTTGATTTTCTTATACACCATTATACTTTATGCCTGTAGTATTTTGCACAGAAAACATAGTTTTACCTGTGGTTTAATATTCTGGTATGGGCAATAGCTTTTGATATACTTCAAACATTTTTCATCTTCTAATGGATTTCCCCATTCTTCTTGTTCCTCAATTGTCAGTGGGAGATGAGTTTTCATCATTGTATTTAGAACATCTACAAAAGGAGCCTTAGAAGCCATTAAAAAAAAAAAAGTTGGCAAATAAAACAGAAGACCTTGAATATCTGAGTCAAGGTGTTCTAAAACAAATGAGGAGAGGGAGCTTTGAACTGCAATGTTTCCAATTCTGAAAGTGGTACAATAACACAGATAATAGAGTTTAGTGCTATAATCTCACCTGTAAAACCATGGCTCTGATCAGTGCTGGCTCAGTGTTGCACAGGGCTCCTGCGAGAACTCCCCCAGCACTGGCAGCTGCCAGGGCTGTGTGGCTGGGCTGAGAAAATCCCTGTTGGTGCAGCAGCGTGATGCAAGCCCTGAGGTCGTGCAGACCTTTGAGTTTATTATGCTGACATCCATCTCTGTGCCAGCTAAGGCCTTGCTCTCCTCCACCCCTGAAATTTAATGCAATTTAAGTTGGAGTCTCTTCAGAAAACATTGCCTGGCGTAGCTTCAGATAAGGAAAGAACAGCAGCAGCCACAGAGTTGCACATCATAGTTTGCTTTCCTAATTAACCCTTCTCTATTTTTGCTTTACCCTTCTTTATGGCTAAAAGGGACAACATGAAGGCAAAATAAATCCATCCATGATTGGTGAAAATGCTAACTGTAGAATGGTATTCTGTGCCTTCATGTGCTTGTGTCACAGGAAAAGCAACACTTTAGGAAATGACATTTTCATTGTAGGCAATATAAAATCAGTGATAACAAAATAATATTATCTCTTTATACAGGAAACGATGAAAATATTGAAAATATTTCCAATACTTCTATTACTAACACTATTACTATTAAAAACAGTAGAATAGTATCTCTCAGCTCTACACCAGACTCTCAGGATTTGTCTTCTGCTTAGCTTAAATTCTGAGACTGTTAGAAAGTTAAGTTTGGGCTTTTTTTCCCCTCTGATTTGTGAATTTTGAATGCTACTTGAAATGTTACATTTTGTAATACAGAATTATAAAAATAATTTATACTTCTTGCTATGCAACCACAATTTTGGTTCTAAGCCACCTGAAGCTTCCTCTTCTGGTTTCAAGTTTAAAATGGGTTATTTGATTAGCCTGCCATCTTTGGATGATGAATCCATCTTCACGCAGGACTGACCTGCATCTTGAGATACTTAGTGGGGCATGAGGAAGAACAGCACAATGCTTGCCATTGAGTACTGCAGATTGAATATATTTGCTGAATTTGTTTTGGGACTGGTATTTCCAACAATTACTCATTCCTCCCCTTCCCTCCTCTCCCTAAAGCAATTCTTTTGTTATCTTCCTTAGCCACTGAAAAAATTTTGAAGCCTGTTGTACATTGCGGTTTTATAAAACTGGTAGATTTGTAGCTAAACTGGAGACAGAGGATTTAGCCAATAAAAGATCAAGGCTTGCAGGTTAAATGCTTAGTTGTTGCTGTGGAATGTAAATGGCTTTAAGACGAGGGACTGAGCATTAGCACACAATGTTCTCAGAAGGAGAGGGAGATAACATGTCATGGCAATTTGAGCATGCAACTGAATTTTTTCTTGAGCAAAGATGAGATAAGAACTAATGAGAACTGGAAAAGATTGAAAGTTACATACAGCCACCATGTAGATTTAAGAATCTTAAAATGTAGTGTGCTCTTGTGCTTCTTTTTCCCTGAGGTAAATTTAAAAACTACTTAAATAAAAAAAATCTAAGAGATGAATAATTAGGTATAGGTACATGAAAAAAGTTATTTTAGTACATCTTCAGGTGTACATGAACAAATATCTGTGTATCCTGTAAAGTAAAAATCTTATTTCTGTTTTATATTTGACTTACCTAACATGGCAATATGCTAATATCCAACCCTCTTCAATTAACATCAGCTTCTCTTCTTTAAAGCTCATGTTCAAATCTATGCCATAAGCTCCATATACATGAACTAGAAGTGGTTTCCTGTGTAGTTCTTTAGAATTCTTATTATGAAAAACTGTAATTGGCACCAAAGTTTCATCCTAGAAAAGAAGGAGTAGTTTTACAATAAGGGACATTGCAGAAATCTCAATGACACATGGCAATGAAAACTTCAATTATTTATTTTAAAATGTGGTTTTTTGATTACAGTAATTTTTTTCACTTAGAGTGTACAAAGCACTCTTGAAAAATAAAGCCCTAGACTGAACCTCTGCTGTGTGGGCTTATGGATGCAGAGTATAAATTCATTTAAGTGCAACACCTGAGGAGTTTGTAAACTACCAAAGCACCCAAGTCTTCCTTCCCTCTTTAACACTAAGAATACATGTTATTAACAATAGAGTTTACCACTTACCACAGTACAAACGCTTTATTAACATCTTCAAATTTTTAAACTCAGGCTGCTAAAACTTTCCTTTCCTGACCTGCACTGTGCAGCTGGTTGTAGGGTGTTCTTTTCAACAGCTGACACCTTTTTTATTTACCATGGGGAGTACAATGCCATTAAATCAACTAGAAATTCTCATTTATACTAAGATTCTTGACTCATCGTGTGCTGTTATCTCCTCTGGAATACCCAGGTTAATGGAAAAAAAAATCACGACTCTTTCTTGTTCTTCTCTATAGCACTGAAGAAAACACCCACTGTTTAGTAACTATAGCACCAACTGCTCTTTACATTTTTTAATCTCTGTTCCCTGCCAAATGCACTTTCTTTAAATGGGTGGGAAGGAAGGAAAGAATAAAAGGAATAGGAAAAAGACTGAAAAATCTTACCTTGCTTTTAGCTAGTAAACGTGTAGTGTGACAATTCGTAATAATTGGTACCTCTTGCACAGCTTGTTCAATGAGATTATTTTCTTTAAATGAATATGCAAAACGCTTAGGGGGGTGTACTGGGGAGGAGAGCTGAAAATAGCAGGTGCTGGTGGTATGTTCAGGATGAGATTCCAATTCAAATTCACAGGCCCACGTAGGTAGCTGAGAAAACATGGCATTTCAAGTGAGACCCTTACACTGCTTCTGTAAATTTTGCTTAATATGTCCTTTGGAATAAAAGAGTTTGGATATTAATTAATTATCCTCAGTTTGTATGTAGCACAATCTGTATTTCATTTAAATCCAGTAATGAAATAGTCAAAAAGTGAAAGACTGGTGAACTTTTCCCCTGAGGCCACTGGATAAAGTTGGACAATGAAATAAAAACAAAAAATTAATTCAAATTCCGTTTAAAATGGGTATTAGTGCAGATTTTTTAAAAGAAAACATTTGAAATGATTCTGCTTTAGTTTTATTTTTTAGATCATATTTTTCCTTGCATTTCCAGTTCAACACATTATACAGCCAAGTCCATGTCAGCTATTATGCTTTTACTGTGAGTTAGCTCAGTAATGCTAAGCCACTGAAAACCCCTGCCTCTTGACTTTGTTCCTAGTGCCAGCCATTGTGAAGAACAAAACCTTTTCCTGGCACATTCACCCTCAGACACTTACTGTTATTATATTTAAGGTTTTTAACTCTGCTAAGAATGAAAGAAATCAAGATTCATTCTTTGAGAGCAGCAGGGACATAGCCAAACCCTCTGCCAGACCATTACTTACTTAGGTTGGGTTGCTAGAGGCTTCTGAAAACGCAGAAGTCGTCCAAGTTCTCCTGAGTAACTGCAGGCCCTTTCTGAATAAATAAACTATGGCCATTTTAAAAAAATGAAGATTTTGGAGACCATACAGTGTACTTTGTTGAAAACCTTTTTCTGTAGCAGTTTTATAGAGTGCAGCATTGGCAGCTTGTTGCAATAAACTTATGAGTTGTTCACACTGTATTTTTCAGGAAAACAAATTGATTAAATATTTCACCTGAATGGTCTTCAGAAATCATGGATTTGGCTTGAGTCACTTTGTTTTTAATCCACAAGCATTTAACAGCTAGAGAAGAGAAGCAAATCCATTGCACCAATTGTACTGCAATATCAACTCCTCCCATTTATTATGGGACAGTGTCCATACTTGTTTTCTGAACATTAATCTTTTTCCTGTGACAGGGGCCTTGCTTACACTGTGTGTAACCAAAAATAGGCTCATAAAACTAAGTAGACCATTTAGGAAGCGAAGTTCTGCTTTACATTAGAAATCAGCTGTATTGTGAAGAGCTTGACTGTAATCCCTTGAAGAAAGAACTGGCTCACAGGATAGCTGCTCTTTAACTTCCTAAATGCTGCAATAAGCCACCACATCAAATCCTGAAGAACAGCCACAGGTAATACAATTCTTCATAACGATGAAATTGCCAGTATTAATACTTTCAAACTGCTTTTACTTTTGGAATTTATCTTTGCTTTCATTATATTATTAAAAAAAAAAAAGGCAGAGAAAAAAGTTGGAAAACTATTATGCTGCTTAAACCAAACTAAAACTTACCTTTATTGACTTAACTGAGTGTGAAACAAAAGAAATCACATTTAAATAAAGATGACCAGCGTTCTTCAGGAACATAATACAGTCATCACTGAACATCTCAAAGTCTACTAGCTTGGTTTTCTTTTCCAGTGCATAAACTAATTGCCAGTTCTCCTTGCCACTGGAAGCTACTGGTGCCTTCATCAACTATAAATAAACAAACAACATTGTATTACTAAAAGGTATTAAGAAGTACACGAGAGGTACAGACTTACAGGTGATCTCATAGAACATTTTTCTTGCAAAAAAACTTTATTTGTATTTGGGGTGTTTGCCTGTCTAAAACTGGAGATTTTTAAACTCCCTTTACTTAGGCAAAATGGAAGAACAATGCAGTAACTTTTGGAGAAGACCAAGTCTCAAAGATTACTCCACAGAAGGTTGTAATACAGTAAGTGCTTTCAGCATGACCAGCACAATTTCGGGTGGGTTTGATCACACAGACTGAGATCACCAACTTAAGTTTTGCTATAGGGGAAATGGATGTTGAAGCATAGTCATTTTTTGATGCTGTCAAAGGATTTAGGATCAAAGTGGCCTCCTACAGGTGAGACTCCATGCAGCACCCTCAGTCTTTTTAATCCACGCAGCTCTCTCTCTTAATTTGTTTCAGTAAGCTGTGATGAACAGAATTAAAAGCCAACCTTACTATTTCTATATGACATGCAATAAGTATCTAAATTAATCCTGTCAATGTAATTATCAGTCAAAATTGCCTTATATTCTGCAGGTTCTCCATATGTAGTAAGAATGTACAACTGGTCCTTTCTGTGCTCAATGTGGTAAAGGACCCCCGTGGTTCGTGCTTGTACAAGGGAAGGTGACTCCAAGGGATGTCTGCAGTCAACCAGCCAAACTTCTGAGGTTGTCTTGCTGTTGCTGTTGATAGTGAGAAAACGTCTGTCTTTTGTGCAGTAAAGGTCTACAAAGAATCTGTAGGGAATCATTAAAAGAAAAGAAAATAAAAAGCTTAAATTTTATCAGTATTTTAAAATACATCAGTTGTTTCAGAATCATGAGCTTCCATCTGCAAGGTAAAAAACAGAATTGCTGTAAGCAGACTGGAGAAATTTCAGGCTACTTGGCTCCTAGACCCACTTCTGCTGCATTTACCTTGGGATTTAAAACCCCTCAATCTTGTGTGTAAGACCTGAAATCTGCAAGGAAAGCAGTTCAGTTGTTGCCCAAGTAAATCCAGGTTTTTGCATCATTGAGCTAGACTGGAAGCTCATTGATGCATACAGGCTTTAAAATTCAGGCAAAACGTAGAACTTTTTATTCACCTTGTAACCCTGTTAAAAAAAAAAAAAAGTAGTAATGGATACTTTAAACAATAAATGACATCATGTGGAAACAACAATAACAAAAGTAAGAGCTACTAAAAAATAAGTTGATAAAATGTCTATGTGCTACTGACCTAACTGTCTGAAGCAAATAAGACAAAAAGTACTATTTAGAAGGAAAAAACCACAGAGGCCTATATGAGGCAAGATGGACAGTGTTGGAGTGATTAAGCTGGAAACTAGAAACTGGTTTTGGAACTAAGAAACTAGGAACTACCTACTGGTTTTAAATCCCTCTAAAATCCAGAAACAGAAAGCAGAATGATAACCAGTGGCTGTCTCTAATAGTAGAGAAGTTCAGGCTGAAATTCAGATTCAAATTTCTGTGAGTCATCTTAATTAACTGGAATCTCACACCTTGGATCAGAACAGTCTCTTTGCCATTTTGAAGCCTCAAGACTGGATGTCTCTAAACCCAAAACTGTCCAACACAAAGATCCAGATTCCATGAAGAAAATGCAGGGTTGAGTACTATAATCTGCATCACACAGATCAGATACATGACTGCAATGATGATCTCCCTAGGGATTCAGAGTATTTGACTGGTGAAGAAAAGGATGCTTTGGATAGCATTTTCAGTGCCTTTAATTATGTGCAGGTGGAGGATCTCAAATTTTTTGGTACTATTGTTTTTTCTGATTGTACCCTCTTGACATCTTTAGGAGGACAGGCACAGAGGGGGAGCTAAAGTCTGCAAGAAAAATTAGCCTCCTGCCTGTCTAATACCCATGAATTTGGCAAGAATGTGGCACTGCATTCAGCAGAGATTCCAAGAGTTCAGCTCTGCTGATCCTGCCTCTAAGAGGGTTGAGCTGAAATGCATATTACACTCCTCCCCAAGGATTATAACATTGATATTACAATTTTTTACAATCTTTGTAGCTTTAAAAAAAAAAAGTCAAGAAATTTTCAGCTTCTATAAGAAGATCTGATTGCAGGTAGAAGAGCTGCTGTGATGCAGAGCAAAACTGCTCAATGGCAATAACAAAAAATGTGTTGCCATCTCCGATGAAGGGGTTCAGCTATGAGCTGCAACAGCACATGAACCTTTAGAGTAAGTTTCTGGTAGATTTACTGTAATGACTGTGACCTTCAGAATTATGCCAACAGTTTCCCTGTGGGGAAGTGCCAGGTCAGTGCAACTTGATTTTCTAAAACTATTCATAAAATGCAGCTGGGAAAAAAAAGATCTTATTTATTCCATCTCCATTGCAATTTTTTTTTGTTTGTTTTCTTTTTTTTTCCCAATGAAAGTATAATTGGAATTTCTTTACTGGATATGTAACTTGAATTAAGAACAATCACAAATATTTATGGAATGCTGCATAAATATACCATGTGCTACAATGCTGAAAAGCTACTTCTGCGCTCAATTTAGCAAAGAGCCTTCTTGTCTTCCTAAACCACTGCTTAAAGAAAGGTTATTGAGAGGGTATTCAGTCAACAATAGTTCTGTCTCTTGGAATGTTGTAATGATTTTGCTCATCCATTACCCAGAGCAAGGATTAGCCTGAACTTATGTAGTTTTTTTTAAAGATGTATCAGACATCAATAGCAGAGAAAACAAAATGAAATCCACGGTCTGATTTACCCCGCATGAAACTGTCTCACATTCATTAAAGGACACCCTGACCTGAGAGTGACCTTGACATTTATAAACTCAGCTGAACTCATGAGGTAAGAGAGGGAAGTTAAATCTCTGTTGATCACATATCAAAAGGAGAACAGAGCACATTCTCAGGGTGTATAAGGCACTACTGACAGTAGAACACAAAAATGCATCTTACTATTTGAAACATGGTATGAACACTTTATTTTCCAAACCAATTATATTTTACATATAAAACACTCTAAAATGTGTAAAGGACTTGTTATATTTGAGGTATGTATTACCTTGCATCTTGTTCTGTATAAACTAACTTGGTATGTTTCTGGTAAGTGAAAGTGGTCATGAATACATTCTGGCATTTAAGGTTCTTCTGAGTTGTGTAATACAGAACATCATTTGCAGCCCATTCTGGAAAAAAAGACAAATGCATATCAAATTCAGAACAGCGTATAATATTACTGAGAGAAGATGGGAGCTCCATGGACACTGGACCCAGTGCTGAAAAAAGTGGGTTGCAGATGGCATGGAACTGAGGACAGCACTTCTGCATCCTGTGGGGACTGAGGTAAGAGCCAAAAGGTTCTTCCATGTTTTCTCTGAATACCACAGAACAAGAATCTCATGATGTACTGGAAAAAAAGCAAAAAAACTCAGAGGTCAGTGTTGCAGGGCCCAGTAATGGGAAACTCTTGACCCTGTGTGGGTTCTAGAGGTAACAGGAAAATAGGAGACGTGACTGTTTAAAACAGCAGAGAAAAAGAGGTTTACATGGAGTCAGCAAGATAATAAAGACATCATAAGCTCTGCACTGCTGCATGTGACTGCACACAAGCCATTTAGAGAAAAGAGATGATGCATGTGCCCCATGGGTACTGCTGTGATAAGAATTCTCCAGTTTTCTATGCTTGTGTATGTGTTCACCAACACAGAAAAGTATAAATACAGGAACCTTGTTATTCTGAAGTTATCCTGACTGATCCAGCCACATTCCTACCATCTCTGCTGCTCCTACAGCCAACAAAATGATGTTTAACACATATGCTTTTAAAACCTGCTGTATGCAGTCTTACGCATAAATGCTGATTTTTTTTTTACAAACACTTCACTTTCTGAACAGCAATGTGGCTCCGAAGTGCACAGGTAGCTGAGGATTCACTTTGAAGGCAAGCCTTTAGAGGGAAAATCCAAGCTTTTCTATAGAAAAAGCTTTTCTATAGCCTATAGAAAAATCAAGGTGTAGATTTTCACTTCTGTCTCCCTGCTACTTTATATCACTCAATACAAAAACATAAACTTCGCAAGTGGTTCTGAGACCTAATTCTCTTGCACATGATTGATGCACTTCTGTGCTTCATTACACTACTGCTGCACCTCACTCACACCTGACTTAACTTTACAGAATTTACCATTCTGATGGTCATCTTTTGTACTCCTATTATCTGCCACACCTATTTAGGCAACAGGATGTTGGTCTCTTAACTGTACTGATTCTTCTGGATCAACCTAGATAGATGTTCAAATATGGTGTAAACAGTCATTGGCAAATTTTCAGGTTTATTTTTCAACAGGTATTATAATCTTCAGTGTGGAAACACAACACTAAATTCTTGATATTCCTCATTTTTTAACAAGGAAGTGTTACCTAGAGTTTTATTTTTTTGCTCTGCCCAGGCAAATTGATCACTGCACGAGATATATTTGATGACATCTAGCAATATAATCCAAAGTACAAGATGTGGAACACTGTATACATACTATTATACTCTTCTTGCTGTAATTCTTTAACATACTATAAAAAAAGAATGTTTTCCCATTCCATTGTTTTCCACTTCCAGAAAAGAACGTTTTCCACTTCCATTTACCTCTGCTTCTTTTAACAGCACTGTAAAGCTCTGTAAGCTATTCTGAAAGAACTGATTCAAGGCCTGGCTGACTTCACTGGCTCTGAAGTGTGATCAACATCCTGGATTCCACTTGATTTTCCAGCCAATACTCACTAGTATTAGAAGTACTACACTTCTCAAGCAAAGGTAAATGTCTACAGCTACCAGTGACTTCAGCGGTGGCTATAAGGGTTTACCAACTAGAACATGACCTCAAAAAGATTTTTATTGAAAAATCATGACAAACAGTCATGTCACTATATTTTGAATACAGCATCTTGGATTCAATTGAAAGAAATTATCTGCATGACTGTTGTAAGGTGTATGAATGCTTTTACAATGAAAGAAAACTCGTATGCAGGAAGCAGTCCCTATCATCCACATCAGATAACGCATAACTGCAGCACTAAAGAAACCATAAGAAACAATGCAACATCTATAAGTATTAAATGTTGCCTTCCCTTAAAACAAACAAAAATATTATCTTTAAACTAAGAAAAATGTTGTGTTGAAAGCTTGTGTGATCCACAGGATACTTATAAACAACTTACCAAAGCTAAATACACTTGGAATTACTTTTTCCACAACAGGAAAATTACCAACATTCATAATAATGCAGGTTGCCTCTTCAGAATTTTCACTTTTTAAGCTGATGGCCACGTATCTCTGATCTGGTGAAATTCTGATCCGTTGAATAAAGGCATCAGAAAAGCCAATATCTTCAACACTGAATAAAATCTCAGCATTTCCTTCACCTATTACATAGAAAAAAGAGATAGCAAAAAAATCCTGTAATTAAGACAGTGTCAAAATGAACTGTGATTCTTAATGTCTGTATTTAACAAATCTGTCTCCAGTATTCACAAACATTCTACTGGAGTTTATCAACACTAAATACCTGTCTTGCAAGATATTTTCAAATGCACTTTGTAAAAATAAACAAAAAAATCACAGTTCCAAGGAAAAAACTCCTGTAGTTATTACTAAAAATATTTCAGAAGTCTAGATCTTGCCTTCTACTAAACATACTCAATTTTAAAGCTCAGATAACTAAAGCGTGGTTGTTTTTAATAAATAAAATTAGAAATTCTTTCAGCTTCCCTCAGAAATAAAAAAGCATGGATGTTCTTTTTCAAAATGTTAAGTTAGGGCTCTGAAAAGAAGTGTCTTCTCTCTTTCCCCTCCAGCAACTCGCCTTAATATCAATATATTCTATAACTCTCTTTACCTCACCTTTACAGATTCGGGATTCTAGAATTATTACTCTATTACAGAATTGTATAAAAGTATTTTTAGTTAATAAACAGACAAGTTCAGCATTAATGCAAGAAAAGAACACCAACTGATTCATGTACACCTTCTTTTAAGAATCCTACCATATTAGGAAGAGAAATCCCTTACCATCATCTGCTTTTGCAAGAAATATGCAGCCATTCTCTTCAAAGTACACATTCTCTCCAAACCTCATCTGTTCAATACAAACAAACATATTTCAAGTCCAGCACACAATTAGACTATTTCCTTTGAATCCCTATATACAGTCATTTTTCTGTACAGCAGAATTGGAACAAATGGTAATAAATGTAACAAATGACAGAACATACATTCCATACAGAAGAAGGAATTGCACACATACAGAAAGGTTTTTTCAGTTAGGGTGCTTAAGCTACCTCTACCTGCTCTAAATTTCACAGAAGGCTCAGATCACCTGCAACTGCTCTTGCAACTTACATTATCTTGTATTCTCTATCCAAGTCAGATGATTACTTTATCTTTACTTGCTTTTGCCTATGGAGAAATTAAGGTAAACTCACTGTCATAACAGGTATAAGCTGTTCTAAACACAAACCGTTATTATGCACAATTATTAAAATATTCAAAGCTTCTACTGAAAAAATTTCTAAAACAGCATTTTATAGCAGGAATAGTTTCACTGTCTTTTATTTGTAGTCAGTGATGGGAAATGTTTGTATTGTTTGCCACTTACCCTTGGGCTTCCTGAATTGAGTGTATACATGTTGTGCAATTCTTCCAGTTTTTCTTTGATTCTCTTTGTCATAGCTTTGTAGGTGGGTGAAATGTTATGCCAGTTTTTTTGCTCCGATTTCAGAAGGTTCTTGTGCAAAAGGTCTGAAGTTACTATGGATGTATTTTGCTTCCTTTTGGAAGGGACTTTTGCTCCTTCCTGCTAAGTAAGGAAAGACAACAATGGCTACAAGCCAGCACACTGCACACCAATCTGAACACACTGAGCCACATCCCCTGAGCCACAGGCCACAAACCACCTTTGCATTATTACAAAAGTACATGTCAATAAAAACAAAACCTGCAGTTAGAATGTGTTTTATTTTAACTCTTCCCCATCTTTTGGGGAGGAACTCTCAAATGTGCTTCTCTTGACACATCTATTGAGGTCTCCTCAAAATTTAGGGTACTGTTAATACATACTCTTAATTGATTGTAAGTAAATACATTCCTGTTCTAGAACTAGGTTTTTAATTTTATGGAATCCTGTTATTTTTCCTTCTTCACAGCTTCCTTTCATAATTTCCTGTCTTTAGAGTGTAATTTCTCATTTCCTTTCCTAGAAAACACCACCCACACCTCTGTCCCTGTACCTAGGGGTCCTAACAGCTCATTCAGGTTCTTGCTCCACCTCCTCAATGTTAATATAAATGTTCATAAGGTGCAGAATGAAGTGAAGCAGTGATAACAGGTTCTGCAACAATTTTATCAGGAATAAGTTTAAGGATCTTGTTTTCCATAAAGTGTGAGATTAATGCTACCTCACTGCCAACAAAGCTGTGTTCTATTGTAGAAATGTTAAAATGTGTTAAAACTGCTAGAACAATGCTTGCATGCCATGAAATCTCACTTAATCAAGTAGTAAGCTTCACAACTTTTCTTACACTATATAATACTGCAGACATCCCACAAAGTAGCATTTTATAACATCCAATGTATGATTTGATTGTGTCTAAGCTTAAAAAGCAGCCTATGCTTGATATTCTATCCTCACTTTCCATTAAGGACTGTTGGTTTGTTCCGAGTTTGTCTTCAGAAACACATAAGGACCAAATTGTGAATGTTTCAAGTAGGCGCTGAGGGGAAACCATCTTCTCCAGCTACTGAATTCCCTATGAACATAAAGCACGTCACTGCTGAGAGCTGAGAGTGTCTCACTGGTTCAGACCAATGCTTCCTCTCACCTGGCACAAGGCAAAGAAATTGTGAAGGCTCTTAGAGAAGCTCTGGAGCAACTGAATGATGGGTCAGGAGAAACAAACTGCTGGATACCAAAGTTGTACCACCTCACCCCAGTCACTGGCAAAACTGTTGTAAGAGAACACCATCCCCCAAGCATGAAACAACCAAATAAAACCTCACAGTGGCCATAAATGGATACTTAGGAAAGCATAAGAATGGGACACGACAGATGATTTTCCTCAGCCTTAAACAATTTTAGCTCAGGAATTTCCTGACCTGAACATGGTTTCTGGATATTTAAAGGTCTCTCTCATATATGTCATATCTATATCTCATATATGTCTCCCCTTATACCTATGTAAAATTTTAGCATCTACAACTTATTTTGACAAGTTCCGTGGTTTGTGACTCTTTTGATAATGGCCCTCCTTTTGTTTTCAACTATTCCCATTGCATTAATTTGGAATTATTATATACAACTGGTGGTCACAGTTAGGGATATATTAAGAGGTACAGTACACCTCCCTGCCTGGGGAAAATCCAGTAATCTTGAAAGATTTTCAGGATAGGAGAGGATCTCAGTGACACTTGGTGTGCAAACATTTGCTTCAAAGCAGACAGGCACAGCCTCCTTTTGGGTGAAAACCATGTTTGCATCCTGGGACAGTGCCACAGAGCAGCACTCGTGACATTTATGTTAGTGAAGTACCACTGAGTAAACTGAACCACACATTCTCCTCCTTCCAGACCTCCTATGTTCTCCTCGAAATATTTGCTTACATTTGAGACACAGACTCAGGAACTTTTTACTTTATGGTGACAAATAAAAGAGTTACAACAAGATGAACTTTGTGTCACCTCTGAAGAAACACTGTCAATTTGAAACAATTTTAGGACAACCACCCATCCATCTGAAAACATGTTTAGGATCAAATAAACCAAACCATAAATATTTTTAAACACTACTTATGCCTATAAATAAGTTTCCATGCTGTCATACTGCAGTAAAATTTATAATACCTCTACCAAAATCTGTATTAGCGACACTGAGACAGAAGACCTAAAATTATTTCAGACTTTTTTCTGACTCTGTGCATGACATACTGCCATCCAATTACACATAATTTATTTACAGAAATCAATGCAAATACCTTTTAAAATATAGTTTAGAACATGTGAGCAAGATTATAATATGTCAATATTATATTTCAATATGATGGAAACCATGACTTACTGGTCAACACAGAAAAGCCAAGTGGTTTTTTGAGCCAGCTCACAGTCTGGTATCATCAGTTTGGACACTTTGCCTCTGCACTAGCTGATCTCTCCCTGCAGTTTTCTCCTGACACTTTACTTAAGTCTGGAAGATACCGATTTTTTAAAAATTACTTTAGTGGGAAAATCAACCAGAATGCAGCTTTATCTGAAAACAGCACAGGAAAGCTAAACAATGCTACCTGTCCTTGAACATAACTGATATCCTGGGCTTTATTCCTCTGCTTCAAATTCACTGGGAAAAATGTGTTTCTTCATGTGAAAAGTATGAATGGGGCCCTTAAGAGATGTGCCAAGGTGGTTGTTGGTATTAAATCTATACTTAAACAGCATACCTTGCAGGAAAGGAATCTGCATGGCAGGATGCTTCCAGCTGGTGCAGTCCTGTGGGTGCGTGTACTTTTGGAACAGTCCAGGATGTGGCACTTTTTTGGTCCAATTTTACTGTAAGGACACATTGTTTGAGGAGGGCTGTGCTTTGAGTAGCACTTGGCCCTGAAGCTCAGCCCTTGGAGAAGATTCCGCAGTCCAGTGCAGGACATCCTGACCTTCATTTCTTCACAGTCAGCCTGGAATTCCTGCAAATCCCAAACTGCCGATCATTTACAGTGTGCGTGAAATATACATAACATAAACTGCAGGTGTAAATACACATACACATGAAATATACATAGTGTAAACTCCCTCTTTCACAGAAACGTGACTGATCCACTAGGTAAATCAAATGAGAAGAAAACATGTAAAACTTAAGTCAGTTTGTTAACATCTGGCACCTACTTTTTAACCTGAACATTCCTGGAGGCCCAAAGTTTAACTCCAGGGAAAACTATGAGGCGAAGGAGAGGTTCAATCACGCACGTCCAAGCGCTGAGGGACAGAACACTGGGAAAGCCTGGAGAAGTTGTCCCCCCTCACTTCCCCATGATGTAACACCAAACCCGCTCTCTCCCGCGTGTCCCGGGCCGCAGGAGCTGCACTCCGGTTCACTGTACTGCCCGTCCGCACCCGCGCAAGGGCTGGCCGTGG
>VWZU01009507.1:329109-398898 GCA_013397095.1 Sterrhoptilus dennistouni | reverse complement strand
TCACCTGAAGTCTGGCTCGTGTGTCAGTCCCCTTATGGTGGCCTGGTGGGGGAATATACAGTTGTGGTGTCTGAAAGTCTGGAGCCAGGGACACGGAGCAATTTTCCCAACTTGGGCAACTTTAGCAGCATCTCTGCAAGTCTGCAGCAGAAGACTTCTAGGCTAGGAAGGAGTCTGTCAGGGGAACACACAGCACTCAGGCACCTGAAGATCATGTTTTGGGATTGTAATTTAAATNCAGAGAAATTGCTTGTGGAGGACACTGCTTGAGCTGTGAAACTTGGCAAAATGAGAGAAGGGTAGAACCCAGTTTGCCCCTCTAATTTTTGCATGGGTTTGCTGGAGCATGAGTTAAAAAAGCAACTTTGTATACTTCTGAACACGGTACATTTGCTTTACAGTTATTGAGACATAATTCATAACTCATTCTCTTGACCCCTACCATCAGTAGCACTGTATTTTGTTCAGGCTTGACATCCTTGGATATTCATGATAGCATAGCCATTGTGGTTTGCCTCTTCACTTAAATAGTGAATTTGTTCTTTTATTGGAAGTTTTATTGTTAATGTTTAATTTGTTCTTCATTTCAAAGGTTCTGAGGAAAAAGCACTTGAAAGATGTTCATCTCCAACAAGTATCTGTAAGAAGGTTTGCATCGTTCAATCTCTTTTCAATAGAAGACCAAAATACAGAGGAGGAAACTGGGACCTGGGTTCAGTATAGAAGCATTTTTTATCCCAAGTACAGTGTCTCCTTAAGGTAACCACAATTTAAGTCTTAAGTACTTTCTAAGACCTTGAATGGGCCTCAAATATAAAACTCATTAGTCATCCTTCCAGTGTTTTGTGTAACTAGGGCATCATTTACAAATAAACTGGTAAATGTTATTTTTAGTTGTTTGTTACAGTAAGAAGCTTGTCTGACTCTTCTTTCTGGTACATTTCACTGAAGTGGCAGAGCTTGACTAAAAATACTGATGCTTGTAGCTAAAACAAAATTCAAATATGAGCATGTATTTTATATTTTAATAGCTTTCTGTTTTGACATTCTTTAGTTATAAATAGGATATAAAAAAGCCTGGACACAGTTATTTATGATCTAAATAAAAAATTTTATGACATGATGTTTTAAATAATGTTCTAAAAGGTTTTTGGTAATGATCTGTATTTTATTCAGTTTTCTTCTTAGTGCTTCTTTTAAAACTCAGTTTGGAAGCCTAAATTCCTACAAAATAATATATACTTAATGAAGTAATCTTTGTTATATTATGGCAGGTCATTTGTATTAAAGAAATTGACAATAAAAAAGTCCACACACACACAAAGCCACAGAAACCTTACTCCTCCCCCCAAAAACCCTCTGAAGGGATGTCAGCTCAGTAGCTTTGTTTATAACTCCCATTCATTACTCTGTGTGTGGGGTTTTGTTTTTGTTTTTCTTTTCTCTTGCTTTGGTCTTTTTTTCCACTTTCAGTTTTGTATCTACCATTCTTCGTTTGCCTCGGGAGGTTTGCAACAGTAACTTAAGAATCCCTGCATTGATACTTGTTCTGCAGCATCTAACTAAATCTAATTAAATGAAATCTAACTAGTCTCTGAAGGTTCACGATCTTGCATTCCCTGCACAGTGGAAGATGTTCTGGAGAGCCCAAATCAAAAAGTGCATTTTTGTTTACCTGGGACTTTAAATTAAAGTCAAGCTTAGAAACCTAGATCTAACACAAACAAGTGACCTTCATTAAACTGCAACATTTTTGCAAGGTTTTACAATGAACTGATGAGAAAAAACCCAACCCAAGCTAAAGGAAGCCCACAACACTACATGCAGATCATTTAAAATTTGCATCTGGATGTAAAATCAGGAATGAAATTCTTTAGAACTTTATAAATGTCCTAAATTTCCATTTTCCAGGCTTTCACTCAGTGATGTTAAAAGGGTTCAAAAGGAAACTTTTCCACTGGAAAAGTGCTGTTAGTAACAGCAATAAGTGCAGTGTTTTTCCATGTGTAGACTTTCCCTGTAAGCCACCAGTGAATGCTGTGAACTAATTCAAACACTGACAGTCTACATAATGCCTTTGTGCAGTGTCCCTATTCCTTGTTTCTAGGTCTTCAGAGGCACACTGGGGGTAGGAAACACAAGGTGTTCAGGTAGAATTTGGGATGAACAAGGCTGCATTCCCTTACAATGCAGCCCTGAACTCCTTCATTTCACTGTTCTGGCTTGTAACACTTGTCATTTGATTTACTTGTTCTGAAGTTTTAAGGTGGGAGATGAGCTAAGGTTCACCTCTGCTGGCAGTACAGAAGCCAAGGGAATGGCAGGCTGATCCTGCTCTGGCATTTGTGTGCTTCTGTTTCCACCACTTTCTATGTCATCATTTTATTTGGTATTATTTGCCTAATAGTAGTTTAATTGATAATAAGACATGGCTCAACTATAGACTTTGAACAAGCATGTTTATTTGTGAGTTATTTTATTGTGTTTCTTTAATCTTGTTCAGTGAAAATGTACAGTTTCTGTGCTAGAGCAGGCTCATGCCACCTTTCCAGAACTGAATATTGAGGAGAATATAGACATTCTGTTCTGGTGGGGATTTTTATTTTATGTTTTCCTTGCATTTGTTCCTTTCCAAAATATATTCAGTGACCTCTAAAAATAGTAATCACTGATCATTTTAGGAATAATAGGAATAGCTTGCTTAGTCTTACACTTCTATATTAAAATATTTTCTCCACACTGAGGCAGTGACAATACCTAGAGTATATTTATTATTTCAGAATATTGCGGGAGGTGAAGAAGGGAAGGAGAAAATTCTGTGGTTTTTGCCAGTAACAAGATATAAATAGACTGCAACAAAATTGACTTTACCATGAGTCAGTGTTAAATAAAGTTTCTTCCCTGTTTTTGCAGCAGCAGTAATTTAGGGGATCAGCATAACAGTTTAACATACATAACAGAGCAACAATTCTTGCTGAAATGTACATATATAGAAGATAAGAAATCTTGGAGTAAGTGTTCCTGGATCTTGGAGAGCTGATCATGTGTTGGAAACTTAAGGATTCTCTGTCTGTCTGACAGTCTTCTCTTGGTTTTCCTCTGTCCACTGGCAAAATATTATTTATGATGATATTAAACAGCAGCAACAATTTTAACAAGTTAACAAGAGCATAATATTAAGAATAACTTCAGTCACGTAAATCCAGAACAGCTTGCTTGAATAGTAAAGCCTTTTAATATCTTTTTGTCAGGAAAAAAAATGTTGCTATGGCCCCTCTAAAATCTTGACAAAAGTGCTTTGGAATTTTCATCTACATTTGTTTTCCTTATGCATTAGCATCTTCTTGGAAAAGCTCATTGCATATGTTCGATGTTAAAAGGGTTGTCAGCTAATATCTTGACGAGACTAAATACTTAAGAAAGTTCATAAGGTTGTTAGTGGCTTTTGGCAAAGAGTATAAAGGTCAAGCTATATCAGTTCAAGGGCTATCAAAACTGATCAAATTGTGTATTCAGATATGCTATGACCTAGCTGGAATTACTGCTCTAGAGGGGCTTGGGACCAGTTTGTCAGGCAAATAGAAGCTTTTGTAGGAACAACCAGTCATGTATATGCTTTTCTGAATTTTGTTGGTTTTGCTGTTTCTCTAACTAAATTCAGGCTGGGTTCACATCTCAGAAAGAAGAGCTTATGCCATGTTTTTCTGTCATTAGTTTATATTTTTTGCATCATTCTTAATAACGAATCTTCCAAACCAGAAAGTCAGAAGTCCCAGTGTAAGGCAATTTTCAGCTTCAAAAATTTAAGCTGAATTTAGGTGCCATTTTGACTAGATCCTTGAAGTGAAACATCATTGACTCGTTTTAAAAATCCCCCTAACTCTTCTGGTTAAACAGCGATCTCCAGTGTGCTTAATGAAATGTAGATTCATAATACATGTTGGAAAGTTGTCTCTTGATGTTTATTTAGGTACTAAGGTGCTTCACAGTAGCTCTGGGGTACCAAAGGGAGTGTCTGGTGGAGTTTTGTTAGCATTCAAAGGTGTGTCAAAATAAAATTTCTTGTGTTAGAATCCAACACCTCATTTAATTAGCATAGTCTCATCTGGATTTGTATTGTATTTGATGTTCCTACACACTGCTTCCTTGTCTTGATGGTGTTATTTGAGCTTTAGCTTTCCTGACCTAAACCCTGGATGCTCAGACAATTTCTCTGTATTTCTCACATGGTACTTGACTTTGCTTCCATGCTCTGTAGGTTTCTTTTTGGTGTTGGAATTTGTCCAGGATCATCTTATTCATCCACGTAGGCCTCCTGGCTTTCTTGTCTGACTTCCTCTTGGTCAGGATGCATAGTTTCAGAGGTGATCCTTGGATATTAGCCAGCTTTCTTTGGCCCCTCTTCTCTCCAGGTCTTTATCATATGGTATTCTATGAAACAGATCCCTGAAGAGGCCAAAGTCTGCTCTCCAAAAGTCCAGGGTAGCAAGCTTGTCGTGCACCCTTCTCACTGCCCTAAGGATCTCAAACTCCACCATTTCATGGTCCTGGCTGTCAAGGCTTCCTTGGAGAGTCATATTTTCCCATCACTCCCTCCTTGTTGGAAAAAACAAGGTCCAGCATAGCACTTCTCTTTGTCAGTTCCTTTTGAAAAAAGAAGCCGTTCAGGAACCTCCTGGATTTTTTATGCCCTGGTGTGTTGTGCCTCCAGCAGGTGAGGGGTGGTTGGAGGTCCCCATGAAGACCAGGGCTTGTGAATGTGAGGCTGCTCCTCTCCCTGTCTGTAGAGGGTTTCATCTGCTTGGTGTCCCTGTAGCAAACGCCCACTATAATGTCACCATTCCCTGCCCTGCCTTTAATCCTCACCCATCAGCCCTCGGTTGGATCCCTGTCCCTCCCCAGGGGGAGCTCCCAAGACTCTACTTTGACGTAGCACCACTGTCTCCACATGTCCCCTGTGTTTTTATTCATAGAGCTTTCAGGTGTTTGTTAGCTTTTTTCAAGTTCTACTTAACTGTGGCAGTATTTCACTTTGCTGTTAAAAAAATATGCATGTGCTGAATGTGTGTTTTCAAAGGGATAGGAAGATATATAGTAAGTAAAGAGAACTATTTAAAAATATTTATTTAATACTGCCTTTCTAAATCCTTGTATTATTCATCAGGAGTGTGCTTTTAAGTTTGAATTTTGTATGAATAGTTTTAGTAATGAAGTGATTATAGATCATAAAGATGCAGTGTCTCACTGTGGAGATGGTGCCTGCCTTTTAAACAGGAAAATTGTTCTTTTATTTAAATTTAAAAAGGAGCAATCAATATCTTCAAATTTTCTATTTCAGGATATGGATTTGCTTTTAAATTGTAGGCTCATTTTAAGAAAACAGTGCAGAAATAAGTTATTGCTGTGGTAAAATATTCCATTAATCAGTCATTTGCTGTTTCAAATACTAAAGTGCAGAACTGAAAAGAATAATGTCAGCAGGTTACAGGAAGGGTTAAATCTTTGTAAAAGGTGTTAAGTGTGCTTTGCAAGATGTCACGCCTTTATTCTGAATATGAATGAACCTGTAGATAAAAATATGACAGAAACTACTAGATGATTCTAGACTTGGTTTAGAAATGAGGGGCATGCAGAGACGCGACTTGTCTGTGCAAGCAGCCTGTTAGAAGATGGTATGGGACTGAATTCCATTGGCTGTTCCTGTTGGATTTTTCTGCCAGTAACATTTTGAATTTTTAATGACTTTTTATTTTAGGGATAGAGATTAAAAAAGTGAAGGGAAATTAATTTCAGGGAATATTGCCTACTTCTTAGGGACAGTTTATGTGGGTATGGCAAACTTGCATTCTTCCATTTATTGCATGCTAAGAGACAATGTGTAAATTTAGCAGCATGAAGGGTTGGCCCCAGGAGCTGGAAATGGAGGAAAGAGATGAGAAGTGATTTGGCAACATACTACTTTTATTTACTGATCAAGCTATGATTGTTCCATCATATTGCCCAAGATGCGTTTATTTGTAAAAAAGAATTGTAGTCAAAAAAGCTTTGTTTTGGTTTCTTGCTATATTAAGCTGTGATCTAGAACTGGAGTGAAAGAAGAGTTGACTTTTTTTGCTGTACGCTGGCCCAGAAAGAGCATCTGGTCAGACAGCAAAGTTTGCAGATAACTCTGTGGTTCTTAGTGGGCCACCGTGACAATTGATGGTGATATTCACCAAGCCTTTTTGTGAAGTACCCTTAACAGTAATTTTTTACCATTATCTTCATCTTTTTCACAAATATACTTTTAATTTTTAAGTAGGTTAATAGTGTATGGTGATGTGTTGTTTGGTTTTTTCCCTTTTCCATATTATGTGAAAACATATTCTATCTTAGATTTTGTAGGTTTTTAAAGTGAATATATGCACATACTTACTTGTGTTATTTGTCATCACTCAGTTTAAGAGTAATATAAAAGAAAAGAAGGAACCTACTTTTGTTTCATTATGGTTGATGAAAAGCATAAGGTTCCTTAAGAGGAACCTACTGAAGGAATTTTTTTTTGTAGTATCCACAGCTATTTTTATATACATGTAGAAGTCTGCCACTTGTGTTGCTTGAATTGGAGAGGAAGCAACATTCATATATTTAAAAATTGACCTCAGTCTCTCTGACTTCATCCAAAGTTGATTTATTTGAAGTCCAGATTAAGGAATTCTGCCTTGCTTTGTATCAGGAGAAACATGAATTGAATTAGTTTATTGTTCATAGATTTGTCTTCTATTACTCACTGCCTCAGCCGTGGTAATTTTTGCCTATTTTACCTTAGAGACTTATTATAAGAACACTGTGAATCAGATTAACCACGCCAGCCTGAAATTCACTTTTTCCATGATGCTTACCTGTGCTTTTTTGAAGTACTTTGTTGATCTCACAATCAGAGCTTTGAACTTCTTTGAACTGTATGACATCCATGACATGTTCTAAAGCACTGAGTACTAATGTTCTTCTGTATTTTGAGATACCTGTGGAAATTTATGGGAATGTAAGGGTTGGGGTTTAATCCCAAGCTTCTGTGATTCCTTTCCTTGACTTTGATAATTCAGTGCGCGTGACACTTAAGACTGTGTTTGTCAGCTGCACTGTGGAAAGCTGTGATGGTGACAGGCACTCATGGAAACCAGATGTTCTGTATCTTGGCAGTTTTCTCTGGGTTTGGTGATGGAGGAGCAGCTGATGGAATGGGACAGTGAAACAGCAGCTGTTACAGAACTGCTGAGGATGAATGTGCAAGGCAGTAGATCCCAGACTACAAGCTCTGTTTCTTAGGTGCAAGACTGAATAGCACACTGTTTATGGCAGAATTTGGGGTTAGAGAACACCTGTGTTTGCTTACTAGTGCATGTAATTTTTATTCTGTAAGTAAGGCCTGTGATGGAAAAGATTAGGGGAATAGCTGGTGCAGAGTTTGTCTGCAGGCTCCACAAGTACAGATCTCCAAATGGAGAAGCATGGCTATTGCTGTTTGGAAGAGTGTTTTCCTGAGCTCACCCTTTAACAAGTAGATCAGCTGTTGGCATGTTGCTTGCCTCAGTCCTAAAACTTGTCTGCAGTAAGAGATTATGCTCAACTCAATTCTTCAACTTTTGGGTTCCACAAATTTTAAGCAGTTTTGGCTAGTGTTGTCATTTTATTATTTCTCCTTTTTATATTTACCTACCTTTAGACCCTGATGTATATATATTGTATTGTTCTCTAAACCAGGACACTTAATTTCTGTTTTTCTTTCTTCATTCTGTTCAACTACTGGTATTAGACTACTAAATTTTTATCCTTACCTTTGCTTCACTAGGAGAGTTACATGATAAATCTCCTTTAGATATGAACTATGTACATACAGAAATTGAGAGGGGGAAAAAAAGAAACCAAAACATGTTATCCCAAGACTCTCCTGCATGCTGACAGAGATTAAAATACTTCTTTACTTCCTCAGCATCTCCCAGCCTGCATTTGCATTAATTTAGAGATGAGACATTCACAGTTGTGTGAGAGCCCCCAACAGCCCCAGACCTAAGCAGAGTTACAGAGTTTGTAGGGCTCTGAGGAGTCAGCAGGGGAGAGTTTAAAGGGCAGCTCTGTGGCTGGCAGTGCTACCAACCCTATCCCCTTGTCACTTCCCTTACACCAGCTCTGTTGCATTGGTTATCCAGTTTGATGGAAAACAAACTTGCTAGAAAGAAGTACATCAAAAATCCACGTGGTCCATCAGCATTCTTGTAGACTTCCTCTGCATAAAAGGCATGTAATTTTGGTTTGTTTCTATGTAGCTGGGAGAAGAGCTTTCATGTCCAGTTGAATCTTTTGTAACATCTCTCATATATTTCTTTGTCTCTCCTGATGAGCTCAGTTCAATTTGTTAATTTGATTTCCATTTGATTTTCATTTTTAAAAGAATTAGTCTAGTTGCTGTTTGATGCTTCTCAAAATTTAACCTGTTAATGTTTCTTTATTTAATGCTTAGGTTTATCAGGAGATATAAATAGTGAGGTTTTCACAAAAAATATGCAATTTCATGCTTGCAAAATGATTTTTTTTCCATTCTTACAGCACACTTTCTTCAGGAAAGAACAGCTGAGAGAATGAGAATTAAATTTGTAGGTGCTAAAATTCTTGGATTCATTGCATTTTTTTAATGTCTTGAATTAGTCTGTTTCCAAACAGCCTTGGAAGCTATACTTGAAACATTATTAAAGCCCTGTATTTTCATATTTTGCTGCCTTGCTGAATGCCTTCTAGATTTTCTTTAATGCATTTGTGAAACAGCTGTGTGATCTGATTGTTGTAAAGTGTAAGACTAATACTTTGTTCATTTTGGGCTTAGATTAGTTTGAAATATTTAAAACAAGATTAGATGTTTTTTTATGTGTGTGCCACTGCACATTAAAAGGCAAATCTTAGGTAAATGTTTATTCAATTTTGGTGCTTATTCTTTCTGCTGCTTTCAGTGTTTTGCTCACTGCAATCTAAAATTTACTCCTGGTGTATGAAATTTAGGTAATTAATTTATTATCCCCACTTTTGAATGTTTATTTCACATGGGTTATGCAAATGTAAAACCAAAGGAAATGCAGTTCACTGAGCACATTAATCAGTTTCATCATTAGCATTAATTTAATTAAGTGTTCTTGATTTTGTGGGAGAAAATAAGAGTGTGCATACAGCTGCTGTTCAAAAATACTCTTAGGGTTTTCCCTTTCAAAGAAATTGCTTTACCGAAGTTCCTCCTTTTCTCTATGTGACTTCCACAACTAAATAAAAATTGGTGTTCCTTGGAAATGGTTTCCTCCTGATAGTAGTTTCTGAGAAACACATTCCTCCTGTTTCATGGATTTCAGTGCTGGGATTTTGAAGCTGGTGATTGTCCCCTTGTTTTCCCCCTGGTGGCTACAGTAGTACCTGTTTGCTGCTTCACTCTGAAAGGGGGTGGTGAGAATTGAATGCATACAATAAATCTCTTTTTTGAAGATGGGGCTTTTTTTTGATGGCTTATGTGTCAGTAAAGTCACTATTTATGTTTTCTTCCAGATTTCACAATGGCCTCTTAAATGTTAAAGATGTTCTTACAAGTTTTGACAACACGGGGAATGTCTGTAAGTCACTCTTTATTTAAGTACTGTACTATGTTGATAAAAGTCAATCTGTACCAGTATAAAACATTTCTGTATGAGCCCTCAATAACCATTTAATTTAGCTAGGAAACTCCATTACTGTGGTCAGAGTTACCATAGCCTTACAGTTTTATGTAGCACAGTAGTTTGTGTTGGATACACCCTTAAGTTCTCCCAATGCAGGTTATTTTTGGTCGTGGCTATGGTGGGAACATTAGAACAACTGGACTGGATAAAACATTAGTTTAGCCCATTGATTTGTGTTGGGCAGGGGTCAGCAGTGGCTGTATGAGGAACAGCAGTGAAGGAACATGAGAAGCAATCAGGGGTACTTCTAGCTTGGAGAGAACAAACTTGAACCAGAGAAACACAAAAGAAAGCACTCAGTCAGGTTGTGAAACTCCTCCCTACAGAATGTTTTGGATCCTGAAGTGTGAAATAAATTCAAAAAGCAAAAGGGAAAAAATTGTGCAAGAAAAATTTACTGTGGCATCAATTAAATATACAGACATCACTTATGGCTTAGGAAGTGCTGGGTGTTAGGAGAGTTAATGGGGCAGGAGGATGATATGTTTGTCCTGATCTTTCACTTTTGTCTAAGCATCAGTTACTGGCTGCATTAACCTGAGGCAAGATGAGCTCTAAGTGGGCCATCAATGTCTGACCCAGTATGGCTCTGCTTCAGTATACTTATTAATAAAATTATCTATGCTATTAATGGACTTGAATTATCAAATTGTGGTAGGTGGTGGAAACAAAGCTGAGCAAACATATTGAAACATTTCTGATGTGATGAGTAATTACTATTGTATAATTAACATTTAGAGATGCACATATAATTGTTGTTTGGTTATTCTGCCTTATCTTTCAGGCTGGTTTGTTTGTTTTCAAACAAGCAAACTGATAGAAAAAATTGGTAAAGTTTGCCAGATATTCAGGAAATATATACATATTGCCCCTTCTTATCAAGCCAATGATATAGAAACTGTTTTGATATATGTGTTTTATCTCAAAATTCCAGTCTTAGTATTCCAAAGCTACATTTCAATAAACATTAGTTCATTATATAACAACTTAAGCATTTATTTTGAACAGCAGAGAAAATACTTTCTCTGTGTGTGTTTGTCCAGAAGTGCTTCAGGTAACGAATCAGGACAGTGTAATATGGTAACACAATTTCTTGTTCTCTGTGTAGGTTCTGAGTTTGTGCTCAATCTACACAGATTTCCTTGTTAACACAAAGAATTTACTCTGCTGAAGTTTTCATATGCTTTCCTGTTGAAAATGCTGTTGGCTCTTCTGTAAACAACTTCTACTATTTCAGCTACTTTTTTATTGATTTCAGATGGTGAAACAAGAGTTACACTCTTAATAGGCACATCACCAGTGCTAACACAGGGGTCATATGACATTTGTAGTTCTCACTGTTTCTCTGTTTATACAAAGATTCACATTTGTCCTCTTGGATTGAGAATTGCTTTGAGGGTTCATGCTGTGGTATTATATATAGTGTTTGCCAAGTAATTTCCAGATTCACTGCTTCCCCATTTTTAAATGTCTTTGTCTGTAAATATCGGTCTGTATTGATCTACATATTACTGATTTATGCCTGTTTTACTATGCACTCTAGATTATACTCTATTAGTTTAACTGTAAAATTATTATATTCTGGCAGCATGCAGTATTGGCTTGGAGTGTAATAATCACACTTTTTTGCTACCACCTGTATGGAATAAATGTTCTCAGTATCCAAGCCAGAGTAACTATGTGTCTGTCACACTCTCATGGTAAAATTCCCCCAACCATGTGTTTACTGAGCTGCTCTATTTGGGTCATACGTGATGGAATTTCTGTGCACTCCCATTATCCCTTAATTTGAACTGGCTCTTTCTTTGATCTTTTCCTGTGTATTTGTTCACTCTCTTTGTATTAACCCATAGTTGAAATTATGAGGGTGTTATGTTGCCTCCTTTTATCCCCAGAGGTAACTACTGTTGTCTTTCTAAAATTAAGTTGACTGTTTTTTATAATTTCTGCAAGAACTTTTTATTATCAAATCATAGCATACTCTAAAATACCCCCAGATATTTCTGAAATGGTCTTCGACAGTATCAGATTATTTCTCCTAATACTAATGGAGCTAGCCAGAACTGAATATGCTATCACAGCAATGTGCCCTGTGAGAGGGATGCACTGAATAATTACAGACTTCAGTGTTCTTTTGGGACACACTGCATAGCCAGCATTTATTTACTGGCCACTAAACTTCACTTAAATGACTTGGACCGAGTTACCAGAAAACAGGGAAATATTTTAGTGTTCCATGTGTTTTGGTTGCCATACTGAATATTTATCTACAAGATTAATGTTTTTTTCTAGAAGTTATTAGATTATGAAATAATTTTGTATTAAACAGAACAGCTTGTTTCTAGACATAATCATTTGTTTCAAATAACATGGGTTTTGTGGTTTGGGGGGAGTTCTTTGGTTTCTTCTAGTAAGTACTTTCTGTTAAAACAAGCTCTTTCAGAGAGTGTTTCTATGGTCTTTCTGTTTCCCATGTTGGCCTCTGTGCTTATGGTCTTTGACAGCCACATCACCATATACCATTGAAAGAAAAGTGGTAGAGCAGACTCCAGTTAATACCACTGTCTCTACTCCCAGTAGGTATCAACTCAGTACAAAATGTGCCACTAGCTGGCAGCATTATATAAAATATCAATAAACAGCTTTTGAGGAATACTTGTGACCGCTTCCAAAAGCGCTGCCTTACACCAGAAAGACTTCTGGATAAACGGGGAGCCAACTGCAGTAGCTGTCAGTGGTGTATTGCAGGGTCCCAATTGTTAGCTCTGAAAATTACCTCTGCTCGTTCAAACTTTGTATGTGTATACCTACACTTGTATTCTGTCTTTTTCTAAAAGATTTCTGAAGATGCATTTGCACTGTAGGATTGCTACTGTGAATGAAAATTCACATTACAGGTTGCAATGGGTTTTCACTTTCTTAGAAAAGTGTGGAAGTTTTATTCTCTCTACTCATCCTTTGTGGGAGAGTGGTTTCCACATGAAAACTCTAAATGAATTCTCCACACAGACAGGATGCAGTGCTAAATGCACTTCATTCAGCTTTAATTCTATGCATAAATAGGAGGCAGGGGAAAGAGGACTGGAATGAAGGGAAGGATCAGTCTGTTCGTTTTAGATAACAATATGCCATCTGTTAAAAAGAGAGTACAACCTGACACCATCTCTTTTCCTGAGATAGTCCTTTAAAAGAACTGATGGATCCCAGGCAGAAGGTTTGGTGGTGGCATTGTGGGATAGCATCAGCCAGTCGCCAGAACCACACACCACACTCATCCTGGCAGAAGAAATTGTCCAAAAATTAAGGACAATTCTGCAAGGATGAGCTTTTGAGGGTGTCTCCTTCCCTTGCCTTTCCAAGTGGGAGAAAGCAGTTATAACTGAAGTGCTTATATGACTCTGTCCTGGAAGTAATCATTGCAGATTATGTAAAAATTTAAATTAAGTGAAATGATTGGGGCCAAAAATTTTTCCCCAGTCTAAGCAAGTTACAATCTGTGTAAAGGAGAATTCTAGTAAGTGAAATACAGCCTATTTTTGAATATTCATCTACTATGATAACACTGACCACAGAAGCAAGATATTCCAGAATGCTCAAGTAGTATAAAGTTGAAAATATACTATATGCAATAGCAAAACATTTCCTTGTAAATTGCATATAGCATTAGTTAATAATTTTATTTTCAAGAAACGGCATGTTCAACACATACTCATTTTATTTTCTGCTTGGCTGAGTGTACAATTATATGTTTTAGAACTAAAAGAGCAGCAGAGGGTGCTACAGTTACAGAGCTGCCCAGGCACACACTCCAATATTGTTGCTCCTATAGGCAAGTAGGTCCTGTAAACACTTAAGCTTTTCATTTGGGATTGATGTAAACAGGATAGTTTTTAATTCTATTGCCTCTGTTTATAGAGGAAAACAGGTAATCTATGTGAAATCCAGGAAAAGTACAGTTACATGCTCACTTTTTTCTTGATTTTTAAAATTTTAATAGTTTAATAGGTGGAAAATGTTGCATCGTTTCATGAAGACATAATGTCTGGATATAGCTACTGTTACAAAACACTCAACATCTTTAGAACTGTTTTTGTTTATGCTAATTTTACATTTAGAAATTCTAGTCTCTGCAACAAGTTTGGTTTTTTTGGAAAATTTGTTGTTTGTGGATTTTTAAAAATATTTTTCCAAAATAAATAAGCTAGCTAAATTGGAGAATATTTTTGCCCTTCATATAATATTTTTCATGAAAATAACGTAAGAAAAGGATTTTTTCTTAAATTTCAAGTTTGTATCAAGGTTTTTGGAAACACAAATCAAGAAGGAAACAAATTATTGTTCTCTCTTTAGTTTTCACTTTTTTTTCAGTTTATATTAATTTAAAAATTATCTTTAAGACTGATAATTATGCAACTTTTTTTTAAATTTACTTAAGAAAAATCTACTTAAAAACAAAGAATCTTTTCTTCTTTTCTCCATTCTCTCAAATAACTAAACAAGACTTTCTGGTAGTATATGAGGATGGGTTTAGAGAGCTCCTTGTTTCTTCAGGGCTCTCACTGTGTGCCTCAGATATCTGAGCTCCTCAATGGAGAGATGATGGCAGCTACTGAATGATCGTGCTTGGAAGGATAGATGCCATTAAGGTACCTGGGGACAATCACCAGATGACATCCTTCAGGGCAGCAGAGGTGCTCCTGTATTTCATGGAATGTTATCTGGAATCAACCAGGGAGCAGAGTGCAGTTTTCAGGTGCTGCTGTGGGAGTTTCCCACAACGTTTCCCACGTTGTTTTGAGTAAACATCTGGTTATCAGTGGTGAAAAGCCTGCCAGCTGGAATAAGCTTCCTGCCTCTCTGTGTCTGTCAGTATTCTTACCTGAAGAAACTGCCACCCATTGTCCTCAGAGCCTTCTCTCATTCCTCTGGTGTGGCAGTTTGAAATTATTTACTATGTCAGAAACTCAGAGCCCCTTGGAAGTCTTCAACAAAAAATAAATTGTCTGGAAGAGTGTTTGAATAGCAACGATATGTGTCGTTTTGAATGAAATATTGTATTTATGATACCTACAATTTACTATTCACTATGCAGCTTCCTTTTAAATAAAACATTTCATCATCAGGGTTAAGAAAAACCAGCTGTTTCCTCCCTCCTTCATCCAATTCACTTCAATGATTCAGTTTACAGCATCATTCCAAGCAGTCACGTTGACATAACCGACATAAGGCGTATGGAATGGAGCAGAAAATAAGTATATGGAGAGAAGCAGGCACCTTTTAAATTACTCTTGCTACCAGAATTGTTTTTATGAGATTGTTCTCTGATGGAACATCAGTGATTTTGTCTGTTCTAATTACTGTCCTGAAATATTCAGCTTTTCCCTACTCACTAAAATCTGTTTATCAGGAACCTGTGTGTGAAAAGAGAAGTTATAACTGTGGTCAGGGATCCCTATCTTCTAAAGTACTTTTTTCCTATTATATATTCCAAACATTATCTGTCTTTGTGCCTCTACTTTCAAGCATGGCAGCAGCTGAGACAAGTGGGAGGTGAAGAAGCCCAGTTGAGCCCTTCTGTGTTGCTTCTTTCTTCCTGGGTCAGATTGAAATTTTTGTAGGAAACAGTTCTCCTGTTCAGGTTATTCCAATGAGAACCTTTTGGTAAAAATATGTGAATCTCTCAGAGCAACTGCAGTTACTTTTCTGTGTTGCTGAGCCGTGTTTTGTACCTTGGCACTCTGATTAGCTATGCTTTGGCATCATCTGTTGTCTTAATCTTTAAAAAGTAGTTGGCATTAGTAGGTTTCTAAGTGTACTACTCATGCTAATCTTCTGCAATGTGAGGTATTTTTGAAAGTACTCCATGTATTCTAAATGGATAACAATGAGAAATTGGATCTTTTGATTTACATTAATTAAAATGTTGAAGATAGAGTATAACACCTTAAATTAAGTTGGTAGAAGGAGAAGAGTATGAATGATTTTAATTGATTTCATGGGTTTTACTTTTGCTTTAGATAACTGATTTTAGTCACCCCTTTAATTGAGATAGGGCAGGATAATAATGGTAAGCATCCTTTAAGATGTGGTATGTTATTAATTCAGCTTAGTCTTGTAAGACATTTTAGAATTTTCTCAAATGATTTTTTTTTTCATTTGGGAAATGTTTCCCAAATATTTTGAATTTGGGCATAATTGAAATAAATAGTTTCAAATAAGTTTGATGTGCACTGGGTTGTTGCCATTTGTGTGAAACTTGCATGTTTCTTTGTAATTGTTCTTTTTGTTCTCACAGTTTCTTTCACTTGCCCTGTTCCAGCCATGCTTTCAGTGCTGCTTTTCACATCCTGAGTACCTCCCTTCTGTCTGACACCACAACATGTTCCTGGTGGCTTCTGATGTGCAGATCAGATGGGGCATTTCTCTGTACTGTATTATTGTCTCATCAGTGGCTGGAGCATGGAGGTAGCAAGGGCAGTCCTTGTTATCTGTTTTCTCTGTACAAATGCAGCTGAAATGTTATGCATAACTTAAGCCTTGTTTTGGTTTTGTTTCAAGTTTGGTTTAGAGAACTTTTCAAAAGTTGCATTGTATTTAATTTTAAAAAATCATATTCAAATGGCTCAACTGAAGTCTTCTTTTGAAAATGTCACAGTGAAAGGCTTTAGTTTAATTCAGCACCAATTCCTAAAATTGTATTAAACCCCCCTAATTTGAGTAAAATATTTCTGGAAATGAGAATTTGAAACCTTTGGTAAATATATCAATTTGAAATGTTTTGTCAAATGATAGTTCTGACTGAAAAATATGATGAAAACTGATCTACATAGCAGTGACCAGATGAAAATTCAATGTAGATCTAGCATTCATATACTTAGCTTGATAAATTAAATACTGTTATTGAGAATATGTACATGTAAATAAAATTATATCACGTTTCAGCTGTTCTTTAAAAAATATTCGCAATAGTATGGAAAGAGGTGGGTAAGACATTATTTCAGAAATATAAAGAACTCAGTTTTGGTAAACTTAGTGGATTAAAAAAGCCTCCCATACAAATGGTTTGGTAAATAGAAAATGTGTGAGAAATAACTGTAAGCTTGTTGGAATTACTGGAGTCCAGCCTTGTGGTTTTTAATTAAGACTGCAGCCCACCTGCAAAAGGTTTTAGTGACTATCCCATAAACAATGATTTAGAACATACTGGTTCTAGCAATGGTGATTTCACATCTATTCTCCTTACTGGTAGAAAATATCTCCTCATCTCTAATGGTAGCCTTTTTATACTAAAGCTTAAACTCATTACTGGTTTGGTCCTTGGCAAAACTGAAATTTTCCTTTGCAATAGCTTTTTAGGTATATTAAATCTTCACATGGCCTTGCCTGTATCTTCTCTTACTTACATCCAGCAAGCCAAATTCTATCATGTTTTCTTAAGCTACAGTTTTTGCTAGGCTCTGGCTTTTCTTTAGACTCCCTGCATTTGGTTTGTATCTTTCTTGAAGAGTGTTTGTCAAATTTGGGCATGGTATTCCTGTTGAGACTTCTAGAATGTGAAGTAAACCTGGAGATTTTGTGTTTTACAGCCTGTAATCCCAATATTGAATTTTCCTCTTACAACAGCATAACTTTGACTTATGTTGAGCTGTTGACTTGCCATAAAATCCTGGTCCTCTTCAGTAGGAATCCGTAATTCCGAACTGTGTATTTATGTAGCAGATTATTCTTACCCAATTTTACTACCTGGTGTTTGTCCCTGTTGAACTTCTTCCTGTTTCCAGACTTCTTCCCATTCATTGCTTTTATCCTT
Source organism: Sterrhoptilus dennistouni (assembly GCA_013397095.1). NCBI lineage: Eukaryota > Metazoa > Chordata > Aves > Passeriformes > Zosteropidae > Sterrhoptilus > Sterrhoptilus dennistouni. The sequence continues at coordinate 381,354 of VWZU01009507.1, read as the reverse complement.
TGAAGCCTGTCTTTCAACTTCCTGGACTTCTAAAACTGATAAATTGCTAATGTAGTAGGCATGTTCCGTTAGGTGACTAATTAAAACACTGAACAGAGCAGTCTGGTGTAGGCATTTATGGAAACTTCACCTGTTAAATTCACCTGCTTTTACAGCAAACCGTTGAGTATTATTCCCACTATTCTCCATAGTCAGTTTTCTTCACCCATCTTAACCAAATTTTATTTGGCCTGTTTCTTATGAAATTGTCAGAAGACTTTTAAAAGTTTTGATACATCTACTGCTTCCTCCCTATAAACAAGCCTCTTACCTTCTTCCTCTGGTGAATGGTTTTTTAATTAAATTCTGTAATTTACTTTTTATTGTTAAACTTTATCCTGGAATATGCAACAAAATAATGAAAAACATGAATCTGTTTCAAGTTTTTAATTACGTGAAGATGAGGGAGAGGTTGAATTGAATGAAACATTATACTTAATTATAGAATGCATAATTGTCTTATGCACTGAAAGTCACCTGATGATTCTCTGCCTTACCATTTCATTAATTTTCTGAAAGCTGTTATTTGAATTATTTATAATACAGATGTATCCTATCTAAGCTTCTATGCATAGTTCTGTCTTGTAGTTTTTTAGTGTCCTGAAGGAGAACTGCAGCTACTCTGAGCTGTGTAATGGTTTTGTGACATGTTTGGTAATCTAGCAAAAATTACTATAGAATTGGGAAAGTCATCGACCCTAATACCTTTTATTTCCCATTTCTCTGCTTTTAATAAGTGTGACAGAAAGTAAAATAATGCAAGGCTTGGGGTTTTTAAAAATTATTATTTTGTTTGGGGCCTTTTTGGCAACTTGGGAATACTCAAATGTGTTTGAGCCTCTTGCACCAGAGAAGTTGAATTCTGTAATAATACTCAGGACTAACAAGAAAGAAATTTGAGCCCGTTATACCCTAACACCAACTCCTTGTCTATTGTATTTTTTGTCAAACTCTGGCCCGTGCTTTGTGAGTTAGGCTTGCTTTCTTCTCATCTATGCTAGTACTGGTTGAAGATGTGTTTCACTACCTGAGGGCTTTTTTTTAACAATTAATTTTTAGATTCCCCTTTATACTTACGCCAATTCCCATATTTTAAGGTAGTATTTGATGTCATGTTTAAATGTGTGCTTTATATTAGCTCAGAAGGTAATACTGTAGTCCCCAAAGCACTCTTCTTATTTTTAACAAATCCATACAATATCACATTTGTGAAACAAATATTAGATCCATTTTAGAGGTAGGAAGTCTCTATTTTATTACAGAGCTACTCATGGTTAGAAGTGAGAGGCAGAACCACCTGACTTTTAACCTTTCCCACGTACAGGTTTATTGTATGTTAATCTTTGTTAAATTTGCAGTGTTGTCTTTTTAGGAGTGCCTTCTCATTTTAAATGCCACCCATTTGGGGTTTCAAAATTGAAGGACTTAGAGCTGTGTCAAAAAAGAGTCTTGGGCATTGCTGAACTGAACTTTAGATGCTCTGACAATAAAATTTAGCTGTCCTTCAGGTAAGGAGGCCTTTCTGCACATGTAGTGGTAGGGCCTGGAATTCACCACAGCTGACACTCTGAAACTTGTGTGTCATTAACACTCCCTCTCTTTGTAATTTCAGTTCCTAACTTGATGCATTCACAATCTTAAATCCTTTCCTTTATTTAGATGCTTCATCTGTGTCTGTGAAAAAGAATAGAATTTTTACTTTTTTTTTTTAACCTTCTATGAGGCAGCTGCAGATTTTATGTAGAATTTTTGTGGTTGCAGACATGAGTCTAATGATTATAACACAAGGTAGTTTCATGAAAGTAGGGGCAGTCAGCAAAACTGAGTTAGCAAAGAGAAGGGACTCAGAGCTTTTATGAACTCACTTCCTGGAGCTCCTTTTGGACAGTAAGGCAGGAAACAATATTACTAAATGTATTGGGTAATCCCTCATGACAGTGTGTCAGAAAAAAACCCACTGCAATCTGCCTGTAAGTATGAATTTAGAATGCGAAGACAGTACCCTACCTCACCATAAGCTCATTCCATAACATTTATCTATTCACACAGCTAAAACACTGTACAGTCTTAAGCCATTTTACCTTGGTATAAATTCTGTTAGGCTAAAAATGCTGGAATGTCTTCATAATAAATCATAAAAGAACAAAGCAGCTTGTATACAGGCTCCTTGCTGTATTTTGATTCTCATTCTTAAATGGTAGAAATTTGAAGCAATGTATAGGTTTACTTACTATTTAATTGGACATTCCCAAAGTAGAAAATAGTAATTCCTTTCATTTGTGTGGTTAAAGACTTTGCTAAAAATGAGCTTAGCCAGATAAACAGAGGGCATTTTATTAGTAGTAAGAATTAATTTAATAATTTTGTCTACAACCATAATCGGCTTTTAAAATCATACATTATATTTTCTGTGGAAAACTAACCAAGATAAATTCCATATGAGAAAGGAATGTGCAGCTGCACATCTCCTGTGGGAGAAGCTTACTTAGTGACAGGTGAATCTGAGTCCATTTTATGATTATTTCCTAGGTTAAAGTAACAGAGGAAGATTCTTAATCTTAGATTGTCTGAGAAAATAGATTTACGTAGGTGGATTTTGGCTGGTTTTGATTGGACTAGTGCAGTTATTTATGAAACAGCAGTGAACTGTCAGTATTTATGCACTGTAATGTTTCTCCCTCTGCCAGCTGAGACTAGGAGGCATCGCTTTAAAATGCGCATCTGTGAGAAAGTGCTGAAACCAAAAGTCAACTATTTATATAAAATAACTCCTACCAGGGCAGAGGATTAATTATATCGATTAATAACAAGGAGTGTGTTTGCTGCATCTGGTTTTAGATTAATAATAATATTGGAAAAAGGCTGAAAATTCACAAGTCTAAGGTACAAACTGAAGCTTGTGTTCTTTTTTTTTAATAGGACTTTTGTCATTTTTTTGGGTTGTGTTTAAATTTAATAAAACACAGTTTCTATTGTTTTTCTAAAGAAACTCTGACATATATTTATCAAGTTAAAGAATTTATGAATGTTTAAAAACAAATGCATGCAGCAGTTTAATTATTCTTTGCTGTATGTAGGTACTCTCCTGAGGAACTTTGTAACTTTTCTCATGAAGAAGCAGAGTTTTTACTTACCGTAACATTGAGCATTAAAATGTGAACAGCTTTGTAAGCCTTGACTTAAAAGTAATTACATGTAAATGGTAGCAGTAACGAAAGGCAAGAGTTTACAATGGTTTTAAGCTGCTTTTTAAAGCTACTCAGAAATGCAGTAAGACCCACAAAATGTTAAAGGTATGGTAATAAAATTGTCATACAGGTCTGGCTTTTAAAAATGGAGATCTCTATATTTTTTAAATGGGCAGCAAAGTATATTGTCTGTGAATATACATAATTCAAAGAAATAAAAACAAATAGGTATCCATGAAGACAATAGAATCATATCAATCAAAGCAGAGATGGACAACTTTTGGAAGCCCTCCAAACAATGCCTTCTAATTGTTTGCTCAAATAAAATTCTTGTTGAATTATTTTCCTTGTTTTCAAAGCACCTGTTGAAAAAGAAGTACTTATCCTTCCAATTCCCATTTAATTTTCCTGTTCCAGAGTTAGAAACATGTTGTCATACCTAGCATTGAAAAATCATAAATTATAATAGAGGCATTGAATATATTTTCAAGATCAGCTACTTAGTGGATACTTCATTCACTGCAACCTTTGTTGTAACTCATAGATGCTTTACAGTGTAAGTGTTTGCATAGTGCAGGAGCCGGTTGTGCATCTCCCATGTTGATCTCCGGAAGTTATAATACCTCACACGTTCCATTAGCAGGCAAAAGTAATTATGATAGCAATCAACATGTATAATAGATTTTCAGATACTTAGTTTTGTTGACAGTAGGTACACCACAACAATATAGATAATTTCAGACAAATAAAAATTGGTAGAGATAATCTAAGTGGTTTAAGTTGTTGTGATTGTCATTATTTCAAAAATATATTTTCTCGTAATTACTGTAGCATTTCTTTTTGAAGATTCTCTTCATGTGCTCTTCAGAAAATGATATGATAAATATTTTGTATTAAAGTACAGAGGTACACATTTTATGGTTTGTTGGGGTAAGTGACAGCCTAAGAGAAAGGACAGATAATTAATTTAAAGGCTTATGTAGGATCAGATTGAACTGCTGATGAGTGAGAATAATTAATGAAAATTCTGTGTTTTTATGTATTAATTGTTTCTTTTTTTTTTCTTCTTTAGAATAAAGATTTTTCCTATGTTTGGCATTTAAAGAGCTTTGTTGTAATAGTTGGATGTGAACTGTAAAAAGTAGGCAGAAGGCTGGAAATTATGAGTCCAATTATCATAGAATGGTTTGAGTTGAAAGGGATCTTAAAGACCATCCAGTTCCACCCCCCCTGCCATGGGCAGGGACACTGCATCAGAGCAGGTTTCTCAGAGCTCCATCCAGCCTGGCCTTGAAGACTTCCAGGGGTGGGGCATCCACAACTTCCTGGGCAACCTGTGCCAGTGTCTCACCTTCTTACAATAAAGATTTTTTTCCTAGTCTCTAATCTAAACCTATCCTCTGTCAGTTTAAAGCTATTACTCCTTGTCCTATCACTGCATGCCTTTGTCAAAAGTCCCTCTGCAGCTCTCATGTAGCTCGGTTTGATTATTGGAAGGCTTCTATAAGGTCTCCCTGGAGCCTTCTTTTCTCAGGCTGAACAACCCCAACTCTCTCAGCCTGTCTTCATAGGAGAGGTGTGCCAATCTGATCATCTCAGTGGCTCCTCTGGACTCTCTCCAGCAAGTCCATCCATGTCTTCTCTCCTGTGCTGGGCCCCCAGAGCTGGATGCAGTGTTCCAGGTGGGTTCTCAGCAGAGCAGAGGGGCACAATCCCCTCCCTGGCCCTGCTCCCCACGGGGCTTTGGATGCAGCCCAGGACACGTTTGGCTTTCTGGGCTGTGGGTGCCCATGGTGGGCCTTGTCCAGCCTCTCCTCCACCAGCACCCCCAGTTCTTCTCAGCTGGGCTGCTCTCAGTCACCCCTTTACTCTCAGTCACCTACTCCAGGTGCAGCATCTTGCCTTGGCATGGCCTTGTTTGCATGGTTATTCATGTTAGATACTACTACAAATCAAAACATTTAAATATAGGGATTTGATTTGTAACTGCGAAATGTTTCTTATTCCACAATTACAGACGTGTGTGCTGCTCAGATGAGGTTAACCTATGATTTTTAAGTAAATCGGTCTAATTGGCATAGACTTCTTAATGCATGTATGTACATAGGTTTATAGAGCTATTACACATAATTCTATATGTTCACTTTATATGCATGGAGAAGAAAACCTGTTTTTTTAACAGGGTGTTTTCTAGTAAGATACTATCGGAGTTTTATTTTACCTGACAGTTTACTTTGACCCTGCCTGAAATAGGATCTTATTGGTGACATAATTATTGTAAGATGATGAAAGTAGAACTGCAATGTGCCATCTTTCCCCAAATGTTTGAAAGCATTGTCAGCTTTTGAATTACTGTCATATTTTTTCAATTGTTTTTAGTACAAGTCAAATTTGACTTGCCTTAGTAATATAAAGAATCTCATTGTCTTCAGCAAGGCTTGTCAAATGAATCAGAAACATTGTCTTCCCTTTAAAATTGATTAAAAAAAATCCCCCCAAATTATTTTAATTTGAATGAGGTGAGAATCTAGTAACTATTGAAATGTTTTCTGTGCTGAATAATAAGGACCGTGATAATTGAAACTTGGCATAGAAATGAGTAGCAAATTTTACTCTTCCTCCTCTTTTTGAAATGGCAATTTGAATGTTGCATAAAGTAGTTAACGAAACACACTTAGTATTTGATATTCCAAAAGTACAATTCAAAAAAGAATACTTAAGTAATACAGTTAGTGTTATATCTATGTATAACTGTTTTAATATAATATATTTCATATTTATAGATACATATTTCTTAAGTCGTATGTATATGTATATAAAAAATTGTAGAATTTATAAGTTTCATCTGTTTATGAAAGAATTTGAAGGATGGTAGCAGGTTGTTTGCCTTTAATCTTTGGGTTTTTTCCTACCAAAAAGCTTCATAGCTGAGGTAGGGGAAAAGATCGATGCTGCTTTCTGATGCTAAGAGAATGTGATGGCAGGAGGGAGTGGAAATAACATTGAGACTGATAAAAAAGTGTCAGAAGACAAGGAGAATGTAGGGGAGAAGAATGAGTGGAAGAGTAGTGGCTGGGCAGGAAGGAGAATTGGAAATAAAGACATATTTGATTAGTTTTCTTTCAAGAAACAAACCAGATTGAGCAGAGAGGAGCCTGTAGAAAATCACAGTGAATGAGATTAATGTGTCCTGAGAATAACTGGGCTGAGACTGGAAGTAAGAGATGGAAAGGAGGCTATGCCAGCTCAGCTTCAAGGGGGCTGGAGAGAAATCATGGATGCCCCAGAAAATATTTCCCACAGAGCCAGCAAAAGAAAATTTTCCCCACAGGGCCTCTGTATTTCCAGGGATTTTTCTGATCCCTTCCTGTGCCTGCTCAGGTGAAAAAGGTATTTTACTCTTTTTAACTACTGCTCTTTGTAGACTGCTGCAGTGTTTTAATTTACTTAATTTGTCTAATTGTAAATTAGACAATTGTAAAGAAGATAAAGTAATCTGAAAGTCACAATCTTGGTAACAACTTGTGGAGGAGCTGATACTCCAGATGATGGGATTTTTGATGTTTAAAAATACTCACAGAAACATATTTTAATTTTGGCTTTACAAAATGCACCATTATTTTAGAGTTGCCTGTGCAAATGGAAATTTCATGGTTTGTGCAGCTGCTTGGATTGCAGATTTCCTCCTCCACCTGTCAGAAGGTTCTCAGTGATGGCTGGCTTGTATGTTGTTTACCTGAAAGGTTAAGGTCTGATCTACTGAAGCATATCAAATTAAAAAAAAATAAAACGATTCTAGGTGCTTTAGACTCTTAAGAGTTAGTGGATGTTTTTCCTATTTCTGTACTTTCAGGGTTTCATCTAAAGAAGGCCTCGTTCTGAATTCTGTCTGCCCCCAGGTCACCACCACATGCTGTAAGAGACATAATGAGCAAGGGCTATGAGGTGGAGGAATTGTTCTCTTAGGGGTGACTTAGGGTGGCTCTTTTTCAGATAAAGATACTGAAAAGCAGACAATGAATAGCCTGCATATGGCTTTCTAGCCAAAAGCTAGAGAAGACTGCTCTATTAAAAGGTAAATTCAGAAAGTAAGAGAAGAGTCGGTATTTAACTGAAGTGTGAGCATTGGTTATTTTATCACTAAATGAAGACTTGCCTTTAGTTCTGTGACCTAGAAGGAAGGAGTGGTCCTCAGTGAAGTACAGTATGTGGGAATATTTAGTAATGTGTTTCTTCCCAAGGCAAATAGGCTGCACAGCTGTCCTAAGGGTGTAGCACCATTTCCTAACTAATTTTGTAATTTCCAAAATTTGGCAACTTGATGTTATTTTAATGGAAATGCATGTTGTAATTCTGTATACAAAATTGTACTATAATAATTTTATGCTCAGACTTCAGATCACAAACCCAAGAATCCTTCATGTGGAGAAGTAGCACTTGCTGAGATAACATGGCTTTTGCAGAACATGTACTCAGAAAGAATCCTGTTTCTGAAAGTACTCCATATCTTCATGTATATGTCTAAATGTAATGTCTTACACTCTGAATCCTCCTATGGTTTGTAATTCTGTTATGGTTTTATAGATAGATAGACAGACAGTAGTGTATGGTGATAAAATTCCATACAGTAATCTAGCAGTTGGAGGTAAATTTTAGTAGCCCCATGTGAGTCCAAAGAATATGTCGAAATCAAGATTGTGGCATTTGTTGTCAGTTTAAGAAACTTTCAGTTCATTGTTGTGAATAGTTTTATAGACACTGCTTCCTACTTACCAAACTTAGGCTTTATTGTTGCACAGAGCCTTAATTTAGTAAGCTGCTCACCAAGAAATGTTCTTAGCTTGTGGGATAAAAGCAGTTTTATAGGGAATGCAAGAGCCACACACAAGCAAAGCAAAACAAGGAATTTCACTGCTTCCCATGGGCAGGCAGGTGTTCAGCCATTTTCAGGGCCCCATCACACTTAATGGTGAACTGGGCCATCACTCCGAATGTCCCCACTCTTCCTCCTCCTTCCTCCCACTTTATACACTGAGCATGATGTCATATGGGCTGGGCTATCCCTTTAGTCAAATACAGAATATCTCTTTGGTCTCTTTTGACCCAAATATCCCTATTTGGTTCACTTGTCCTGGCTGTGTCTCCTCCCAACTTCCCATGCACACCCCCTGTCCCCTCACTAGGGTGGCAGTACAAAAGGCAGAAAAGGCCTTGGCTCTGTGTAAGCCCTGCTCACCAATAACAAAAACATTTCTATATTACCAATCCTGCCTCTGGCACAGATCCAAAATATAGCCCCATACCAGCCACTGCAAAGGAGTTTAACTCTACCTTAGCCAAAATCAGCACAGTTTGGAATAGGTATGTAGTGAATACTAGGAACTGGTAAACAATAGCAAAAAAATTTAAACAGGTGTTGAATGAGAACTTTAGAAATCCTTTCTATCCTTGTAGCTACTTTTACAGTTACATTATTCAGTTTTCTGAAACAAAGACATTGACCCTATTGTGAAACTAATTATGAAAGTACTGATTTTTTCTGTACATTGATTATATATTGAATGTATAATCAGCTTAATTATTATATACACAGACCTTCTACAGGATCTTATATATAGACAAACCTGTTTGTCTATATATGAGGCCAGAGACAAAATTTACACCAATCTAAAATCTAACAAATGCAGTTTGAATGACTTTTAGAAAGTACCAGTCTATTTTACATTGTATACACCAGGGTCTTAAACTCACCGCTGGGCCAAGCTAAAAAGGTAATGTCTGATTGTGATATTACTGCAAAACAAATGGTAGCATGCTACTCTGCTTGAAAACATAATGGCTTTATACTATAACCTTTAACCCTGAAATGATGCTTGAGTGGACCTTAACTCCAAAGTGAACATGCCTGAGTAAATAAAACTGTGGTTTCACATAACAGAGAGATACATTTTTTAGATCCTTTGCCGATTATATTGTGTGAAGGTCAATCTTCTGCCCCATTTCTGAAAGTCGGGTCAGAATAGAGATTTTAGGGTCACTTCTTCAAGTATCTAAGCCATTACAATGCACTAATAGGCCCTGATAGCTCATTTTATAAGTTCTTAGCATTAAGCTGGACATTGTTTGGGCTCATTTCAAATCCTGCATGTATCCTGCAGGGTAAATTAACATCTTTTTAAACTGATGTTTTTTGGTTATTTTGAATGAAAGTACTTTGGCTAAATTTGCCACTGTTTACTGTCTTTTACTATGTGTAAAGATATAAAAAAATAATATTCACGTAAGATCTGTATATTGCTTTGAAATTTAACTGTTTAAGTTTTTTTTTCCCTAATTTAAACACATCCAGAGTACAGTGTCAAACATGCAGTGGTAGACAGTTAAATACCAATATAGAGTAGTTTGGAGCAGAAAATTTTACTTATATACTCCAACTATATTTTGCAGAGTGAAATTTCAGGTCATTGTCTCCTACTTTCTGTGAAATGCCTTTCTGTGTTACTTATGTAATTGCTATGAATCTGCTTAAAAGAATGCTGACATTAATTAATTAACAATTTAATTAGAATGATGAAGCAAATATATAATTAGGAAGCATATTTCAGTTTTCTACTGGGCAAACAGAAGCATATCAAAAAGGAGATAATTAATTCAAATTGAAATAACTGGTTTTTGAGAACGATTGAGAACAATAGATTTGAAAATAATATAGAACAGATGAGATTGAGACAAAAAACTACAAAATATCACTGCAACTGAGAAGCACGTTGACCTCAAACGCGAAATAAAAAGTCCCCCTAATATTGCATATTTTTGAGAAAAAATTATTTTGAAGAAATGGAAGTAAGCTAAAACAAGTAGTATATTTTCAAAGAAGAGGAATAGTATTAGCATTTGAAATTGCAAAACTAGTCTTTCCTTCAAGAGCACATTTAAAATTTAACATGTATTTTTTCCAGAGAAAATATCTTTCCAAGCAGGTCTTGGAAAGAGTAGTTAGCAATTGTTTGGAAACAGCCTTGGCATCACCTCTCTCAACCTTCCGGCTGGACTAGTGTAAAACCTTAATTGTGCTGCAAGCAGCAGCTCTCTGTTATGTAGGGATTCAGGGTGCAGATCGAAGTCGTACTGCTCATCAGCAGGTACATTAATTACTCCGTGCATGTGGAATGTTCTCTCACAGTGTGGTTGCTTTTAGATCTTGTGAGGAAGTAAGTCTTCAGAAAGGTGGCTGGTATGTATTTCCTCAGCGCTCTAAATTCAAAGAGCTACTGCGTCATCAGATCGACCACTGTGAGGGCTTCTTATTTTGCACTTCACATGGCAGAGAAGTGCTGGAGGTGAATTGTAATGGCAGGTGTGTCATAGGTACGATATTTTCTAATTTTTTAATGTAAACCATGTATCACTCTTCCTTAGTTCCACCATTTCTTATGCCTTGAATCACTTGTCACACTGCTTTTGTTGCACTTCTATCTGCTTTGCTATTTTGCTTTCATTCCTTCAGTCTAAAGGGAATCGTATTACCTCACATATGAGAAAGTTTCTTAGCTGAGCAACAGAGCTGGGCTGTTCAGAAATAGTGCAATAGAATCATTCAAAAAGTATCTACTTGCTATATGTATGGAGACTTAGTTCCAAAATAGTGCATTCTGTGTGTAGGTAAATCCTAGGGTTCAATACTGCAATAGTGCATACCGTAGGCTCTGTGTCAAACTTCTGAACGTACAGAAATAGCTGGTAATTTCACAGGTTCTTGCCACTGAGTGGTTTCATTCATAAGTAAAGTTGTCATAGAGAATTCTCCAGCAAAGGGTTTTTTTTCTAAACGTCACACCTCAAACCTAGCTGTATTCATTTTGATTGACATGCCATCCATGAGCTTTAAGAAAACCCCGTCAGAAACACAACTACTTTCATGAACATGCAGCGTTGTCTTTTTCTTTATAAACACACTGGAAGGTGTAAGCAGGATGTAAGCGGAAGGATTTTTCTCAAGGGCTCCCACTACCATTGGCCACTGCCTCTACTCTCCTGTGGTGCTCTTCCTGCTACAATAAATCTTAGTCTACTTCCTCTTACCCCTCTTTGCAGGGATCATGCCCAAGAGTTAGGAAGTGTATCAGATCTGTAGTTACCTGAAGAAGGGGAAAGCAGATGTTCAGAGCACTTTATCCATAAAGTACAAGTACATGTATATAGTGAAAATTTTGTTGTTGGGGTGTTTTTTTAAAATTAATGTGGATTAAGGCAGGTAAGGACTATACACGTGAAACTGGAGTCAATGTCTTGGCATGTTTTTAAATATTTTAGCTGAGCACGTTCTAAAACAAAATAGGAAAGAAACCTCCAGAACGTACTAGTGCTTCTCTACACAAATTCATCTTTGAGATAATTTTGTCTGATCTATTGAGAAACAAGTCTAAATTAAGGAGTTTGTAAATTGTGAGCTAGATGCTTGTTGGTGTTGTACCACCATACGCTATGCTGATGTGTCAGCTTGTTGCTGCTTAAAGGAGGTGGTCCTGTTCCATGTCTTCTGTCACTCCCGGGATACAACATCATCTATGCTCATTGTTGTGCCTTATTTTGGCTTTTGACACCAATCTGTCAGTTGGATCAGACGTTTGGAAAAACTTGCCCACCTTGAGCATGACTGTTATGTTTGGTTTGTTTGGGGCTTTTTTCCAGATTAACAAACTTATCTCACACTCCCTGTATCTTCATTATCACAAGAACTGACACAAAGGTCACTGTTTATTGCTGAATTTGGAAGACTGACGTAGGTGTAGTCTGGCACCACATCTTTAATAGATGTTTGCTCTGAAATAGAGTTTTCTCATTTATTTTAAGCTGGGTACTTCCTCCTTTAATAAGATGAAATCAAGATGATAATATGAGCTGTTATAAACGCAACGGCAAAAATTGGATTAACAAAGAAACAATTTATTAATAAAACGATCCCAATCACCAATAAAAAGAGAAAACCACACAATAGGATATTTGCAGCGCCGCGCCGGGTGGATGAGGGGTCTGCACACCAAGGTACAGGTCACCCGAATCCACCCCGAACGATTCTCAGTTCGCTGTTGTATAGGGTTTTTTTGTCCTGAGGCAGTACAGGTGTCCAGGATGGACCAAATAGTCCAAATTTCTTCTAGATGGCCTTCCCGGATTTGCCGATTCCCATGGATCCGTTCCGGGAAGGTCTTTTTCTTATGCGACTTGAGCCAGCCAGTCTTATGTTGATTCTGGTATGCATATTGTGCCGGGGAATTTTCGTCGTCGGGGAATCCTGCTTCCCCTTTCAAGCAGGAATTCTCCTTGCATTGGACGGGATGTGGGTCTTATCGGGGCTGGCTAGTGCCTTTGTTTGGTCTGATGGTCCTTGTCTTGCTTTTTTGTTTCACAGCTGGAGCCGCGGAGACTTGGCTACGTACAGATTTCTACCTGCTAGGTTTTTACAGTTTATTAACACCATTATATTATACATTTGATTATTATTTTATTTACGAATTTTTATACCAGATTTATCACATGAGCCAACTTCTGTCATTAAAAAAATGCTGTTAGATGTCCTTTAGCTTTTTGGGGTCTAACAATGTATAAAAGAGCACTAAAGCATATTTTTATTTGTCATTATGAGAGGAAAATATAGCTATGAGTAAATAAAGGAAGCATGTTTGTCTGGTAAGAATAAAATTATATTTTTACATGGTCACTTTGCAGAGTAAGACTGCAATTTAATTTCTTCCAAAGCAAGAGACTGAAGGTCAAGAGGGAAATGGCTTACTTCCTGAAAAGACTGAGATCAGAGTATGTAGACCTCTACAAAAGTCATTTGCTGTTCACTGTACTCTCCATCCTAATATTCAAGGAACAAGAGCTAAGAAAATATTATGTACTCATGTTCAGCATTTTTCAAAATGAGAATCTTGGCTGTTGCACTTTTAAGGCACAATGATCACTGATTGCCTAAAAAATTATTTTAATAATTCAGCCTTTTAGCCTAGGTTTTGGGCAGTGTTTTGAAACCATTACATTCCTTTTTATTTGTTGTATAACCTAAAATGGATAAACTAATTTATGCTTTTGGCGGATGTAGATTAAGACATACTTTGTGTCTGGGATGGGGTATGGGACAATAAGTTTAAATCTCTGGTGATTTAAAATTATTATATTTATAAAGTCCTGAAAGTATATCTTTAAAATAATGAAAAAAGAAAAAAATCACCCTGTTAACATGTAAACTCTGCCTTTTAGCACGACTATATGACATTCAAAAAAGAGCAGTAGATAGCTGATTAAACATTTGTAGTCTTTCTCTCCTATTTTTCCCTACAGAATCATAGTTAGGAAAACACAGAGTTGTGGACTCTTAAAATTTCTGTATTTAATTGATCTTAATTTCTCTACAGTTTTCATAGTTGTGGTTATAAATTTCCATTCCCTGCTCTTCTCAGACTTGCATGATCTTTCTTTCCTGCCTCTGGACAGTGGAGAGAGAGAAAGGCTCGAGGCGCATTAGACTGGTAATTACTTTAGTGTTAGGAAGTCTTCTCATTATACCAAAGGCTCAGTGTTTGCATCCTTTCCTGAAGTGCTGTAGGTAATGATTATCCTGGGTGTTTCAATTTATAGAATTCATTATGGCCAGATTAATTCTTCCCATTTCTTCTCCCCTCACCCACCCACACTGGGTCTCTTAGAGTCTCCACTTCCCTCAGGTGTGTGAGCTCTGCCAGAGTTCTCTTTGTTGACTCTGGACAAAGGTGTGACCGAATTGCAGACTTGTGAATCATGTACTGATGTTTGTTTGCTGGGTTTCAGAAGAAGCTGTTTATTTTAGTAGGCGGTTTTCAAGTGTGAGGAAGTGAAATGTTGAGAAGGCAGCCCCTCATCAGTGGACAAACAATTCCTAAGAATTTAGCTAATGGCCCCCCTTCAGTGCAGAGAATAGATGGCAACAATTGTACTTCCAGACTAAACCAAGAACTACTTGTTTGGCTGCTAGGTGTTAATGCAAATTTGTTCTTCAGCTCATTCAACCCTAGGGCTCCCATCCTTTGATTTAATTAAATGTAATTGGTTACATTGCTCCTCCCAGGCCCCTGAGGTGTTTTTGTTTATTGCTCACTCTTTGCAATAATGCTTCAATTCAAGGCACAAAATGCTCGATAAATAAGAGCTCTTTATCCTGTGTTGGATTGCAGGGAGATTATTCCCCTCAAATAGTTTGGTTTTACAGTTAAAAGTGAATGACTAGCGAAATAAACTCATTGGGTGGCAAACCTAGCATATCCAGAAGCAAGGAAATAAGAAGGGTAAATTAGATCAGATTAGAACAAGAAATAAAGCTGTAATGTTAAATTAGTAAGGGATTGCAACTGGTGTTGTAAGAGCCATTGACACTTTTAAATGATGCTTCACTTAATAGGATTGCTGTTGGTGCACTAATATATTTTGAGGGTTACTCTTTCAAAGTTTATTATGAAATCGCTTGTGTATTTTTATTAATGGAAGTAAGTTATAAGTAACATGAATCAGGTAGCAAAATTAACCTCAGAAAAATATTTAGCATGTTTTTCTAACTGAAAATAATGTCATATGTGATCTGGATAATTACAGTATTCCATTTTAGATTTTAAAAACTACAATACCTAAAGGCTTTCTTTAAAGGGGATGTTTAATTCTGTTTACATTCTGTTATCTGCATACAAATGCATATGCAATGTATTTAATTGTTTAGAGATGCAAATAGTCCTAAGAATTAATATTGTGAAAGTCTCCCTGCTACTGTCCTAAAGGTAACCATGAAAATTTGACATTTAGCTTTACTTTCAGTTTTTAAGCACTCTTGCATCCATGTGGTCTTTTTTGCTTTCCCACAGTGTTCAGGGAAAAAGCATCTTGTCTTCCACAGTGCTTCTGTCCTTATTGAGGCTTTGCTTTGTCCCTTGAGAACAGGTGTATGGGACATGGTTTACTAACACACCTGGCTTTTTGGCATCACTCAGAGGAGCTGATGGAAAGAAGGGAACTCTGTAATAGCTTGAGTTTGACCTCACAAGCATTTAAAGCCCATCTAAAGTGTCTGTGCTGCTGAAGGTAAAGACCACACCTTCCTATCCTTCCCTCCACACTTTCATTTTTGCTCTGCCCTGTCACCGGGCTTTGGCAGTACAAAAATACGAATAGGAGGCAAAGAGTCAGGACTTAAAGTTTAGGTCAAGGAGGTGGCAGAACTGAATGCTTTGGTCAGCACTACTGATGGAATCTCATGTCTTCCCTTTTCTGGCTGCGTGTTTCTTGCTCTCTCTTGTGTCTCGTTCTATGCTGAGGGCACTCAGGGAGCTCTTTCCGGAGAGCCAATATAAGCTGTGAAATTAATCTGCCTCCAGAACTGAATTGTTCCTTCTGATGGCACTGCACATTTCAGGGATACTTGTAAGTGAATGTCCTTTTTAATGTTACATTAAACTTCCCATGTGCAAAGTTACTTCATTTTGGAGTACAGTACAGTATGTGTTGGTACTAAGGGTACCATTAATGGTTAGAACCATTAGTTGGAGTTTAGAACTTCCATGAGGACCAACTAGAGGACAGATTGCTAATAAGATAGTTAATATTAATAACTATTTCTAATAGTGGCTATATCAAACAAATTACCTTCATCATCCTGTCAGGGTAAAATTTGACAAGAGTTAGTGAATTCATGGCAATGTAGACAAATGGTCTCAGATGTGAGTGGATTTGAGGGAGAATTCTGCTATTAAAAGCCTGGGAAAATAAATGCTAAATATTTAGCAAACTAACCAAAGGCTAACGTAAACCACCACATCTCTGTGATTAATGTCATAATCTGATTGTGAAATAGTATTTTGTTGTGGAAAAGTTGTCCTAAGTCAACAGTTGCTACTCTTACAGAAATTGCAAAGCTGCTACAAATTTAATGGCTTCCTGAAAACATTAGAAAAAGTAGAGATGCTGAATCACACAAGTATTCTAGCCATAGTAAGATGATAACACCTTTCTGACAGAGTATCAGCTCTGGACTGAACTCTAAAGAGATACTAAAAAAAAAAAATGAATTCAGCTCTCAAACACTTAAAAAGTCCTGTGAAACAAGATAATCTATTTCACTGCTTTGTTATTCAAGCTTTTTTTTTTTTGGTGGGTATTTTCTTTGAATTTGAAAATATTTACATGTATTTTTTATTTAAATGTCACCTGAAAGTAATTTCAAAAGAATTTACTTCTCATTGTCCACATAGTTTGCATTCACTTAAGTAGAAAAAATAAGTTTCATAGTCAAAAGACTCTATTTAAAGTTATCACAATGTAATAAGATGCCTCTTGTATATTATGTAAGACCTGCTTTCACTAGGTAAAGTGTGTTTGTATTAATAAAATAATACAGAAAAAAAATCATTTTGTGAATAGAAGGCCCTATTCAGAAAAGGTCTTCAAATTTCTATGTGGGGTCAAAACATTTTCAGAACTATGAAATGGAACATAAGTAATATTCCTATTCTTGAGCTGTTATAGACAGAAATAAAATTCTCAGAAATATAACTGTACTTACAACCCACAGCCAAATAATGGCATTCATTCAGTAAAGAAAAAGAATGAATTTCTATTCAAGTCATGGCTAATCTGTACAGCCGTAGAGCTTGGTACTAGAGCACTGTAAAATGACACAAACCTATTGATGCCTTGAGAGGCTACCTAGAACAGAGGCTAGACAGTGACAGAGGAATAAAGTAGGTGTTTATTAAAGGTCTTTAAATGGTACACCTTGGGCAGGACAAGAGCCTGGCCAAGGCTATACCCAAGAAGGAAGGGTCACAAGTTTTCACACTTTTATAAATTTTGGTCCATTTACATATTGGGGTTAATTGGGCAACGACAGCTTCAGGTTATGAAGTCCAAACCTCCCAGATTGCTCTCCTTGATTCTCTCTTGTTTATACTTTCTGGGCCTGAAGCTGCAATGGTGTCCTTTGTTCTCGGGCTGGAAAAGGATTGTTTTGTCTGACTAAACTGTGAAGAAAACTTGCTAATACTTTATATGAAGTTCAGAGTTACATATCAATGCAGTACAGAATCTGGAAAACATGACTTAAGGCATCACTACCAAAAAGAAAAATAGATACTTTACGTTTTTTTTTCTCCTCAGAATTTCTAGTTAGTATAACTTTGCAAAAAAACCCATTCTTTATTGTTTTATTAAAAATCATATATCAGGTTTATGCTACTAACTATGCTACTAATTTATGCTACTAACCCTTTATTGTCCACCCAAGATATGAAATAAATAGAATATGTGGCATGAATTGTTGTAACTTTAGGGTATTAGGATTTTTTTGAAAATTCAAGTCAGAAGCATGGATGTAGATCCTCAGTGAACAGTTAATTGTAATCAAATTGAAGCAATGCTATCCTAATCACCTATCCTCATGAGTTAATGTTTTGCATTCAGTGCTTTTCACTGCAGTCCAGTAATATGTGCAAATAAGTAAACCATGTGAAGACTGCATGAAGAAGCCTGGTTACTGCTGCTTTTTAGACTCTCTATGTGTGTTCTCCTCTGCAAGTTAAGTTTTATCTACTCCTGGGGGGATGTACTGACTTCAGCATGGCTTATCTGCCAACAATCCTCCTAGGGCTGTAACCTCCTCTGGCTTCATCCGAGTGTTAGTAGTCTCTAACATCATCATCTGCTGTGTGTCTCTTCCATTTCTCCTCCTCCAATGGCTGCCACTGTTTCTGAGAAGGTATCTGAGCAGAAGTGGGGTCCTTTGGTTTAATTTTTTCAGGTGGAATAGTTTTTGGAATTTGGTTTAATTTTTTTGAGGTGCTCCCATGGGTTTCAAAGGTGGCTCTAACTGCCTGGTACCAGAGAGTTCATGGCCCTGTCTCAGCTCTTTCCTAGAGCCTCCTATTACCAAATCCTACACTTCATGCCCACTATGCCTCTGTTCCTTTACAGTAAGCAATAGTGGGTTTCCTAACATTTCCAGGGAAATGGATTCTGGAGGATGTTATGTAGTGGGAGGGGAGGTGAAAACAGAAGTAGTTTTTTGTAACATCACTGTGTGTTACCTACTTATTTTAGTGGTAGTTATATCACAGGATTGTGAGTATGAAACTGGTACAGTAAAAGTAGTTTGAAAAATGTCTGTTATTGGGACAAGAGCTTGTATAATTTTAATATTTTTCTTTTTTAATTTATTTGCACATTTTTACAGAACAGCTACATCTGCATTAGACTTGTGTTATCTCTTGGTGTAACCATTATGAGGTTGATGTTCAATTTCTGCCTTAGCAAGTTGGATTAATTTTTCATATCTGAAGAGGGAAATGAAAATCTAAATAAAAGAGCACAGTACTATGTCAAAGACAGTATTGTAGGCACGATTAAGTTAGAATGTACATGCAATATTTTTTCATATTGCAAAAAATTTTACTAGGCTGAGAGTGCTGTACGACAAACTTACTAACCCATAAACACACAAACCATAGAATCATAGAATGGTTTCAGTTGGAAAGGACTTTAAAGATCATCCAATTCCAATTCCTCCTTCATATGGGCAGTGATGCCTTTCACTAGACCAGGTTGCTCAGAGTTACTGTGATGTGTAGAAGCAATGGGGAAGTTTGTGTCCCATTTGTAGTAGGCTGGTGATTTATCAGTCAAAACATATGGATTAATATCACATTGTAAGCCTACATCAGAATATAACTAGAATGAACTCACGGTTGAAGAATGGCAGAGGGTGTTGGAACACAGTTGAGTCTGTGCTGGAATATTAATTGCAGATTTCCAGAGTTGCTCATATTTTGCTGTGGGGTTTGTTTTTTAGCTATAGCATCGCGTTAGTGTGAATTCATATACTGTGGTGATGAGCACAGTGTAATATAAGGATTAGATAGGAGCTGAAATAGAGCCAACTGCTGGGCTCTGTTGATACAAGTCTGCCAGCAATTCCTGTTCCTATACCACTCAGTTGTAGGCCTGGCTTTTTGATAGAAGTGCCAAACAATTTGAGTTTTGTACATCAGTGGGGAAACAAGTTTGTTGAATTCTTCACATAAGTCATAGATTTCCCACCCCCACCTTCCTGTCTTCTGGAGAAACTGAGCTTTCGTCTCACTTTTTTCCTCTGGGTTTGAAGGTATAGTCTGTCATTGGAAGAGCTTTTTTATTACCAGCATCTCTTGTGAATATTCCCACCATTCCATCCCAGCAAAGCAAGGAAAGGTTGTTCTATTGTTTTTTCTCTTGGCGGTCCTGCGTTTTGGATGTGTCCTCAGAAACATTCCTATTTTAGTATCTGAAATGAGGCATCCTGAATTGTTAGGGGTGATGCTGTTGCTAAGGGGAAGATGATGTTTCTTACTCTACTAGCAGAGTGTGTAAGAAACTATTCCCTGTTACTTCAGCTTGGGTTGCCATTGCATATCTACTGTGTCCTTTGCTTGGCCTAGGAATGTTTCCAGGGGGGTCCTGGATCATATGCATGCTTCTGGGCCATCTTGGTTTGTTACAAGTGTTTGGGTTCCAGGTGAGAGTCTGTTTTATCAAGTGAAACTTTTCATCACATGAAGGCAGAGGGAATTTCTCTGAAAGTCTTTGGAATGGGACATGATACTTGTTGAATTCTTGTCTGCCAGGAGAACCTAGATTTACTGTGCCAGATGGCAAGTGCCAGCCTGATCTTCACTTCATTTCACCTTCGACTGCTTGTTTTTGTCATTGTTTTTCAATGCACAGTTTAACCCATTGGGGTTTGGAAATAGACAGGCTCTACCAGAACACAATTTGAAGAGTTAACTTGCTTTTGATGTGTCAAAAGAAAAATGCTGTATTTGTGCTGATAAATCACATTCTTCAGTATTTTACTTAAGTAACTCACTTGCAGGCCAATTCATTGTAGGAGAGCTAGTTTTTTTATTTCTAGAAAATCTAATTAATGATTGTAATATTTTTATGAAATTATGAAATGGTGGAGAAACACTAAGTATATAAAACATTAAAGGAATATAAGGTAACTTTTTTTTTCTTCTTCTTCACCCCAAAAGGAGGTCAGATCAACCCTAGATCTATCCTGTAAAGTCATTCAGTTTTGTATAATTTAATTCATTTGGTTAGGTCTCTCTGTTTACATAAAACTGTACTTTCACACCTCAGTGCCCCATTCAGCATTTTAATTCCATGATAAAATTTTTAAAAGAATTAATTATATTCCTTAGGTTGAAAGAACTGGAAAGTTCTGTATGTGATGTTGGTGTTACTGCCATTGCTGTGTTATGAGATCAACATTGCTCTTAATAAATTCTTCGTAAATGTAAACATCATTAAATCTTTTGAACAACTAAACATCAACTAATGAATTTACATAAACACTGCTAATGAACACTTACTTTTTATTTTGCATCTCTACAATTTAGTTACAGATTTTCAAGACAATAGGCAATTTTGTAATCTTAATTTTATAAAACCACGAGTATTTTTGTCCCCTTCAACCATTTAATATGTAAATTAGGTATTCTCACGCTTAATGTTAGTCATTTTTATAAAACAAATACATCATTAATCTGATTAAGTTCTTGGATGAGAGTGCTGTCCTCAGATCATTGTGAATCATTTATTGTTGGGCATACTTCCAAAAAAATAGATTCAAGCATAGCACTTACAGTCTAGGTTTAGCAGAACTGTTGAAACCCTTAAATGGCATTTTTAGAAGAATGGAAAAGCAGTGCATACTTGTAATGGCAAGTATTATGCAAAACTTAGCAACACTTCTTATCCTTAACTGCAGCTCACTGATAATAATTCAGAGCTTAGAGATGATGTTGTTCTTTGATGCATTTTAAGAGCATAATATAATAAAGCAAGCTTAGTGAAATCCTGTCATTATTAAAGTGTGTTGGTCACCATGAGACGTGTTATGGCAGCAGCACTAACCACTGTACAGTTCAGACCCCATTTTTATGAACCCTGAGGTTGGCTGTGGCTTTCATGCCATCTTGAGCACCCACGAGAAACAGTTCACAAGAACACAAATTCGGTGTGTGCCCTTGTGAAAACGTAGTGGAACAAAACTGACAACTTTTCACCTGTAGTGAATTCATGACTATTTGGTATTTTATAATCACTGCTGTTAGAATGTCAGATCAGATTGTAATGCTCTTTAAAATTTCTAGATGGTTGGGTTCTTCTGTTTTCTGAATGTGAAGGCTATTAAAAAGGAGCACCATTTATGTGTGCTCTAATAGCTTTGGTAGAGGCATGAAATGTGATTGCATTCTGCAGTAGCTGTGCAACTTCATTGGATTCCAAGGGCTGCTTTAGAGAGAATAAATTTAGAAAATAATAATTGGTGATGTGGTTACACAAGAAGAAATACTTTTAAAGTTTCAGGTGAATTTGTTTTCACATAACAGTCATAATGTCTTTATAAAGTAAGTGGATGCAACTCTGAAAACTGAATGGTTTGGTGGATAAAAAATAACAATTTTTCAGTGACTACTTTGTTTCTATATTGAAAACAAAACCTTCCATGTTCTGTAAAAGATATTTAGCAAAACTAAATTTATACAGTGTTGAAACAAGACTATTTTTATCATTAAATGAAGTTCTACCATTTATATTTTTATGTGAGAGACACAGGAGACTTAAAGCTTCAAGTGGAGATTAACTTCGATATTTATTTTAAATATTCAGGCAATTGCATCAGAAGTACTGAAATACAAGAAAAATTGTAATATACTTGCAAAGTGAAGGCCTAAGGACCATACACCCCTTTTCCAAAATGTGACAACAATGATTTTTTACTTTTGTGGTTGTATAAAATCCTAGTCATCCAAAATGCCAACAAATTTCACTCATTTCTGGGAATACATGACTTAGAAATGGCACCTATATATTAGAATATCTAGATCTTCTTGAAAAACAAAAGAATTAAATATTCTTTCTATAATGCTTTAACTTTTTTTTAAATAATTAAAAATACTGAAATTTCCTTTTTTGTTCTTGGTAATGAAAGGGTTGACTAATGAAGCTACTTACAAATTTCATAGCTAAAAATATCTTCCCAATGTTAAATCTTCTAAGAGTGGATTCAGGGACATTTAATATTCCAATTTGCTGCATTTTGTCTTTGAGACTATTTTAAAACTAGGGCTAGAGCTTATGATATTTTAAGCACTATTATGATATTAAATATTTCTCATTGATGTAGGTGCACTACTGCACATAAATCAATGTCACAGTGTCACTGTAGATTAAACGGATGTTCTTGCCCAGGGTGAGTGCTTTATAAAATTTTATTCTTAGACGAAAATATTTATTATTTTAGGCATGTAAAATATTTTTTCTTTTCATTGTCATCTTGAATACAATGTCATTCTAACATAGAAAAATAAACACACTAGGTTTCAAGACATACATTTATGTCTTTTTAGATGGGTGAATCAAAAATATATGATTGGAAGGAATGTGAAGTAATAAAATTATTAATTAATAGCATAAGGAGTTCTTTGGTAAAGTCTATGAATTTTTGCCTGCAGATCTCAGTTATGTGGCTGACAGATTCTTTTATTGTCTACAAAAATGGAAAATGGAAGCTTTTAGTTTCTGGTACATTCACAGCCCCAGTTTGGTATAGTACCATGCCCTCTTCTGAATGACCCATCCTCCACTTAAGCAGTGAGTGGCTGAAGCAGGTTTTTTGTGCTCTCACATGGTCAAAGGAAGCCTCAAGGTTTGTCCTACTGGTACCCACTGAAGCAGCAGCAAATAAAGTTCCTTTTCCCCTGGCAGAAAGGGTGACAGCAGTGAGGGGACATCTGCTCCATATGCTCTTCTTGGGTTGTTGGGGAGAATTTATATCTCTGCTAACTAAGATCTTTTGTGAAGTCTGAACCAGTTGAGTCTCTTCTGATGTTCCATTTCAAACCTGTTTATTTTTAGTCAGCTATCACTTACTAAATGTGCTCAAAGTATCACTTCAAAATGCCTGCTCTGTGATTTGGGGATGGTTGGCTACCACCAAAGGGTTTGTGCCTGCTGCCTAACTTTTATAATTTCTGATGGAGTTTTTTTGTCCTCTAATTGCCAAGTTTAAAGCTTGTTTATTTGAATATGTTATCGGAGATTTTATCTCTAAGTTTTACTTGAGTTACGAAAACTAACGTGTAAGACCAAGATTGGGAGCGTAAAGTTCTACAAGGATTCTTGTCAAATAAAAATTATGTTTCTTTTTTGTATGGGAGAGGCTTGCCTGCTGTAACTAACTTTCTCTGGAAGATCTGTTGGGCAGCTCGTGGCTTAGTACCACTTATTTCTGCTGGCTAATGACTCACAAAGTGAGATTTTTTTACAGGCTCTGTGGTTATCTTGCCTTTTTTTCCCCTCCTCCTCCTGACTATATTCAGAATTATGTGGAAGTCTCTGTTAGCAAAGAAAACAGGAAATCTTCCCCAAAACATCTGATGAAACGAAGCCTTTTTGACGTTCATTAGTGCTCCAAATGCTTCCCTAAAATGACATATCTTTTAAACTCTGGAAGACTGGATGAGTTTGCACTTATATATTCGTAAATTTGCATTTGTATAAAATTGTTACAACATTAATCATTAAAACCTAAGAGACAGCTTAAAGTTCATGTTTGATACTACAATATATTGATTTTCAATAGTTTCTTCTAAACGGAAAAGGAAATGCTTAGAATAATAGCAATTTTATAAGCGTGTTGGTGTGGCCTCTTTCTTATTGTCATCCAGCAGTTGTTGAAGAAGAGCAATTTAACATTTTCCTGGAGGGAGATCATTAGTTTGTTAATGTAGTTGTAGGTTTTGCATATAACTGCACTTTGTTACTTCTGTAACAATTCTGTGCATCTTTGGTTTATAGTTTAACAGGTTTAGTCACCACACTTGACAGGCATTATCTTTGCACTGAGGTCAGGTCAGAAGAAAAGGTTGCTCATGCAGATCAGGCTGCTCTGAGAGTGAACAATGAAACTTGCTCGCTTGCTGTTCAGTTTAGTTCCTAGAGCCTATATTTGCTTTTCAGTTATATTTTCTTAGGTGCATGAAACAGTTTTGGCATAAAATAATTTTATAATGGCTAATCTTCAGCACAGCCTCCCAGATTATGCAAATGGCAGTAAAATTATTACTTTGTGACTTTTGCATACACCGTAAAATTACAGATATGGATTTGTTTTTGAAAGGAGAAAACAATGTTTAAACCAACATAAGGCATATAGTATGGGCTGCAGAATGATACTCAGTCATTTCTTGTGGGTCAGAAGAAGTTTAGTGTTTGAAAAGCTGTCTGTTTCAGTATAATTCTGTAAAATTATAAAGGAAATGCACGTTTGATTTTGGTATTATAATTCTTTGATAACTGTCTTATCTGTGTTAAGTGCTGTGGCCTACTTTGAATTTTGTTCTAATAAAACTATGTTTCTGTGCAGCTGTATGTTAGAAATCTAATTAAAGAGGGCAGGTTTTAGGGCATATCTTGTCTAATAACTGAATTTTACAGACAGAATGTGCTCATTCAGAGCCTCCATTGCATTTCAAAACTGAACCCACCAGTAGCTACTACTTGGAAAATTATATTTGTAATTTCTTTTTGCTACATCTTAGCCCCCCTCCTTTTTTTTTTCTTTATCATAGCAGTGACTTCCTGCCCAATACTAAATAAAAGCCTCTTGTAATCCTGGCCTGTGAATAGCTTGAGGTTCAGCATTCTTTCCTCTTCTGTGTCAGGTTCTCTGTCCCCACCACCGTAGAGCATTTTGTTTTATAGGGGTAATGAATGGTGAATTGTTGATCCTCTGAAATGCCCCATTGGATCTCTCTGTTAAGAGCTCTGCCTTGCTGGGACTGAAGTCCAATGCTTAGCATTTTGTTAAGTTTAAGGACTGTATTTATGTAAGGCTAGACAATATCTGCTGCACTTGACGGTGAATTTGCATTAAGAGTGTTTTGATGGAGATAAAAAAATCATAACTTTTTTCTGTGTATATCCTAAATAGATTTTTTAGTGTCTTATGTATGTATTTATATGTATGTACAAATTGTGAATTGAACATCATATGTGTTGAAAATACATTATTTCAGTCCTTTCCTCAAGATTTGCGGTTATTACTGAGAGAATGTTTATTATGTAATTTAAGTATCCCAAAACATAGTTTGCTTCTATATTGCTTTACTAGAATGAATGCACAAAATTGAATTTTAATAGGAAAAATATCATCATATTTGGAAAAATTTTAACTGCTTTTCAGTGGGAAAATCTAGCTGAATACTTAAAATAATTTTAAATTGGTCAGAATTTCAAACCTGCTGGAGCAGATGCAGTTTGGACGTTTATTTTCACAACTTGTTTTCCCATTTCTCAACCTGTTACACTGCAAGAACTTTACTGGGTCAAGTGTCAGTGCTTCTGAGCCTGCTCTTGTTCATAACAACTGAAGACAGCTCTATTTCTCCGGGACAATGAAGCACATAGTTTTCAGGATAAAACTTGCACAAGCTTGAAATGAAGCATTTGTGCTGCATGCTTCTTCAACAATGGAAGAAGCTAATTTTAAGAGAAATGAGTGTTCAGTGTATACCAGCGTCAGCTTTTGCAATAACCTATCAACAGTGACTAAGGACAAGAAATCACATGCCTGTGAAAGGCACAAGACAAAAAACCCCCAAAACTAAAAGTAAAAAAACCAGCAATATGATGTAAACTGGAAAACGGAAATAAAACTTAAAGACAAGATTTAAGTTCTACATCATATAAATGTAGGAAGAGAAATATGCTGCATTATTGCTAAACCTCCTGTAGATCCAGAGTGCATCTGATTCAGGTGGTTAATTATGCAACTTCATCTGTTTTATGGCTTTATCCTAATCTTGATGTCAAATGCAGCTACTACAAGGCTGCACATTTAGTGCCAGATGATCTTCTAATCTGATTTTTGTTTTGGTAGAGTTAGTTTTTAGCTGGATCAGCTCCCTAATCCAACTTGCTGAGTAGTTGCATGGGAAATGTTGAAGTATGGCAGCAGAGGAAAAGAATGGAACTCCCGTGTTTTAAGAGCAGGCCATGCTTAGCTCAAATTAAGTACAAATAAAACTTTGCATCTCCATCCTAAATTGTGGAAAATTCAGTAGACAATTAATTTGAATCTGAAAATTTTGAGTAGGATGCAGTTTGTGTTATTACTTGTTCTTGAGATGTGTGTTTACGGCTTTAAATGATAAATCTGTAGAAGTTTTCCTACTTGTGTTTTAAAAAAAGCAGATGAACTGAAGCTCAGTAGTCAGGTTTTTCATTTACTTAATCCATGCACAAAATTTTCTATCAGTGAGCTGTGAACTATTTGATTGCAGCAGTATACTTCATGCTTATGTAACTTGTTCACAGTAGTTTGGCTACTTTTTATTGTGGATCAGCAGTTTTCTTCCTCTCAGAATGTTACTGAATCTGTAATCTGTTAGTGGCTATAATTTTGATGCCTTTTTTTTGTGAAAGGAAGAAATAAGCTAGGCCACATTTTCAGGCTTATACATTTCTGAGCAACTGAATATTTGACAAGTTGCTGTTACAGAAGGCTTTTCATGGTGCTTTTCTTCTGAGCATCTTCCCCTTCAGTCCTTTTTGTATTTTCAGCTACACAGCAACTCATATGCTGGAAGATGTTCTTTAACAAGTTGATGCAACTTACGAATGCAGTAGAAAATATTACAGTTTTCTGCAAATTCAGTAAATGAACTAAAGGAGGTGTTCAGCAAGTACCAGCTTGTATGAGCAGAGTGAGTGTCTTACAGGACCCTGTGGCCAGGAGAAGAGTAGGGAGCAAAGGGAAGCAAGGACCTTCTGGCTTTGATGGTGGTGTGTTATTATATCAGCCCATTGAATCACACCACTGTGATTTCTGTCAGTTCTCAACAGTTATTTTATGGTATATTGCAGTATTCTGGGTATTACTTGTGTGTCTTCTCTAAAGATCAGGTCTTAGCCTTCCTGTCTGTTGTGGTCAAGTGGCACAAAACCAATGAATAAGTCTCATGAATAACTATGAAATCTATTGCAGTTACTTTGGTGTAGTTAATAATCCTAATTTATAGTTAGAAAACCACTTGAGAGGATTCCAACCACTCCTTTTTATGGACAAACATAAAAGAAGTTTTATATTGAAAAAGATACAATTATTAAAAATTGTATTTAAAAATCTGATTTTGCTTATTTAAAATATATAACTGTTTATTATTGAAAGTATCCAGAAGAGATGCAAGACAAAGCAAACATTCTTTACCTCCAAGGATAGGAAGGGACTGTAAATGGGTCATAAAGCTTTACTTAGTGTGACATTGGTAGCAAGTGAAGGACTAAGTTTTCAGTTGTACAGTATCTCATAAAGCACAGCAGCCTTTCTCTTGCCTGCATAGAATCAAAATTTCACCCAAGGTATTGAAGACCATCATGATCAGCTGCTCTCGCTTTCCAAGTCAGAGAATGTGACTGAAGTTTCAAACCTAGGATAACCCATGATATATTAACAGAGAAATTTTGCTTTGTCAGAGGCTAAGTTACCATGACTCAGGTGATGACAAGTAACTGGCAGTGGTGCAGGAATTTGATTGAGAGTTTGAGCTCTTAATAGTGTCTTTATGAATTACATAACTTCTTGATGAAATGGCGTATGGCTTTTAGAAAGATGTATTATTTTTATTTAAAGACTCAAAGGAGATGGATAATGAATTTCCTTGTCATATAAATCTTTCAGTTATCTAATTAAAATAAGCATCTTATTTCTAATCTGAAGTTTTCTAGTTCTGCATTTTCCTTTTGGATTTTTTATTATTTTGTTTCTAGTTTACAGACTGTTTTACCTTTTTGTATTTTCATAGGCCCACTTTAACAATTAATAATTTTATATTTTATAACGTATTTAAATGAAAATTAGATCACAAAGTTTTTCTCTTGTAGCTGTTTCTGTTTACACTTAGCATTTGAAAAGTAGCTTAACATTCCACTATACTATATATATATAAGTAGTATTTTTATTATTATTCATATAGTTTTAAAGCTGAGGTAGGATTTTTACTAAATCTGACATTACTTTGCATTACAACAGTAGAGGTTCCTCTTGTGGCTGAACTTACACTCTAATTAAGAAGAGCAAGAAAAATTATGTTCAGGTTGTTTAACAAGTCTTGCTGCTAATTGTTTTCATTTTTCAGAAAAAAAAAAGTTCGCTAACAGCTTTGTGGGTTTTGTTTGTTTGGTTTTGGGTTTCTTAAAACATTTGTAAATCCAGCATTTGGTTTGTATTTTCCATTTCCTCACTAAAAGAAGTAGGAGCATGTGGAAAAGAAGAGAAATCCTTACCTCCACACACTAAACCCCTACTCTCAGAGAAAAGGAGAAGGCAGAATAATCTCAGAATTTCTGCAAAATCTGAAAAATGTACCTTTTTAAATTCCTAAATAAATCAGTTCAGTAATTTTTCAACAAAATACATTCATAGTATTTTTTTTTCCTTGACTGAGGAACATCCGAAAGAGCTACAGTGAGTAACACAGTAGATATGTTTTTTTACTGTGTTCTGTTAGGTGAGTTTATTCTTACTAGCAATAAACACTGATAGTACCTGATAGGAAAATTAATCCCAGGCTGCAGATTAAGCCTAGTAGAGGAATTTATTTTTATTTGTTTATAGTTTGCAATTTTTTTGGTTAATTTTTAGTCTGAAATTTGGTGACAATGAGGCCATAATACACTTGGAGACTTAGGGTGAGGTAAGAATATGCTGCAGAGACAAACATGCAGTGGACACTGTGCTTTTAATGATGCAATATTTAAATAGCCTAATATTTAAATACCTAAGAGAAAAATATCTCTTACCATACTTTGATGATAATTATAACCATTCTGTGCATGTGGGGTTTTTTGTTGTTTGTTTGAGTTTGGTGTTTTTGTGGTGTTGGTTATTTTTATTTTTTTTTAAATTTGCATGGCGCTTATAGCAAGACATATACTGCGGTGAGTTAAATATTTGGCCTTAAAAGCTGTTCCCAAGCAGAACAATATTTGCAGTTTTCATTTGCACTTTTAGTAGAGATCAGGTTTTATATAACCTAATTTCCTTTTACAGATGTACTTCAGCATACTGTGTGCTAAATTTCTTACCGCTAAAATGTTGTGTTTTATTGGTTGTAAAAGATTTTTAACTAAGAGGAAAAAAATGTGAGTAATGGTGTTTTTAAAGAAAATATCAGACTCTGTGATAACCAAGGATGTGCTCAAGTGGCATGAATACTTCAGTTCCAGATGGGTCAGCTTTAGGGGTCAAGTTGTGAAGAGAAAGCCATCACACACACTTCATCAACACCGTGGAATGAGAGACCAGTGCATTTACTGAGCAATGGATTTCCAGTGAGCGTATAAACTAATTGGTGGATGAACATGCCCCAGGAGCAATGATTTTAAGGTCATAGCAGGCTCAGTGAATTGTGCTGACTTACACTGTGTCTCAGTGATAGCTGATCTTACCAATGGGCAGTTTAGAGGCATTCAAGCCTGAACTCTTTTCCATGTGCCTTGAATGGCATGTCAGCGGTCACTGTTTCTGACATCCTTTATATTTGTCCAGTCAGCTCTAAATCTTTAGGTTGGGCTTCAGCATACTCAGGAAAGAAAGGAGAGAAGTGATTATTTTCAGTCATTGAGTTCTGAAGATCTTAGTGTTAATTATGCCAAACACGGTTCGTTCATCAACAAACTAGAAACGTTAAAGAGAGAAGAGAGAGGGAACTGATATTTTTGGTGATCAAAAGTATCCTAATTTTAACTTTCTATTGCTTAGCTTTTATTTATTTTTTCTCAATAACTCTGTATTCCCTCTTAAAATATTAGTTAATTAGTAAGTACTGATTTTTATTTGACTTGTAAAAATTCACAAGCTGAAAAATTGCTGTAACGTTATTTAAGAAATTAAATAGTGGACATGTCAGTCATATATCCCTTCCCTGCTAGGGGTACATTGCTCCTCATGTGCAACATTTTCTTTTGTTTTGGATAAATGTTTATTCATTCTTTGTCTATTATGAGTGCAAAGCAGCACCATGCAGAGGTCCATTTAAATTTACAATCACTTAAGAGCTACAGTAGCTCTAATTCCCTTTTTTTGGAGGGAAGAGGAAAAGCTATTTCGTTTTATGATTGTTAAGGCTTTGCTGAGAGTGTTTTCTTTAATATTAATAGTAATTAAGTAGTTTAAAAACAGCTCTGTTAATTTTTAAATAAAATTCAGCAGAGGGTCTATTCAGCTTTGTCTATGAGCATGGACATGTGTTCAGTGATCCTTATAAACTAAAAAAAAAAGTTAACATTCTTTTTGCCTTTGTACTTAAAATCTAATAATTATGATGCTCATATAAAATAATTTTTAATGTCATCTTTTAGGAGAGGTAAAGTACAATGATTTCATTCCAAGTAATAGTGTGTCTATGTATACATACATATGGGCCTATGAATTGGGTAGTATTTACAAGTATATGCATTCCTTGAGAATGTGGACTGAACAGAATGGTATTATTTTTTGAAACAAACCATTTATCTTCTGTAGTGTACAAATATATGGGAATCTTCTTCATCTAGCAAGCAAGTGACAATTGGGTATTTATTATAATCTTTTGTAAGAGAAAAAAGCTTATTTCCATCATTGGATGTAAATAGTATGATTTTGTATGATTGGACTAAAGGAAATGGCTTGCTATGACCTTCCCATACAACCTTTGTTTTCCTCAAAGCCCTCCCTTTATCCAGAAAGGAAGCTACCACAGGCATTCCTACCAGCATGAGTTAGAATAAGCAGTAGGACCAACTGATAGTCTGGTACACGTGAGTTAAACTTTGGAAAACTGGTGTACTTGGCATTTGCTAAAATATTTGTATGCAAATTTATTCCCACTTCTATGCAGCTGTATACCAGTATAGAACTCTATGCTATTGAATGGAACTCCAGATTTACAGGATTCAGGTTTAGTTCAACAAGTCACAGAACCTTTTAAATAGATAATATTTAGTTAACATAGACCTCGAATATTCTTGACTGTTCTCCTTGTTGGATTAACAGAAAACAGAGTTAGGATCAAATATGGAATTGGTTTATAACCTTGCTCTGTGTATTAAAGGAAGCAATATTGTAATTGAAATGCAGATAAACATTGTGGAAATCTCACATAACTGTAATAGGATGTCCTCATCACATGATTTTACTTAATTATACTCTATTACTTTATCCTCTTGCTGTGCTTCTGCAGCTGCTTTGCTGGGGGATATCAATATTCAATTATAAAAATTAAGTAATCAAATCAAATTTCTTTTGTATTTTTTAGAGTGACATTTACTGTTTCTGAGCAGAACCAGAGCACAACTGCTTCAATAACTCAAAAGACAAATTGCAGATTTTGACTATTATGATAGTTCTCTGGTGTTCTGAAAACTTGTTAAAATATTGATGATTATGCATCAGTCTCATTATATTAGGAACGTTTTAATGTAATCTTAATGGCAAAACAAGGAGAATTATAGCTAACAATCTCTTCCTTATTCTTAACTTTTCAACTAAGTAAAATGGGAGTGTGTTTTTGTATATAGTTGTATATTATATGTCATTTGAACCTTTGGTTTTGTAGTACTACCATCTTTTGTTGTGAAACCAAACCAACATCTGTGTGGGTATGACTTTTCTGTGTGATGTGATGCTGACATAACTAGACCAGGTTGCTTAATTCCCCATCCAGCCTAGCCTGGAATACTGTCAGGAATGGGGCACCTAAAACTTCCCTGGGCAATCTGTTCCATTGCCTCACCACCCTCACAGAAAAGAATTTTTCCCAATATCTTATCTAAACTTGCTCTTCTTCAGCTGAATCCATTCCCCCTTGTCCTGTCACTACGTGCTCTTGTAAATAGACTTGTCCCGTCTTTCCTCTGAGTTCCTGGAAGGCCACAATTAGGTCACCCCAAAGCCTTCTCTTTCCCAGGCTGCACAGTCCTCATAGGTGCTCTCTCCCTCTAATCATCTCAGTGGCCTCCTCTGGGCTCACTCCCAAGAGCTTGGTGTCCTTCCTATTCTGGGGACCCCAGAGTTGGATCCGGCACTGCAGGAGGGGTCTCACCAGAGCAGAGCAGAGGGGCAGAATCACCTTCCTTGACCTGCTGGCCATGCTGTTTTCAATGATGAATATTGATGAGAAGAATGTGAAGGATTCTATGGAAACCTCTAAAAAAGAACTTGGCAATGTAACGAGAAATGAACAAGACTTCACTATGGGGTAGAGCATTTTTTGAGGAGGTTATGAACCAAGAAGAGAGAAGTATGAGCTAAGGTATAAAAGTCTATGGGGAGATGGAAGGGTGAAAATAAAAAACTCCTTTCATTGTAAGCAAATGAAAGGTATTAGTGTGATGGTAAATGCTGCTCCTGTAGTAAGGAAAATACTTGTAAGTAAGGAAATACTTGTAGTAAGGAAAAGGTGATTGATAAAGAAGCAAAGGAGTTTTAATAGAATAAACAGAGTGACTTGAGCCAAAAAAAGATGGATGGAGTTGTAGCCAGAAATGGGGCAAGTAGAGTGGTGTGGGAGGACACAGCATGAATATTAATTATTCTTATATTTACTGTATTTGAGAAACTCAAATCTCACATTACGTCTCTTACCTTGACTATTCCCTCCTCTTTTCTCATCTTTCAATTTGTGAATTTTTTCTATTTATTTTCTCTGTTGGCAATATTTAGAACAGTTTCTAACTTGTGTGCATTTTAAAGATAGCTCTTTTTTCTCACTTGTGTTCTTTTCATTCTGAATTTGATGTTTGTTTATTTGTAGTCATTGTAATTTGAAATATCTTAATATTAGTTTCCAAAGGCTTCTCAGTTATTTCATAGAGTGCACTGTGGGAACAGATGTGTTCACAGTGTTTTCAAAGGTGAATAGAACTCCCTGGATAACATGTGCTGCCATTTTGGAAGGAGCTACATGCAATCACAGAAAATATTACAGCAAGTAAACAGATAACATCTCAGAGCTTGAGAGGTATCTATCTCCAGGGTATATTGGAAAAAAGAAGAAGTATTAAATTTTTTTGTCTTAATGTAATGACTGATATAAGAATTTAGAAAAATCCTTAATTTTTATTTTATTACACTCTTCTGTGCAAAAATATTAATATAATTTAAAGACAGCATTTGCTAAAAGATGAAGACCAAATTAAGATAGAATCATAAAAATAATTCTTTTAAATTCTAAAGGTAGAACTGGAAATAACTCATAAACAATTTTATTTTCTAAAATATTTTATTCCTTGTGCTCTAAAAAATGTAAGTGTTTTTCTGTGTTACCTTGTTCTTAGTAAATCTTGTCACCCAGTGCTATGTCCCACATTATATAATCTTTCATTTTATCTTTTCATTCTATCAAGGCACAGCATACCTAGCTAATCCATCAGAAATCCTTTTCCTTATCAGTCACTCAAGAATGGTTATACTGTACAGTGTGACAGCATTAGACATCACTTACCTTCCTAAACTACAGATTACT
The DNA here is from genome assembly GCA_013397095.1 of Sterrhoptilus dennistouni. Taxonomy (NCBI): domain Eukaryota; kingdom Metazoa; phylum Chordata; class Aves; order Passeriformes; family Zosteropidae; genus Sterrhoptilus; species Sterrhoptilus dennistouni. The sequence goes on along the minus strand of VWZU01009507.1, from coordinate 347,501 downwards.
TAGGAGGAAAGTAGTTTTTTTGTGTTTGAGGATGCCTTGACTATATGTCAACTTCATTGTTTGTTTTCTTGTGTACTGCTTTTCCCAAAGTGTATATATCCTCTTTTTTTAAAATTCTCATACCTTTCTCTACTATTTACTCAAAATTTTTGGATATTCCTATCTTCCTTTATTGTTTCTTCAGCATAGTGATTTAGCAACGTAGTCTACATTTTCTGTTGTTTAAGATAATTTCCATCTTCTTAGATGAGGAGCTTTGATAATATGTTCAGATATATCAAAGATCAAAGGCCTTGTACACCTTGACAGCCTACTTGAATGAAGTTTTTAACACAGTAGATCACAGCTGCCTCTTTGGAGGTGGTGTAATATATTGTGTCATGTTTTACTGTGAAGCTGTTAAAGCATGTTTGACACTAGATACTCCAGGATACTCACAAAATGATATACCACACAGTACCGAAATATTTGCTCTCATTTGATCCTTATGTTAGGCCAGATGAGAGTTGTAGTTTTATACCCTCAATATCATGGTGAATTCCAGACTGAATGTAAAGTGTGTTTTATGGAATTTGCATAATTTTGTCGTAAAAAGACTAGTGCAGTCTGCCTTGCTCATTGGTTCTTTTTACTGAGAACACTGCAAGTAGTTTTACAAAGATATAATCAATTCAATGTATATTTTAGATAGCCCTATAATCATGTGATAGTTATCAAGTAAGCTGAGATGAATAATGATGTCCCCTTCAGTTGTTAGAAATTTGTTTTTCCAGGAAAAATATTTGACAAACATAACACAACTTTCAGACAACACATACTTGACTAGTGAGAAACAGCTGCCTTCAGTTTTGGCTTTTTTTGGAGGCCTGGCACAAAAAAAAACATGGTCAAAGACTGTGTGGAAACTAATAAACCATCATATTTAAGTCACCTATAAAAATGACGTTTATATCTGTTATAAATTTATGTTAAAGGGAAAAATAATGTGGAAATCAGGAATTATTGCTATCCAAAAGCCAATTTATCATACTTAGTGTTGCAAACATTCTTTGCCGACACCGGCACAATGGAGAAGATTGTGGATGTACTGGTGTTTGTACCTGTGAAACTCACTGCAGTTGAATTCTGTTATTAGTTTTATTCAAAGAGTTATATTGGTTTTGCATATGCTTTTTGTATGAATGCTTATAATACATCTGCACAGCTTTTGCTTGCTTTTGATAGTCTTAGTGCTGAATATCTCCAAAGTGTTTTATTAGCAGACTATTTATATAGAAACATAGAATAACTTGGGTGAGATGCCATCTAGTCCAACCCCCCTGCAATAAGCAGGGACATCTTCAACTAGACCAGGTTGGTCAGAACCCCATCCAACCTGATGTTGAATGTTTCCAAGGACAGTGCAACTACCACCTGTCTGGGCAACCTGCATAAGGTCTTCCCAGAGCCTTCTCATTTCCAGGCTGAACAACCACAGCTCTTGGCCTTTCCTCATAGGAAGGGTGCTCCATCCCTCTGATCTCTTTTGTCCTCTGGACTCCATGTCCTTACTTTCCTGGGTCCCCAGAGCTGGATGCAGTGTTCCAGGTGGGGTCTCAGCAGAGCAGAGCAGAGGGGCAGAATGCCCTCCCTGGCCCTGCTGCCCACGGGGCTTTGGATGCAGCCCAGGACATGTTTAGGCAGTGGGAGGACATGGCTGGGTCATGTCCAGACTCTCCTCCACTAGCAACTCCAGTCCTTCTCACCATGGCTCTGAATCCCTCCATCCCCCAGCCTGAGTTGATATTGTGGTTGCCCTGACCCAGGTGCGGCACCTTGCACTTGGTTTTGTTAAATCTCACAAGATTCCCACAGGAGACATCCTGTTCTTCTGGTACGTCAACTGCACCACTCAGCTTGGTGTCGTCTGCAAATCTGCTGGGAGTGCACTCAATCCTACTATGTAATAGATGAAGATACTAAATATGGTCATAATTAAGATTAATATTTCTTTTCTTTGATGCTGAAACCCAGTCTGACAAATTTCTTAACATGGCAAATGTTTTGAAGCTGAACTACAAACTCTGGAAAATATTTTACTGGAAACTGAGGAATCATATGGCCTGATGTTGCTACATAACCCCTGTGTTGCATGTATGGTGTTCTTGTCTTCTGAATGTAAAAAAATAATTTGTTTTCCAACAAAACAAGGAAGGTATAGATCTTTATACACAGTGTGTGATTTTTTTTGTCTGTTTTTCCTTTATTCTGCTGGGTTTTTAATGAAGATAAAGAAGTCTATAATCTGGCCCTAGAATTCATTATTTATATTTGCAAGTCATCAGATCTTGTTTTAGTCTCTCTCTCTTTTTTTTTTTCATAGCTGTGAGCCATTCTGGCATGCCTTTATGTTTATGACATCCTGCTGTGTAAGGATGTTTCAACTGTGCTTTCTAGATACCTTTTTATAGGGGGTTTTTTGTTGGGTTTGTTTGGGGTTTTTTATGATATGCTAAATTAGATCATGAGCTATTAAGACAGGTTATGCATTTGTTAGTTTAAAAACATCTCTAATTATTTCACCCTGCTAAAATATTACTGCAGTTATGCTTTAGGCATGATTTCTTTGCTAACTACCTATTATGTATTCATAGGAGCAACAATACCAATTCATACCATGGGAATATTATATAATTTGGCAAATAGAGTATTTTTATTATTTGTATGTTGTTTAGAGTAAATATATCCTTGAAAGCGTACACAAGGATGAATATACTGTATGATCACATTCAGTAAATCTTTCGTTTTACTTTCATTAAGGCCTGATTTAGTCAGGTACAAATGGAAAATCTGTAGTAGCTTTAAAGTAAAACAAAATTGGTTTTGATTCAGTTCAAGCCAACCATCTCATTTAAAATTAGCCCAGAGGTCTTGTAAAAATGCTGGTAATCTAAACATAATAATGCGCATTGCCCAATTGCTACTGTATATGATATAGGTTCAGTGCTGTAATGCTTTGACAGGCCATTACTGAATGTAATGAACAGCTATTTTTAAACAAAAGAAATTCAAGTTGACAGCTTGGCAATGAAATTCAGCTAGTGGCATAATTTTTGTCGTCTTCAGTATAGAGAGTGGATTTCAGTTTTGTTTAAAGAAATTTTTATCATGGACTTTATTGGAGCAAGCATTTTTTTGCTTCAGTTTACTAACCACTTTTTGAAGAGCTTGAATTAAAGCTCCATTTTGTCAAACCCTGAAGCCCGGCACTCCTGTCAGAGCAGAAGCAGCTCTGTGAGAAGTCAGTGATTAATAAAAATAGGTTGAAGTCTTGAGGAGAATGTACTGGAATTGAATTTATAATCGCAAACTCATTTTTTTTAGTAGGTGAAAACTGTAGCTTTATAAGCCCTTCAAGAGGGATTTAAGTATGAGTCAATAGGAAACTAAGAGAAGGGGCAGAGAAAGTAGCTGTCAAATTGCACATATTTTGTGGTAGAAATCTATAAATTCAGGCCAGGCTCCCATCTATCATTTTCCTTATCTCTGTTGGCTACTGCACTGGGAAGTGAATAAGATTCTGGTTTCTTTCTGTATGTATGAAGTGTTGTTTGCTCAGGGCTTTTTTAAACAGGCTGTGTTAACAGTGTGTATTGGGGCTTTTTGGCAAGGTTTTAGTAGTGAGGGTGCTATGAGGGCAGCTTCTGTGAGAAGCTGTTGGAAGTTTTCCCTGTGTCCGATAGAGCCAATGCCAGTTGGCTCCGAGATGGACCCACTGTCAGCCAAGGCTGGCCTCTCAGCAATGGTGATAGCACCTCTGTGGTAAGGAGGAGGGTACTCCTTTTGCAGGGACTAGCTCTTGTGCTCCTCCTGGTCCTTCCTGCTGGATTGCTGGGATCTGTACTGTGCTCTGATTCTCAGCTGCTCCCCCTTCCTGTGGGGTTTACTCAAGCCCTGATCAACTGAATGCCATGCCACCCTTTTGGTTAGTTTTGATTTGTAATTCACTCTTTTCTTCCAGCTTCTTCCTATACCCATTAACCATCTTTCCAAAGCAACTTCAGAAGCTGTATTTCTCTTCCACATTCTGTTAGTACACTGAATTAAAGAACAATTGTCTTCACTTGTAGGATTTTTGGAAAAAAGATATGATCCCAGACTCAGTGATTTTAATCACAGCTGTGGGATATGTATAACACTAATTCTAACCAGTTCTAAAAATCATTCTATATCTTGTTTCCTTTCCTAAATTATTACATTAGGCAGATACAAATCTTCTCTGCTACCTCAAGGGTCTTCTAAATGACTTCTTATTTCTGATGACTTCATCTCATTTTCAGCTGTTAAATCCACTTCTCTGTTCTTAGTAATCTCTGGTCCCAATTCTTATGCTTTATTAACACTTTCTTTCTGCATTCCACAATACAACCAATTCCTCCAAAATAATCCCTTTCTTACATCTCTCCTTATTCTGAAACAATATTTTCTACTTGTAATGCCCCTTATTTTCTGTCTTCCTGTTTTCTGTCCAGGGTCTGCCTCTGTATCTGTGACTACACACAATAAATGCATTTTCCTGTTATGTTGTTTTAAAAGGCTTGTTTATAGACATGGTGTAACAGTATCTTGTTGGGATGACATCTGTATCTATCTCTGTCACATACCTGATTGCTTTGTCTAAAGGCAAGTATTGTGGTGCATGTGGACAGCTTGTATGAATGCCTAACCGTGTTTTAATGTATGGATTATTATCCCTACTTATTTGTTTTTATGAATTATCATTCTGAATGTGTACCTTTCTTTCAGAATAACTGGGATATGTCTGGTATTTTCTTATTTTGAAGTCCTTGGGTCGAGGCAGTAATATCAAGATACAGAATTCCCAATGATTTTCTAAGGTAACATACAAGTCCTTCATTTAAGTTATTTTTAGGAGGAGCTGGTATGATTTTTTCGATTGTGATTTTGCCTGCTGATCACATAGGGCTTTCACTCTGCTGTGACAACCTGGAGAAGACTGTTCATTTGTCCAGCACTGCTTTCCAAGAGAAACCCCCACATGGTTTGTTGGAAAAGAATGCTGTGGAATGCTTCGTGAGAAAGGGCCTGAGACACAGCCAGAAAGCTCATTTCTACAGAGCTACTTTATCAGTTCCCACAGGGTTTGGGAAAAAAGGGCAGTCTGTTCCAGAGGTATATAATAATTAAGGTGGCATGTGGAGATGATTTAATAGGATTGTCATTAAAATTACCCTTCTGTGAAATACCCAATAAGCTCCAGCTAGTTTGCATTATTTTCTTTTTTTAAATAGAAATTTGGTGTGAAATATTTTGAGTCTCCTGAAATTCACAAAAGGCTAGATTTAATTTGCCATTTATTTGTGCATACAGGTTATCTGACCCAAGAGAATTATTATGTAGTAATGATGACAAAACAAAATTGATAGGTTTTCTTCCTTGACTCTATTTTAAGCACTAGAGCTCATACTAATTTTCATTTAAATGTTTGGAGATCTCCCAGACTCCATAAGGTAATGAAATCACCACGTTAGTGGTTGAAAAAAAGTGAAAGGCTTATTTTGCAGTGCATCTTCCTGTGGTTCTCTGTGGGTTAGGTTTCCACATGATGTGGAGTACTACAGTGTGTACTTATTGCCATCCTTTTTGATAACCTCAATTGAAAGAGCATGGATTAGGAATCGAGTTGCAACCTCATTAAAAAAAAATATTGAAAAAGAACAATTAACTGAAAGGCTATGCTGACTTCCTGAATTTGTCCTAAGTTCTCAGGGTAACAAAACATATATTCCTCCTTTTTTACGTTCAAAGATGTGAATATACAGTGGTTAGTCAGAAATGTGTAGAACAGGCTGCCTGGGAATGGAAACTGCTTTCTCTGAGAGATTAATTTTTCAATATGAGGGATACATTTTCAATATATGGCTGAGTAGGTGGTTCACTGGAACTAGTTCTTTATTTCATCTGAGATTAAATGACAATGGAGGGGAGATAGTTCTACATACCTGTTCATACTGCTGAACCCTTTTCACTTGACAACTACAGATGTTTTGGCTGTGAGAGTTAGAAATTATGTCGGGTTTAGAAGTAATTGTCTAGTAATACCTGTGGCTCCTAGTGTTGGAAGAATTTGTAAGTATGTCCTTAAATCCAACTACACAAACAATTCCTTGAGGTTTTTAGTGTGACATAAACAAGAACGCGTTTCATTCAAAGCCAAGAAAGATTGACCAAGATTGAGGAATGGATGATGTGGTCAACAAGGCAGCAGGGTATTTTCATGCCCCTGAAAATGTGCAATGCCTCGTGACCAGTGACTGAAAGTATTCTCACTACACTTTAGTTCTGCCATCTTATCTGAGCCAATGCATAACTCCACGTACCTGTTAGAGCCCATCCTTAGAGCAACTTGGCCGTTGAATTCTCTACTTCTCAATACGTACCACCTTGACTGAGTGGCCTGGCTTTTCCCATCCTCCTTGCCATGCCAAGCACCAACACATTCATTGTGTCCATCTCAGGGTGTGAAAGGGCTGAGTATCAATTTACTCAGAAGTGTTGGTGTGTGAAGAGAAGAATCTAAAGCAAAGAACAAGCGAATGAAGAATCAGAAATTAAGGCTCCTAAATTAATTACATTTGTACTAATTACAATACCTTTTAAGCTATTAAGTGTGCAGAAACCTTTTTTGGAACTTAGTTCCTTTTTCTTGTGAACTCTGCCTTTCTAAGTAGAGTCCATGCTTTTAGTCTTCAAAACCTAATATTCAGGTTATGTCTACTCTCGTGGAACAGGTTCTCAGTGGTTTTTTTTCAGCACACACTGTAATCATAGTACAAATCCCTATTATGATGGGCACACAACTCATTCTCTTTCTTTCTCCAAAGAAAAAATACCAATGCTGCTTGATAGCTTAACGAACAGTTGTGCTGGAGGACTGCCTTATGCTGTACTTCTACTAATCTATCCCAAAGTAACTTTACTGCTTCATTTGGCTCTTCTGTAGACTAAGTGTTGTTGTTAAACAAAAGTGTTTGCATTCTGTTGAAAAAGATTATAAGAACACCTGTGGCTGATTGTAGTTATTCAGAACAGTGTCAGATTCTGAACCAAATATTGTTATTACAGGGAGGTCCTTATTCCCACCATATTTTGTATGTGTAGCTATAATGGAGAGAGCATTTACTCTAGAGAACATTTACAGACATACATTTGGCCTGGTGTAGTTCAGTTCTTTTCTGCTCTTCATTTTGTTACTACTTCCCTTTTGTTTCTGATCCATGAAACTCTTTTGAAAGCAGTTTCTGTATCTCGAAGGACCATGGACTTCTGAGGAATAGTTATTTTAACCAGCTGGACTACATATGCATATTTTAATTTTACCCAGAGGACAGGAGTGGGGTAACCCTTATAAAAGCATTGGAACTAACGAGCAGTTTTGGTTTTCCTCACACTTTCATCTCTTAAATGTTCTTAAATTCATAAAGACACTACTGCACATAACACATGTGGTTTCGTACTCAAAGGATAAAATGTAATTCTCTTATTCTGACTGCTCAGGAGTACTAGCAATCCTCCTGCCTACATTCATGTTCTGGAGGCTCACTGAAGTAAAAGGAGAATTGTCCTATTGCATTGGAGACTGGCCAGGGAATTCCCTGTGCTGCAGGAACACTGCAAAAAGAAAGGTGATGTCCTCTCTTCAACACACTCATCCTCTTAATGTACTTATATTTTTCAAGATTACTGCTGTTTCCTCACATTAAATTTTTCTTTCTTGACACAGACAAGTTACTAGTGCACCAACACTCTTTCTTTTTATTAAGAAATAACAACCTATTAAGCAGATTTCAGTCAGTCTTTTGGATAACCATTCTGTCATTCATGAATAATGGATGGGAGGGTAGAAGGGCTGAGGCATTGTTCTGAGGGTTCTGAGGACTGTTTTTTCATAGTTTTTGGGGTCATAGCGTATTATTTTTTGGCTGATCCTTTTTAAAACTGTAGAATTATTTGTGTATTTAAGTCCATTTTGCAAGTAGGGATATTAGTGCTTTTAATAGTGGAAGTGAAAATATGTCAGACTCCTTGGGCAGTCCAACTGACTGACCATATGTTAAAAATGGTGTACGTAACTGTTGCTTGACTAACAATTTTCTCTTGAATTCCTATGCTTTCCTCTCCATGCAGCCATAGGGATTGATTAATGCCTGTTTAAACCGAAACTCAGAAGAGCACTATGTTTATCTTAACATCTGTAATGGTTCTTTTTGCTTTGTAATGCTTAATTATAATTTCCATGGAAAATGAAAAAATTGCAGCTGTTTTTAATTTACGTTTTGTCAAATAGTGTGAAGGGAAACTTTAGAATCTGTTCTGTAGTTTATACTGTTTTGTGACTGTTGAATATTCGTGGCTTTTTGTTTCAGTAATTATGTTTTGTGGCCACATAGTTTGGCATGCCCTGAAGCTTGTGATATCTTGTTTTGTTTTCAGAGTTTTTTTTTTATTAAGGTGATTATACCATGTGTGCCTTTGTTTTTCAGTGGGTTTTTTTTTCTGTTATAGTGTGTCAATTTCACAGTATTTTTAGTCTTAATGAAGAGTGTTCAGTTAAAGCCAGATACTCAAAAGAGAATGTTTTGAATGTTACGATGCCGAAGTTTCCTGGTTTATGAGCAGAATCAAAACAGCACTTTAAAAACATCACACTGAAAAAATAACACCCCAAACAGTCACAGCCTACACTCCACCACCCCCAGCATTTAATCAGCAGTCCTTTTAGCTGATAGAGTCCTAAGTGATTTTTCTTACCTACTTAAGGCCATTCTAGATATGCTCACTAAGTGGACCTAACAGTACCAGTGTATTTTATGTTAGCAAGTCATGATAGAAAAGTGCTTGAAGTTCAGGGGGCATTTGTCTCCTTTCTCACAAATTCATTTAAGTACCAGTCTTGCCGTAGCTTTAACTGGGGCAGACAACCATACAAATGACTTGAGATAAAATGAAAATAATGGACTGAGCTAGGTGCCGGGGGTGGTAGTTACACTGCATGCACATCAATAAGCATTGAGTGTTATTCTATGCTAATGTAAGCCTGATGGATCAGCTTTCGCTTTTAGCCTGGAGGACCATTAAGCACTAGAAGCTGGGTCAAACTGATATAGTGAGGCAGACATACCCTAACAGTTGGCAACAGTAGTTAACAAGCAGTAATTTGCTATGTGTGAGACTAATGTTGTTTAAAATCTTCATGATCAGAACAAAGATCAGAGAGAGGATAATGCTTCTTTGTTTAATATTCTTTTGAAAACTTGATTCATTTTGGGGAAAAAAAACCCACTAAGATGCAAACGTGAATAAAGCATTTAGCAGTTCTGTTGGAAACAGTTAATGTATTATTTTATGTTACAGAACATTAAAGCATTGCATATGATTTTCAAAAAAATATAGGGAAACTCTCATAGGGTAATCCTGCATAGCTGAAATATATATTATTTTATTTCACATTAAGTACAATTCATTGCTCCTAGATTGTCTTTATAGCCCTGAAAGTGTTAGAATAAAAGCAAAATTACTGAGGTATAGAATTATTCTGAGGGTAAATTAAAAAAACCTCACTAATTATGTAGATCTGAATCTGAAGATAATTTTGTCCTTGACATCACAAGAAGATTATAATAAAGCATTATCTTTAGTCTGTTTTGCTTATGCACTGTTGCCTCAGATACAGATATTGTTTAAGTAGGTGGCCAAATATAGCTGAACATATATCTGTATTTAGAAGTAGTTTTCCATCTGTTCTTTAAAATACTTTTATTTGCAATTTCAGATTTTATTGCATGTGCAGAACTGCTGTGTGTAAAGATTTGATAACCAAAATCACAATGGCAATGCTGATGAATATTAGCAAAAATCAATATAATGTGTTAAATAAGGTATATCACTGTTACATTTCAAAGGCATACTGTGAAAGTAGGCCGTAATTGGTTTAGGCTTTGATCTTTTTGCTTCAGCAGTGTGGCCTTATTCACCCTCAAGCTTAGTTTTGTTGAGGAATATTCACAATTTATGCTGTCAGGGCCACAGTTTGTGGTGCATATTGTGTTTAGTCCATCTTCTGTTGGGAAGGTTTTTTTCCTCCTTGCTGATACAACATCGCTTAGTGGGGGAGAATGAAGTGGTTCATTATAGTAACAACCTCTGTAAATTTAGGAGACTCCTCTTCCTTGTCAGGATCTGTGGAGCCCACTTGCATAGCAGATACACTATAATATTGCCTGGTCCACTGGGTTGCTCAAATGGTGTCCAAAGGATTATATGGGGGTTTAAAGTGTCGGAGTAAGAAATCATGGTTTCAAATTATCTGACCTTCAAATCACCCTCATGTTATTTTTGTAATACAAAAGTAATTGCTGTTTCCTATCTCAGATCTAAAAATAAAATTTTGTCTATTTCAGTCATCAATTATCGTATTCCCACAACCTGTTAAAGGTGATTTAAGGTTTAGGGACATAAACAATGTGCAAATATGGCTAATTTGTTTTCCTTTCCAGTTATGCAAGAACTACTTGTGCTGAGATTTTTTGAAGCTTATAAAGGAAAGAAATCAGTTGTGTGTCTTGTTTAAAATGTTCATTGGACTGTTAGCCTTTGCTCTAGCTATTATTTTTTCTAGTTTTTATGTGTTATAATTAAGGGCTTTTTTTCTTCATGATGCTCTTGTGTGTGAATTATTTTTGGTTGTGTCATAAACTTGTTTGAAATTCAGTACATATTAAAAAGATAAAGATAAACCAGCAGTATTTCTTTTACTCCAGGCAAAATTTATGTTTGGAGGTTTTTACTTCAGTGTCTGGCTAGCCTTGATGTTTTATGTACAGGCATTGTTTGAAGTTGGCTTGCTGTGACACAACCTTATTGATTGAAATGTATTTACTTTCCTGACAATGAAAATAGGAATTTGTCATTTAGCTTCCACTTAATTAGAAGAATATGTGTAAAAAATGAGAGTTATAAAACACACCCCAATTCACAGAGAACATCAAAGGGTTAGTTTTTTTCTCTTTTGGGGAGCTGAAGGAAAAAATTTTATACTGAGATAAATACCTATTAATCCTTGATGTCTTCTTGTAGCAAGATTAGTATCCTTGTACTTTCTAAGGTGATAGTAACTTATTACAGAATGGGAGTAAAAGTTCAGAAATGCAGTATTTTGAAAAAAATTAAGGAAAAAACCCTCAACAAACCAGCAACCCTCAAAGCTCATATTTTATATTTCCCATTGTTTCTAGGACACTAGGAAAGGAGAAATAATTACAGAAGCATTGGACAGCCTGTCTGATATTGCAGGACCTACTTATAGTTTTATTGGAGGATCTAATCTATTGTCAGTGGACAAAATTCAGGAAGTTTTAGCTAAAGGATGAAAAAAAAAGAAATTTGCATAAGGGATTGGTCTGTATCACAACTATAGGTATTTTTGCATTTTCTGAGGTGTAACAGTAGCAAGCCACAGTTTTATAAAACCAGGCCCATTAAACTAAAGACAAGATCAGATCACAGTATTTCCTGTCCAAATTAGCATAGGAAGGGAGCGCTGAGCTCAAGTAGATTTCTGTGGGAATCTAGTGAAAGGAGAAAATGTAGATTATTGGCTTTGTCCCTTGCTAAATGAAGCAGCCTGGCAAACATTGTGTTAATCTTTGAAGAAGCCTGTGGCAAAAAGGAGGAAGACCAATTTGGACTGTTTAATATCTCAGGAGAATTCCTTTATCCACTCAGGCTGTGCTTGCACCACTTCACTTGGCCCCTGATTGGGGCTTGACTTTTCAGCTTTCCTCAGCTACCTTGACAGTAGTTGGCAAAGCAGCATGCTAAGTGCAGGGCCATCTCCTCAAGACAGCACAAATTTGGAAGAGCCTGAACTTACTGTCCACAATGCCAGAACAGTTTGGAGAATTATGGTAAATGGTCAGCTGTCTTAAGGAACTGCTATGACTGCAGCCACACTGTAGAATTGAGAGACTTTAAGGTTGAGAACTGCCACAAGAAAGAGAGACTGGAATCCCACTGTCTCCTCATTTGCTTAGATCCCAAACATTTACTGGAAAACTAAGAAAGAAATTGCTCTGATCAAAAATGCCAAGTCATATTCACGTTTTATTCCTGAGTAAGGGATCAGCTCAGGAATAGGAGTATGAAACATCTGCTGTGCAGAGAGTCAGTCTTTCCAACAGGGAGATGGAACCAGGTGAGCTAAACCCACTGATGATATCAGTTCTTGTAAACTTGAGTGAGGAAAGGCCTAGGAAAAGCTCTGAGATACTACAGGTGACAAAGCTTATTAAGATTATATGTACTGATGGGGAATTCCAGGCATATACCTAACTTGTCATTCCAATATAAATTGGTGACTGAGTGAATTGACTCTGGGTCAGATCTCTCATTCATTATCATGACCTGTTGTCTTGGTGATTGGCTGGGAGCAGACTCGAAGGCGACTAAGACTCTTAGGACTGACACAGAACTTCGGAAATTGCATCCTGAATTACCCACAAAAAGGAAAAGAAAGTGAAAATGCTTTGGATATTGCTGTGGAAAAAAAAAAGGTTAGGGAATAGGAAGAGCTTTTATGTTGACCTGCAATATTAACAGATTTTGAAATTGTGCGAGGAAATGCAGAGTAACTCGCAACATTTTACTGTGAGGTCAATGACTTCCTAATAATTTGATTTCCATATAAATGAGAGTGGTTTTAGAAGAGGTGAAAATTTTTCTGGGACATGTATATAGTTATAGGAAAACCAGTTAGATGACAGGCTTTTTCCACTTTTAGTTTTAGTTAATGGAAGAACCAGAAGTTGTAATAGAGTAGCAAATATTAATTGAAACCTAGGAATTGTTACATTGAAATGCTACATCATAAATTCAGAACTTTTTAATTTTTATTCAACAAAAGTTTGGAATGTTGTGGTAAAAGTTGTGGAAATTATTAACTCTTTCTTTGGGAGAGGGCATTTCTGAAGAGGAGAACATATGTTAAAAACGATTGGTGATTAATGATTAAACATTAAAAATAATGTTTAAAATAGGATGTTAAAATAATGCAAATTTACAATTTGTTATAAAAGCTCTCTTCAGAAGACCTTTAAAATATTGTTTCTTTTAAAAATAGTACAGTAGATCTGCAGTGCCTGGCTTGATATTGTCACATAATACTCTACCTTCAAATAAAAATGCAATTTAAAACTGTTTATATCGAGTACTTTTAAAATGACAACACTACAAGATTCTAGAATTATGTTGCCATGAAATGGAAGTACAGGGTTTTATAATTTTCTGAAGGTCAAGAATTCAAAAAATTGAAATGATACATGTAATGATCAATGTGATTCTCATTCAGCTATTAATATTGTATAGTCAGTTGGAGGGACCTGCATGTGAGTGTAATGTTAACAATGTGCATTTTCAATCCATTTAGTCTTTTAATAATATTGTGTGGTATGTTAATAGATGTGGTTTACTTTTAATGTGCTTTGTGTAATGTCCTTAAGTAAATGGAGAGATTATCGGAAATAATTGACTTTGTATATTGTATTTTTTTATTGTTTTGTCCCTTTGAAGATACAGGGCTTCATAATCACATCAAACTATTAGTGATGACCTGTTCTTCTAAAGTAAGTCAAGTAATCACATTCACATTATTTAATTACATGATTTCAGTAGGAAAATAAGAGACTACAATGGCTACAGGAGATGTATAACAGGAAGGGAAATACAATAACTTGTGGTTTCTTGAAGACTGGATTCATATTATGTTGAATCAGAAAAAAAGAAGGAATGTTTTAATGTATCAAGATGGCAGGATTTGAGGACATATGCAGAACTGGTTGATAATTTTACAGAATTGTTAAGTTTGGTTTGGAGTGGTCCAGGTTTGGTCTGCTTGGACTATAAAAGTGAGACGGGAAAGATATCGAGAGTGAGATAGATTATTCAGACAGAGCTGAAGATAATTAATAGTTCATAACTATGAATGACAATAATTCACTTAAGGACATAACATCATATTATAGGCTATAATGTTCATGACATATTGTGTTACTGAATGCTCAGATATCAGGTTCCCCATGTTTTGAGCTATGTGTGATTAGTGATATGCAAGCTACGTAAAGTAGAGAGCATTATCTGAATAGTCAAACTGTTTTCCTGGCCATGATCAGACTAGAATGGAGCAGAAAGCTGCTGCTTTTGCAGCTTTCCACCTTTACTCATTAGGTACTAATGCAAATCAAATTTAGGATCTTTTGATTTCAGTAGTAATTTCTTTAGTGTGTGCTTTGTCTCTCTTTTCCTTATTTTCTTGCTTTCTTGTTCCTACAGCAGCAATGAGTACAATAACACAATTACTTACCTTTTTCCTCTACTAGCAGCAGTTGCAGGCAGATAGAGAACAGCCAAGCTGGAGATGATTATATAGTAAACCCACTGATCTCTATGAGAAATGTCCCATAGGACAAGGCTGGTATGACAAGGATTTAGATGATCAAAACAACTAGAGGACAAAAAATGGCTGAATGTTATTGGGTGACTTAATACAGGGTTATCAGAGATGGGAAAACTTCCTCTATAGTTAAGTATAACTATCTGTTTTTAAAGGGAAAGAAATTTCCTAGTCCGCATATGATTCTGAAAAGGTGTTTCAAATCAGTAGAAATGTCTAGTTTTAAGGCTTGTGAGATAGTTCTTACAAAACACTTGGTTTGGATTGAGTAATATCTGAAATGGGCTTTTGGACTCCCAAATTAGAGAGGCATCAAGATGACAGGTCCAAACCATGAGTTACTACAGTAATGTAATATTTTAAAGCAATCTCTGTTCCTGAAACACAGGTGAATAGGAGCTTCTGTAAAATGATGGGTATTATTCATGGAATAGCCTTGATTTATTTGCTAGATTTCTCTGACTGAATAGACAGTGGGTTTGGAAAACAGATTTTCTTTGCTTTGAAAATTAAATTTAAAACCACAGTTTTCAGCTTGTTTCTTTTCCAGCCTGGAAAGGAATTAATCGAATAATGGTAATTAAAACACCTGTGGGAGAGAGGACAGAACATCAGGCTGTGGTGTCCCAGCTTTTCTGTTTTGTTTAAAAAATATTGATGTATTTGACTAAGTGAGTTGCTTATTTTGTTATGTTGTGTGTGTTTTAATGCAAGCTGAAGAGGCCAGGCTGTGGTTCCATGATATTATCCTCGTGGAAGAGAGGGGAAAAGACTCATATGCCCCTTTGAAGTGCTTCATGCAGTGCTGGGTGTAACTGCCTGCTGCTCTCCTGCCCTCTCTGCTGGCCTGGTGCTGCTGTCCTCTGTCTCTTCTGGAGCAAAACCCTTGTGTGTCTGTGGAGTTGGTCAGTATATTAATCTAAAAGAAAAATGGGATGGGGGTTTTCTTGAGGGCGGCGGAGAGGGGGATGTAAGTTGAGGAGAGTTTTCTTGGGTTTCTCTGTTTGGTTGGTTTTTTTGTGGATTAGATTTCCATTGATCTTGATGTACAACCCAGAATCACCAAGTCTAGTGCAGGAGTAGTAGTTGGGATGCATTGTTTGGACAGGAATGAGGAGGGTAGAAAGAGAAGAGAAGCCTGTTCTTTGGGTAGTGAACCACCATTAGATTGGGGTACTCTACATCTTGGAATAGTTTATACCCCTGAAAGGAGAAGACCTACTGAAGTCAGCAGACCCGGGTTCCTTTTTGCTCTGATGCAGCTAGAGAAAAGCCTCAAAACTGGTGAGATTTGATAGTACAGATAAGCAGATCTAATGTCTACCTGTGCCCAAAGGGAGCTCCTGCACTCATTTCTACAAACACCCAGCTTGACTGCATTTCTACCACTTCTCTTGCCACCGGTAAGAGTAAGTCACTGTTCTGACTCCGCATCAGGTGATACTGGGGCTGAAGGCAGGGGACTGTTCATGTTAAATTTTTTTGTAGGTCTAGTGTTCTAAACTAGTCAGGGGAGAGTCAGTCATGGCATGACTTTGAGCTTTGTTTTCTTACAAAAAGGTGTGAAAAAGTGTTGCATAGAAAATGAATTGATTGTTCTTTATTGTGGCAATGGAGTAGTTTTCTTATTAATTAAAAAAATAAAATTGGAAAGCGAGATGTAAAGATAGCTTTCTCCCAACACCAAAAGAGAGGCTGAGTATTTCTAGTACTCAGTGTTGAATAGCCAAGTATATGCTCATGTCTGCCTTTTTACAATATTTCAGTTTCCTTGAAGCTCTATCGTCATTAAACCCTGGAAGGGATATGTAGAGAACAAATTGTGCTATTGTTTGTGCCCAGTCAAAGAGATACTGATGCCTTAGGAATGTCTCTCAGGTATTTTCTCATGTTTCTTCCCTGCTTTTATAGTTTCTTTTGAGTATTGAGTCTTTTGAATAATAATTACTTCTATATCAAACCTCAATAAATACATCTCTGCCTTGCAAAACTCTGACTTTAATAATGTCCCTGTTTTAAGACCTTGCTCTTAAATGATGTTCTTTTTAATTTCCTCTAATCAAACCAACAGCAGGGTGGTATATGCTATTCAGTGTCTGCTTAGCTTTAATCTCCCTGTTAATGCTATTCCTTTTGGAGAGCTGTGCCATATTATATTTATTTTGATAATGTGTTCTACTTGACAGAATGAATCTCTTGTTGTAAGGGACTCTTTGCTATAATGTTACTTCACCTAGGCTTCTAACTACATTACGTCTAGTTTAAATTTGCCCTTTTGCTTTGCCATCATTTTTTATCCATGCTCATCC
Source organism: Sterrhoptilus dennistouni (assembly GCA_013397095.1). Lineage (NCBI taxonomy): Eukaryota > Metazoa > Chordata > Aves > Passeriformes > Zosteropidae > Sterrhoptilus > Sterrhoptilus dennistouni. Next base: position 330,686 of record VWZU01009507.1, on the reverse strand, counting down.
CTTGGATTTTGAAGAACAATGCCTTGTGTATTCAAATAGAATTGTGATCCCTGAGATTAAATATAGAGGAGGTAGAGACTGAAGAGAAAAAGGTAACCTATTTTTAAAATAGATATTTCTAGGTTTTGTACTTAAAAGTTAGAAAATCTTACTTTTGTCTTCTTGATTAGTAAACAAAGTTGTATGGATTTTCTGCACAATTGCTTGCTTTTTAAGTAAGTCAAATATATTGATTTGAAAAAGCTAAACAGCAAACATTAGTGCTTTTCCATGGGTATTTCCACATGTTTATGCATCTGTTACTGAGTCTGATATTATGTGGGACTTTCAAATTGAATGTGTTTTAATGTTTTTCATTCATCACCTTCTTTGTAAGGTTATTCATATGCAGTGTCAGTGTCATTGATGAAACCATCGCCTAAACAAAGCTGATCTTATCCTACTTAAAAGTTTCTTGGGTTTATTTCAACTTACGTTTTAGAAGGAAACTTGTTTGGCTCTGGGCCCGCTGATACCTCACAGCAGATAACATTGTGCTAGCAACAAGGGAATTTTTGTTTTTCTGCAAAATTGCATTTATTGAACTGAATTAAGAGTTCAGGGGCTGCAATTTCCTCTCTCAAATCACCTTGCTGCTACTTAGACTCCAGGCAGAAGTTGGAGTTTATTTTACGAAACATGAAAATGCTTTTAAAGGGATGACTTAGAGGTAAAACATCAGCAAAAGTGGGGACACCTGCTGTTAACAAAAGTGCCTGCACGTTTGTCAGACCTACATCCCCGGCAGAGGGAACCGCCGAGTGAAATCCTGACCGCTCCTGGGGACATCCCATAGGTGGCAGCAGTCACTGCAGTTTAGGAGGTTAACAATGGAATGATTTATAGGTACGAGAATAAAGATGTCATAGGGATCTTTCTACGAAAAAGTGCTGCTCTTTGAAATATGATAAGTAAGAAGAATGCCACTTACTTTTTCCGTTGGCTCTTAAAGGTTTGACTAGTTCTTTGTCTGTAACTTATATTTTTAATATTGTTCCTAGACGGGGTTTAATGGAGCCAGAATTTTATAGTGCCATGCTATGAAATACAGTTGAACAGCCAGAGAGAAAGACCTGATGAGAATTAAAAAATAAAAAATAAAAAAAAAGGACAAAAAAAGAAGAAGAAGAAGAAAAAAGAACAGTTTTGTCAATTTCCATGCTGGAATTTCAAATTCTATGTTAGTGTGTAAGCTTTGATAATTAGAAGATTTAATGGTGCAAAGTAAAGAATATTGCTTTGCTTTTTAGAAGTCTGGCTGAAATCAGGTTGTTTTTCTAAAATGAATGTATATTTGGTGCAATCTTCATTAATATAATCGCTGTACTTCAAATTCCCTGCATGAAGATGCCTCAGAACTGAGGTAGCATATTCATTGAATCATTGTTGCTCTCTCGAGTGAAGGAGAGAAGCTTGCCATTTGAACTTGATAAATTACCTCAACTGAATTGATATGTGCTGCTTGTAAATATATTTTCTTTAATATGCCATTGGGTGTGTAGCTATGCTGTTTTCATTTTTAACTGACACTCCTCCCC
>VWZU01009507.1:303438-329095 GCA_013397095.1 Sterrhoptilus dennistouni | reverse complement strand
CCCCCCCCCCCCCCCCCATTTTTATAGGTGAATTGAATTTGATCTTTTCTCTCCAGAAGTATACCACAGCACAAGAAATATCATATCGTGCTGCTGAAAAACTAGGGGTTTTTTCCTTTATGTTTTATCATGGTAGATATTTTACCTAGAAATGTGTTCAGATTGCTTTGAAAAATCATTGAAGCTCATCTCTTCCTTGTTTTAGGAAGAAATAGAATCATCTCACTCATTGTGCAATTTCAAATAAAGTAGTTAGAAGTGGACTTTCTACTGTGACAATGGAATGATAAATAAAAACAGTTTGCTCCTGTATCAGTGTGGATCCGTTTTTTCTGGGTAAACACATTATTGTACCCTCCTACATATATAAACATATTCTTCCTAGATGGAACATTTGTCTAGCTAGCATTTTGCACTGTTAAAACCTTCACCTGTTCTCTAGGACCTGCTTTCATGTAGATGCTATATCATGTTGGAAACTTCTCTGTTTGAGTAGTTTGTACAATATTACTGGAAGATAAAATTTCATAGACAGATATCATTAAATCCCTTTTACAGGTAAGCAAGTAAGAATAAATATCTTTTGTTCTATATTTAACAGTCTTACTGTTTTTACAAAGTAATAAAATTAATGGCTTAAAATGTAACTACAGGTTTTGGGGTTTTTTTTTTGATTTTTGATAATCCTATGTTAAGTCTATGGAAAGGAATTTTTTTATTTTTCCTTAGAGAAAAGTAGCGTTTTTAATAGGGAAGTACTGCCTATTACCATATGCACTGAGACTTTCAGCTGATGTGTTTCTAAATCACAAGTGAGATAATAAATTATTTCATATGGCCATTGAAGTTCAACTGTTTTCAGTGAACTGTCTAAATAGAATCATTCATCAATCAGGGGCAGAATTAATATATAACTTTGAAATAGTCCCTAAAACCTCTGAAAAATGTTTTACAGAATGAGGCAGCACTGAAGCAATTTATTAGTCAAATCTTGTTTGACATATTTGTGGCAGTAGCTTTGTTTGACAGATTTTGTGGGCCTGCTGCATGAATCAGGTGTGCAGGATCAGGACCTCTCCATGGTTTTTGTCTTACAAACTGGAGCTGCACATACACGGCATTCCTCTCTTACTGAGACACAAAGGAAAAGTAGTTTTAAATGTATGAAATGGCAAATAATACTCCAAATACTCAAAACATAAATTAATTTCTGCACAGATTTTCTTCCATGTTGAAAATGACAACTGGTTATGTTTTAGGGATATTTACTTAATTTTCATTGATTATTTTCTTAATTATTCTTCTTAATGTTGTAAATTGTTCTTTTCTAAACATTATCCAATAATTACCCACATAAGCAATGTCATGTTAATAACAAATTGATTCAGAATTTCCCACAAAAATTGGATTTTTCTTCTAATTCTTTAGTGTAAGCAGTGACAGGAAACAAAACAGTTGTTGCTGTGTGCTTTGTTCTTTGTGCTGATGTCAATCATTCACTTTCCTGCACCTAGGAGGGTTTTAGTTTTGAGAACTACAGCACATGACTTGAAATCTGTAGAGCTTTTTGGAGTGGTTATGAACACTCAGCTTACTCACTGGAAGCAAGCAGTTTAGAAGTGGGAGAGATCATTAGATCAAAGCAGTTGGTGCTGAGGCTTTACATGCTTGCAGTGTAGCAGTCTAGGTTAGGGGTTCTACCTCAGACTAGTTTTAGTTTGGACTGTTGGATGAAATGCCTTCACCAGAGGTGTGATTTGAAGTTGTTTCAGGAGCCGGTTACTGGTTTGGAACCCTCTGTCCCTATTACAGTACATTTGGTGCACATCCAAAGTGGAGCTTCTGACTGAGTCTTCTCTGGAAAGAATCCAAGTCAACACACCAAAACTCCTCTGCAAAGGTGACACCAATGTGCTGAGTGAAGACAACTGGCACGTTTGGGTCACTTAAACCAGCATGAGTATGCAGCTGCAGCATCAGAATTCCCAGTGCCTTCAGAGTGCTCCTCAGGACTCAAAGCTTGGTCCTTTGGAAAGTGTTGGAAGGAAACAAAAGAACTGTTACCTCTGCAAAGTGATCGTGAAATTCAAGATTCAGTTTGGGGAAGAAGCCCAAGATATTAGCACTATTTTTGAATTTAACTGGTAAATTTCTGACAATTTGTACAGAATGCTATTGCAAGGATGTTACATAATTAGATTCAAGCATTTTGATTGTATTTGGTATACTTCTAATGTATAAATCCAGGGAAGACTTCAAGCACTTTGCAATAATGTATAAAGTGCTGTTTGGAATATCACTGTAAGTTAACTTTTCCCTGCTTTTCTTTTGTTTCTATAATGTCCCTTCCTCCCCACCCCTTCTTTTTCACTGTCAACACTTTCCCCAGGTTTCAGGCATCCCTCGTTGTTGTCATTGACTCTATGTGCCAACGGTGTTTTTATTGCAAGAGAACTGATGTGAATTATTAGCTTGTATAGAACACTGGTGGAAAGAGAAAGGTGGACCAGGTCATCAGCAAAGGGGTGTGTATAGTTACTCTGCACTCTGATCCAGTACCTGTATCTTGTTTCCAATAGTAGCACAGTTCTCTAGTGTTAATGCTTTCATTGTGAGAAAGTAAATTCTCCTTCCTGTCCTTGTACAGCTTCTTCTATATTGTTACCCAGAGGGGATGTCTCTTCGATGATCATTTCTTTCAATTCTTCTTATGAGAAATTAGCTTAATGAGACTAAGGGAAAAAAATGGGATGTTTCTTCATTTGGAAGAATTTATGTTCACTATAAAATTTATGGATTTCTTCCTCTCTTCCTCTGCCTTTGTATTGAATGCTGTATACCTGTTACTACCTGTAATGCAGACCCTGTCTTTTTGGGGTTTGGACAGTGGCCAGTAGAAGAGTATAAGAATCGTCGGACTGTATCAAAGGGTCTTCTATCTAGAGTGATTATTGGTGATTCTCCAAGAAGGTGGGAAGGTACAGAGTGCTGTGTCTCTGAAGCATTCTCCTGGCTTCTGTGAATCTGTGATTTAGGAGCTTCACTTTAGGATAGCACTTGTGTTGTGGTTTTAATAGTTTTGCTGATGTATAATCCTTAAATTATCTAAATACTTGGTGGATTTGTTTGTACATCCAGTGGCAGGGCATTCCTCATTTATTCATTTAACCATGGGTTATGTTATAGAGTAGTTTTTCTTTTTCTATTATTTTTTTACATGGCTTCTATTTAAGTATGTTTCTGAAGTGCAGATTGATAATAAAATAGTGTAAAAGTGAAATCCCTACAAAGAAATATCCCACTTGTGCACACCTTGCTCAGGTGATAAATTCTTACAATCACTAGTGTCTATTTTTCACAATGCTGAGACAATGTCTATGGCCACGGGAAGAAATAATAGTTTTCCCAAGAGTCTTGTGTTTCTCTGGTCCTGTAAACTGCAATTACTGGGACATGGCAGCAGCACCCGCAGGTGCTGTGTACCACGGACAGATCCTGGGAAGCCTGGGGATCTTCCTTGCAGAATTCGAGTCAGTGCTCCTCAGCTGTACTCTTCCCTTCTTTCTCTTGCAACACAGCAGGTCTGAAAGGAATGTTTTGTACCATTTGTCCCAAACTGACCTCAGTTAAGGTAGTGGCTGGTAATTTGGGAATGTCCAAAATGAAATATAAGCATGTTTATGCTGTTTTATGTTTTTATTCAGCATGGAACCTTTACATATGATGTAGATATATTTATTATTTTGTAAAAAATACTCTATCTTGCATCCTACTTATTTTTAACTTATTTCAAAATACCTTCCCCTTTAAATAAAGATTTCTATTGTTTTTATTTTTTTCCATTTTTTCATATTTTTTCAAATATAAGTTGCCCAAACAAACCTGTGTATTACTGGTTGCTTTATATACATCAGTTTTGTGGTTCTTTTCCTTTCCAAAGAGAGAAAATGCTTTAAACAGCTCTGTTTCAGGTCTCACTCCTTTAGTACTCCTTAAATTTTGGATTGTCCTTGTGGACTTCTCCTATTGGTCATGTGAGTTGGGTTCAAGTAGAGAAAATATTTGAAAATCTACTATATCTTGGATTGCTGTCAGTAAAATGTAATGTTCAATTTGTTCTTTTGACATCTGTTTTGTGTTAAATAGGTAATTTTACCTTTTTTTTTTTTCCTGGAGAATTCCAGTGTTAGTATGATTACTATGTATATCTCAACACGACTTTTTTAACAGGGATAATGTTGAATATGTCTAAATTAGTAAGTATGTGCCGACATGAGGTTTTTTGTTGCTTGATTATTTTGGAATTTTTCAAAATTTTCCCTAGCTCTGCCTGGTCTGAACCAATCTGCTCCTTGTAATTATGTGATGTTTCTTCTGTCTGCCATAGAATGAACACACCTATGACAATAGTAATTGGGAAATCGGCTGTATTTTATCTTCCTCGTTGTAAAACAGATGACTTGCTATAATTCTCTCTCCTATATTGTGTTGGAATTGGCTCTGTATAGTTGGAAATCATAAGTTCTTATGTGAATTTTGTCTGTTATACTCCTTCTTGTGATTTTCTTCGTTACTTGCTGCGATTAAATTAATCTTTGAATATATCTTTTGAATTTTAGTTATGTGGCATTAAAAGCCCAGATAGGCCTCACATTTTTCTTTTGTATGTTCTTGCTAAACTACTTAAAGAGTTCTAGTGAACCGATATGTGCTTTTCCCTTAAAATCTTTAAGGGAAAAACCTTCTCTTTTTTAAAATATTACCACTTTATCATGTTTTATCATGACCACATGGGTTTTTTCTATAAGTATATATATTCATGTGGTGATTTTCTTTGCTACCTTCTAATTTTCCTGAACAGAGTTGGGTTTAGTAATGGACACAGCCACCAGGTGTGTTCTCTTTAGGAAGATGGCAATGAGAGGGCTGTGACTGTATCACAGGAAGTACAAGCACGTGCTACCGTAACTAGTATTCAGAGAATGATAAGGTTCAGTTGCTGTGTTCCCAGGGACATGTGTCTCCCTTTTTCCATTATTAAGTTCATAATAAGTCACTTTAAAGACCAGGACAACACAAATAAATGTAGAACCTGCTCATTGAGGCTGACAGCAAACATTATTGTCTTAACATCAGTAAAGCTTTGAGCAGCTAAATATTGCACAGCATATTTGTTTATTAATTTGTTGTATTTTATTGCTGTAGCAAGCTTTGTTTTTCATATGCATGTCTTTTCCTTTTTGTGTCCATACTAGATACTGGAAAATTTCTGACAGATGAAGAGTGTTGTGCAGTAGGTTAAGGTCAAATATATCTCCCTTCTCTTTCAGTTGGTGGTTCCTCAATGAGTATACAAATCCACATCCTATGATGAGTCCTCTTACGAATCTGATTTCTACTAAATATTACTTTTTTTTTTTTTAATTATAGCACGATAATAATTTTCTTGTTTATAAATTTGGTTTTTTGTAAGTAGAGAACAGGTGATAGCAATTGGAAAAGTCAGTAATTCCCTTTTGTCATTGAAAGCAGAAGGATCAGTTTTAAACATGCGTTAGATATGAACAACATCATCTGAGAGTTAGATTTAGCATTATCCATGTTAAAATATTAAAACTATTGATTTGAGCTGACCTTGATAAGTTGTTGCCCTGAAATAAGTACTATTTTTAAAATTAGTGAAGTCTTTCTAATGAAACATCAGAAATCTGTAAGTAAGTGTAAAATTCTACAATATGGCATGGGAAATCAAGTGACTCCAGGGCTAGTAGTTTTATATAAAGTAAATAAACTTGTGAAAAAGAACCTGATGTGTGACTTGACGAAAGTAAAATTAATTGCTTGCAAAATTATAGCACGACACTGCTTTGTCTCATGTAGTTGTCTCCTGAGGAAGTGCTCTAAGTCTGAAGTAGTTCCAAGTAATTGATTTGTCTCATGAAACACAAACTAAAAGGGATGCTTTACCAGTAGTTGGTCTCCTTTAAGACAGTGTTTTTGGGTCTGACAGTAACTAGTTTCTGTGAATTGCTTTCCCCTAACTCCAACGATTTTCCAAGAGGGAAGTTGACTGGGATAGTAGGTCTTATCTCATAAATGAAGCACTGACTTGCAACTCTGAAGGCTGGACTCTACTTCTTGGGTCTGCCATTGCATGCTTTTGTAACTTTAAGTCACTTGGAGGCAGATCCAGAGGCCAGTGAGGTTGGATGGATGACTTCTATTTGTGGGTTTATATGAGCACTTCCGCTTTTTGTTGTGCTCCACTTTCTAATCCCTTTGACAGTTGTATTTATCTCTTGCCTCTCATTCTGAATGTTAAACCCTAAACTCTCTTGTAGGAACTAGCTTTTTCTAAATGGTTTTATAATTTAATGCTGATAACTGCAATTAAAGATGGTACTCTAGCTTAAGATATTACAAAACATTACCAAAAACTGGAAGATAAGCGCTGTAATATTTTAACTTTTGGTTTGTATTAAATCTCTGAGTGCCAGCAGAACTGTTCTGTTCCCCATTTTAGGATGTAAATTGGTTTGGAAAAGTGTCTGTCTACTTTCCTTTCCTCCAGCCTGAGGTGAAGTGGCTTATCCACTCTTATCCCTCAAAAGCCATGTACACAAGAGTGTACTTGTGATGTCTGCCTGAACTGGAATAGTGATCTACATACTGTTAAAGGGTATTTAGAGTAAATTCTCTTTGGGGTTAATAACCCTTCAACTATTCACTCTGTAGTCTAATCTTTTTCAGAATTGCCTTGCAAAAAATGCAGAACCAAAATAGCTTGTTAAATAAGTACTCCAAGGAAATTATTGTGTTATATTTGAGGATCAAGTATAATATTTGTAGATTTTTCATCTTTAATTTTCTGTCCTCCATAAAATTTTAAACGTACAGTGGTAGCTTACTTTTGCACTTCAAGCAAGAAGGAAACGCTCAGAGTTTTTGTTTGCTTTGTCTGTACCAAATGGAATACAGTGCTGTGAATATTTTTTGCAGTTTGGAATATTGTGATAGCTTGTATTGATTTATTTTTATAGTATTCACTTCTTAGCTTTTCTTGAATCATGAAGCATTATTGTTGCATTGTTTTCTTTGTTTTGACATGTTTTGCTTATGAAGCAAAACACTTGATAAAATACTAATTTCTGGAGCACAGACTCATGCTTTGTTTCTTGATAGTTATTCAGACTCTCTTCGGTACATAGAATTGTTAATTTCAAATGGGCTTTTTACAGACAATTAGTCTCCTGAGTACTTTCTAAAATTGCATTCATTTATTTCACAGTATTTTTGTAGACAAAGTGATGTTGTTCTTTCTTTTAAAGCTTTGAAACTTAGGCAGAGAGAGACTGAAATCCAAAGTACCTTGTAATACCTGCTGTCCTATTTTCTCTGGTCATCCACCACTCTGTGCTCTCTTTAACACCAGTTTTATGCTCACTGGTTCAGTTTTATGCTCTATGCCACTGTGTTCAGTGTTCCTGCAAATCTAGAAATTAGGGGTTTCAAATTACGTACTAAATAGTCAAGAAATTATCAATAACTGTTTTATATTCATATAAAACATATGTATATAGATATGTATATACATATATATCACACAGGAACTTAATGGAAGATAAAAGTAGCACAATCACGTTTTCAAAGTAATGTCTTGTTATGTAGACCAGGTTACTCTTGGATTTATCCTGTCTGGTCTTGAAAACCTTTGAGGATAAAGACTACACAGCTTCTCAGGGCAACTTGGGTCATGCTTGGCTGTCCTCACAATGAAAAAGCTTTTTCTTCCCTTCCATTTGAAGCAGTTCCAGTTTCAATTTATGTCAATTGCCTCTTGTCTTCCTGCCATGCGCTGCTGTAAAGAACCTGGCTCCAACTTCTTGATTATAACCTTGTAGGTACTGGATGACCTCTTGCCCTTGTCTTCTCCAGCCTTAACAATCCCCCTTCCCTCAGCACATTCTCCTCATACGGCTTGTGCCCCAGCTGCCTGACCAGCTTTGTGACCTCCCACTGAATTTGCTCCAGTTCCTCTTTCTGTCTTTCTGTTACTGTCCAACACTGGACAACCACTTCCCTCAATCTACTTCTGTGTGTTTGTGATCATACAGGCCAAGATGCAGCTGGCCTCCTTTGCTGTGAGGGCACACTGCTGGCTCCCTGTGATCTTCCCAATGTTTGTACCAAAGTGTTTGTTGAAATAAATGAAGAAATTTCATTAGACCAAGTGATGCATTTGGAAAAAATGAACAAACTGTTAGGAGCATGAGCCGTCTCCTGGAAAAGCAGCAGCAGCAAAATGCAAACAGATTCAAATTAGAATAAATGGTTACTCTGAAGTGAATGTAATTATCTAAATCAGTGAGGTAATCTGAAAGGAAGAAGTAAAAATGGGAGGTGGAACCTAACAAGGTGATCAGGTCATTAGAGCTTTGGGATACAGAGATAGACTGGCTAATTATGCCTTTGACATGCTGAGGGAAAAGAAGGAAGTTAGACGTAAGGAAATACTATAAAATCAACATCTTTACAAAATTTATTATTATTATCCAGGCAAGCTATGAATTTTAGGTCTTAGTCTCTTCTTCCGAGGTAATGTACATGAATTCCTTAATAATCAAGACTGAGAGGAGATGGTTTTTTTTCTTGGTGAAAAATGTTTTCCTGTTGGTTAATGGGTTTTATCAGTTGTCAGTGTGAATTTATTCTGATATGCTGTAATTTGTTTGACATATTTTACATGTTTCAATCAGTTGTTATTGAAATTTGGGACATTGCAAGAAGTATGGTGAAAAAATCTGTGACTTTTGATGATGCTGTTGTAGGGAAAATTTCTCTCTTACTGTGTCAAGTTTTGCAGTTTAATACTGGGAAAATTTGAAAGACGTCATCTGCCTTCAGTTTTAAGTTTTTATTTTTAAATTATTTTCCGAGTAGTTTTCAACAGGTATCACACAGGACAGGGAAGAGTTTAACCTCACCGAGACTTTCTTTCTGTGATAGAAAGGAGGTGACACTTGATGGCCTGATCAAAGAACTGATCTGTTCTCAAAGAAGCACCCCCTTTGGGTGTAAATTCTCCTTAGCTGGATTCAGTTATCTGAGCAAATTTAGTGATGTCTTGTGGTTAGACTTTTTGCTTTATTTTGGATAATTTGTTTTGAAGAATGCCAAGTTTTGAAGAGGTACATGTTGCTGAGTATAGGTTGATCATAGGGTCTGTAAAGTTTAAATTGGCATAGAAATTTTCTGGAAGTTGTGGGTTTGCTTAGGCTGCAGAGGAGTTAGTTCCTTTGTTGTTAAACATGCAACAAATCATCTGGCTCTGAAGAAAAGGATGTTTTCTGCCTTCTATATATCCTCTTTCATTTCCAGGAGAAATCTGTTCATCTTTTTTCTGTATTTCACCTTTTTGCTACTGACGAGCTCGTGCATGTGCAATACTACTCTGACAGACCTTCTCATTGCCTTTCTTTTTAATTTTTCATTCCATTTTGCCTACTGTAGTTCACATGATACAAATTTCCCTAATCTCAGATTATTTTATTTGTAGTTTCACCAATCTGTGCCTACAATAAATGTCCTGTTTACACTTATGTTATTCACTATACATCTTGAGCTCTGCTTAGCTGCTCAAAGGTATAACGCACTGAGAAATTTTCACCATCTGAGATGTCATTTCACTAAAGTCATTGCAAAACAGCTTGTGGTTCTAGGCTTTCAAATGAGCTGTGTGTAAGTGACTTGTGATACAAATACAGATGGTGAAAAGTCATGTGCATAAAATATAGTAGGAATGCCTATGCTGTTTACAGTTATCAAGAATCTATTCCTGGATGATGGTCCAACAAAGTTCCAGTGGATGCAATTGTTGTATTGCTGGTGATTCAGTAAATAGTCCTTTTGTTTCTGAATGCAGTAACTATAATGATTTCATAACTGTGAATGTTGTTTCCAGAGCCTGTATGGCATTCTTTTTGATTGTTGGGCAAATATGAGATGCAAAGCAGGGATGATTGTTTGAAAATTTAGTTATGGCTGAAGATGCCTGCGTGTAAAAGTCCTGTTATTCCACTGATTCACTGAAGTGAATTTCACTGTGATAGAATCCTCTGGGGTTAAATTTGGGAGGGAATTAAATTATGAAATTGGAGGAGACAGAAGTTCTATTGACAGGACTAGTCACAAGCCTGGAATCAAATGAAATACTCATTCCCCTCAGGCAAAAACCATGCACTCACTGCTGAAAGATCATGTCTCTTGATGCTACTCTTACAAAATAAATGTTATTTACACTGGGTAAACCTCAGCTGCTTCCTGCCTCGTGCTTAGAGTCTTTCCTTTATTCTAGAAGATGGTTCTCTTTCTCTGCCTCTGCTTCTACTTTCTCTTAATCTGTTGCTCCATGCAACTGAGTTGGAAGTGATTTCAGAAACTCGAAATTGGCTAACAGGAATAAATAGATTTAAACAGATTCAGTGAGCCTCTAATATGAAGCAGTAAGTTCTATTTGAGAAAACCCAAGAGAAGAAATTAACTAGATTTCATATCTGTCATCATTCATTGATATTCCTGATGATCTATATGATTTCCTGTTATATACTTCAAAGACCAATACTACATAAAGACTGTTTTTGCCTTGTAGTCATTGGGAGTATTGGTCTTGTTGCCTGCAGATGAGGTGTGTACTTGCCTAGTCTCAGGTAGTTGTGCTGTTTGCAGTCTTGTGTTAGCCCTCTATGCTCTCCTTTCACAGCCCCGTGGTGTCTCTGCTTTCCAGGCATCTGGGTGCTGCCTGTGCTTGGCTGGACAGGGAAAATCAGTTTGTATTAACGCTGACGTTGTACTTGACTTTTTTTAGGATAAGTATCAGTAATTTTTGTAACACTTCAGAGAAGAAGGGTGGAACTGTTTAAAGAAGGTGAATCTTGCTAATTTTCCAAAGGTCATCCACAACTGATAGCAGATGGTTTCCTGTAGATGGGCTGCTCTACTCTTCCTCCATCCCCATGCACTGGAGAGCAGATCTTTTCTGTACTTGGGAGCTGTGCAGTGTTTTCACCTTGCAAAGAATGTGTAGCTATGTGGTGGATGGGCTCTGGCTCTTGCTCTTTGCGTAGCAGCTGCCTTGTAAAAAATCGCATTCCACATCAAGGATTATGTGGAGTACTTATATCCCATTGTGACGGCTTTCCAGTGCAATTCTGTGCCAAGAAGACACAAGTCCTAAACAAAGAATTTTAGTATTTTCATCCATTACTTCAAATAAAAAAGCCCAAATTGTTTCAATATTTTTTATAAGCCAAATGATATGGTTTAGAACTAGCAGCATTTGATTAATAAAATCAAGGATTTAAAACTTTTTTATTAATTTTATTTTTAAACACAATTGGGGTTTTTTAATACATTTTATGCAAACCTTAAGTATGTTTTAGCTTACAGCAAAATGAGAAGAAATGTGTTACATTAAAGTGCATGTCATTTGCTTGTGCATTGGGAGGTACCTGTTATTTTATAGCAATTTTGAGTTATTTTTCTGTCAGTTTGTATTCCTTTTAAATGCGACATACAGAAACCCTCACTTAGAACAACTCTCTTAGGGCTCACTCCTGGATGTCAGCAGTGTGAGCAAGAGGTGCTGTGCACAACAAGAATAGGTCATAAAAATGTAAACATGCCATCACTTACATGGGTGGTTCTCTATTTCTTTGAAATCCTGGACATGTAATTAGGGGAAGTTTTTTGGTATTAGTATTATGACACAGGAATGGACATACTTGTGTTCTTACTTGTAGATTTTGGAATTTTTGGTTTTGTTTTGTAATTTTTTTTTACTATATCCCAGTCCACCAGACACTATGATACCTGGCTTTGAGCAGAAGTTTGCTGGGCAAACAGATGCTTATTTGCACTGCATATTATCAAAAACTAGGGATTGCAGCTATATATATAAAGCTGAAAATGCAATATTAACATTTTGTTGCTGCTGATGTATTACCATAATTGCTTGGGCTAGGAAAGTGCAAATTATTTAGCCAGCAAATCAAATAATTTTTGGGTATCCTTTTGATCTTGGCCACGCTGCAGTATAAAAGTTGTTCAGATATACAATTTTGCTTTGTTTTATCCTTATGTCTACTGTACCACAAATACAATCCTTGCAGACTATCACTGCCACTGGCATTCCTGATCTTGGGTCTCTTTTAAAAAAGTTTAGAGGCAGTAAATTAGCTAGAATACTATATCCATTAAAAAATAATATGATCTGGAACTTCCACGTTTTGCCAGCATTCTTAATTCTAGAGTATTTTAAATTAACAATCTGAATTACAGGCTGAATGACCCAAAGCCAATTGCTGACCTTATTTAATAGGGAGTTGTTTTTATTTTTTTTAACACAATAAAAAGAAGCTGGATAGACCAAATTGGTAAAAGATATGAAATCTGTAAGTCTTTTTATCCAGAAGTAGGTGTTCATATTTATATGATAACTTTAATGGGGCTATTGATATAGGTTGGCTCTTTGGGCTTCTTTATTAGTAGCACATTGGGAGTTTAGCTCCTTGGGTATCACCTGTCTCTTTGTGTATAAAGCACCTGGTAATAGGCACTTTTCAAAATGCCTTGGTGGTATTGCAAGGAGAAATTAAAAACAAATTGTAACAGTCATATTAAGATATCTACCATCCACATCGTAAATACCTTTTATTATAAAGTAAACAGTCATTTAAGAGAGATTGATTAACATAAGGAAATATGACTGGATGTTATCTATTTTATGTACAATGCTATTATCTTACCGTGAAATTTTTTGGTGGATCCTGATATTTTAAGAGTGAAGTGTTACTTCAGCTGTACTGTTCTAAACCAGATAGAGCAATAAAGCATTATGGAAATGTTAATCCATTAATTTTCATATGTTGTGTAAATTTAAGGAGATCATGCTTTGGAATTTTTGCTGTTGTGGAGATGTAGATAAGAGTTACATTCAAATTAAATTCTGCACTTGCATTAGCTACATCTTGAGCTAGAGTTTCACCTATATCTCTGTGTCAATGCATATGTATGTGCACGAAAGAAAAGACAAATCCTGTGTTGTTTCCATGTTTGTGCCTTTCTAGCAAAGTAATATAAAAAATACAGTTTAAGATTCCATTATGAGAAGAATATTATCTTTTTCCTTTCTCTTTATTTCCTGTGTTTTTTTCATAGTTTGTCTTCCCTCTCCCCCCTTAATTATGGCCAACGATAAGGGAAAAGCATTTTTCTATGGTTTTGTGTAGTCACATTGTGATTCTTTGTAATAGATGGAAATGAAAAAGGAATTGAGTGTGTTATTACAAAAGAAAGCGTTCCTGTGTAGGCTTTTATGTAATTTATACTATTTTTATTCCACAAAATCTCACATATATTAAATTTTGTCTTAAGTGGAAAATGTATGAGGTTTGCCTAATTGTACAAAAGGTTCAAAGATCCTGCAATAGTGAGGTGTGTGTAAGGAGGGCATTTATGTTTATGTTATGTTCAATGACCATCACAGCAGTTAAATATGATCTTTGCATACCTTTGCTATTGTAGGAAGCCCAGCTCTGGGCTGAATTTATTTAGTCTGCCCTTCAGAATCATGTAAATGAACCACAGTGAGTTGCCAGATCATCCTGGATAGTCACTGTCGATCCTCAGTTTTGAGAGCTTGAAAGGGAAGTGCACAGGGAAAGGGGAGACTCAGGTGAGTTAACAGTGGGCTAAGCATGTGATGTACAGATGGGCAGGTACATACAACACGTTTTGCTGTTTGTAAAAAAGTCACATTGGCAAAATATACCATCAAAAGTAGTTATCTGAAATAAATAGTTTTATTACATGTCTGCATAATGACTATGAGCCATAGCGGCAAAGACAAGTCAAGAAACTGACCATCGCAGAAAATAAGTTTGAAATCCTGTGATGGGCAATCCTGAGGTCTTTGCAATTGTGAAGAGTTGAATATACAATTCACATTGCTAGACAGAATTGATAGCAAGGAGAACACTTGAGTTACGTGGAATGCATTTGTCTGACCAAGCAGAAATCTTGATTAATACTAGAGAAGTATCTGAGAGCTGTGTGGGACATGGGGATGCAGCATGAAGCCACTTCTGGGGGAGACTCTAAGGTATTTCATAGTATGTGGTCCATTGGTATTTTGAGACTTCATGTCATGAGGGTCTTGGACTGCGTAGCCCTAACTCAGATCCTCCCTGGGTGGCACTACTCACTTCCCAGGAAATTTTATAATGGGTTCATAAGCTTTTTCTTTCTTACTTTCACCAGCTATGATGTATGTGAGGGCATTTCCTCTTTTCTGAAGTTAATTTAGCTTGTTTGATAAAAGCCTGTTGACTGTGCGCTGTCTCTTGAGAGAAGGGAGCTTCCGAAGAAAATGGGGATAGAGCATTGTTAGAAGTATAAACAGGCACCACTCACTCCAGTCTTAGCTGTGTGAGAAAGGGCTGAAAATCACTTTTGAGTTGGCATTTCTGGCTTGTGTCCACAGACAGGTGAAAGCTCATGAGAAAAGTGTGGTGGTTACTCAGTGCACCATTGGATGATTTCTGGGTAAGGAAATGGTTTTGCTTTCTTATCTCTTGCCTGAGTACCAGGATTCTGCAATTTGCTGAATCAGTGGGAAAAGCAGAACAGATGTTTTCATTTCAGCACCTTTTCTAAAGAACACTGTTCTAATACCTTAATCAAATGAAAAAGAAAGGTGTATCTCATGGCTTGCCTAGGAGTTAATAGAATTAATGAGATAATGAGAAGATTATGTTTGTCTTAAAACATGAACATAAATTATTCTAATTTGGTTTTAGTGGAAGTGATTTTTATTTTAATAATCATCTACATGCTGCCATTTGGTTTTAGTTTTTTGTTTCTCTTTTTTTGGGGGGATTGGTGTTTTTCTCTCAAACTTGGTCAGGGAATGCATTTATTTGCATTGCTCTTTTCAAATTTGTTGTATATAAGTCTTCTTTATAGTCACTATGTGACGTGCTTTGAAGAAATGATCCTGCTATTTTCAGAAATTCTTGATAACCACATTAGAGTCAATAAAGGTTATTTCTTGAAAAATACATTATAGGTATTAAAGGTTATTTCCAGAATGACTGCTGTGATATCAGGAATCTGGTTCTCCACAAGTGCTTTAGTTATAAACATTACTAACATTGATGATCTTGTGTTTGACACCATGATGAAAAATACAATGAAGTCCCTTTTCATAACCTGAAAGACCTCAAAAGGATGGAGATATGTTTGAGTTTTTTTCTTTTAAAAGTAATATAATATAATTAAATGTAAGGACATGTATCCTCAGCTGTCCTGTTGTGTTAATTTCTGATATACACCCCTTAGCTACCTCGAATATGCTCCGATGAAATGTCCCCAGTTAATGCAGAGACCTTGCAAATGGGAGTGTAGCGTTGGAGTGTAGCATTTGTCAGAAGACAAATGGAGAAGTTTTGCTGTGTAGAACACTGAACGGGAATGTAAAGAGTGATAAAGAATACTTGGGCAAATGCACTGTCACTGGCATTTTTGCTTTGAATATTTTTCTTTGAATATTTTTGTATATAGTGGTATTTTTTCTATATGTCATAATTTTATTGAGAGTATAGTATGAAGGAGTATGAAAAACTTATAAAGGTATTAAATAGTTAGGATAATTAAGTCATCTGTGGTTTAAATCAACTGGCTGAAAGCTTGTAAACATTATTATCTGAATCAGAGAAGCCAGTGAATATAATTGTTAGGCAATTAAATATTTATCCTTCTGCAGGTTTAGTGAGTTGAATTGCGTTATTGTCCAATAGCACTAGTTGAGATAAAATGTTCAAATGCAGAAATATACATGAAAAGCTGACTTAGAAAAAATTATCTCGAAAGGTAGCTTTTCCATTTTTTTGTGATCATTTGTATAGTTCCATTAACTGTCCTGCAGAGGAGATCTGATAATGCTCACCTGCCTTGATGACAGTTGTGGAGTTCTTTGCTAATTTTCTCTTTCAAAAGTAATTAATAAAAATTCTGAATACTTATGAAACCAATTAAAAAATCCTAAAATAACAACACTTCACTGTATTATTTACAGGGTTGTGAAAATATGTTCTCTTGCTGAAGATGAACTTTCCTTAGTGAAAATCAGAAATATGTGTGCCACTTTGACTCCTGGCCCTGCACCCTCACACTGTGCTCTAGTGAAGATGATGGCATTTTTTTCACTGTTTTCCTGCAGTGACCCATTGGGACTGTTAGAGTTTACCGTAGGTATACATATTCATGTAACATTATTCAAATATTTGAATATTTAGAACATGTAACATTATTCTAAATATTTGAATGTTTAGAGTTTAAATTTTGGGGTGTTTTGTTTTTGCAAGTGAAGCAGAGAAAAACCTGTTACTAAAAAGTGTGTGTACTTATGATTAAGTAATTAAAAAGTTATATGAAATGTGTTACAGAATGACATTTTGCTTTGGGCTATTAAAGTATGCTGTGTGTGACACAGACTTATTAAGTCACTTACACAGTTTATTATCACAAGAAACTGAACTGTCTTTAGACTGTCTTTGACTGACAAGCAATTGCAAGTATCACAGAGCTGCTGAGGAGGGAGAAAGACATTATTTTATCTCTCACTGCAAACATGGCTATAAATTGCACTGAACGGAAACTGTGTTCTTTTTCTCCAGAAACTCGTGGTCTGAAATTGTACTTCAGTTATATCAATTGTACTCACTTACATAGATGTACATTGGTTTACAGGTGTAATTTTCATTTGATCTGAGTTAGGAAAGCAGCTTCTTCATCTCCAGAGGTATTTATTCCTCTAGATAGAGCACTTGAGAAATAATTGAGAAATAAATATTTCATAATAAGAATTATGAAATAATTCTTCAAATCCTGAAGTATTTTATATTATTCCTGATTGAAGTTTTTATAGTTTCCCTGGTAAAAGAAGAGTGTTCACAACACTAATACAATAAAAAATTAAGTTTTGTATTCTTGGTATACTTTAATACTGTCAGACTGGGCTACAGTCTATTAAAACAGACTATTAAAGTAGATTTTTAAATATTGCATGTACTGGACATTATATTGAGAAATTATTCTGTTAGGTTATATTTGATCTTGCTTGAAGGATTTTTCTTTCTGATCAATCAAAACAAGTTTTTATTATCTCTGAATTCTTATCTTCTAATTTGTCTTTAGTTGTACCGCTGTGTATTGTTCCAGGGTTTGGGCTATATCCAACAATTAGTCAGAACTTAGGTGAAATACAGAAATAGGGTGAATTTTTTTAACACAATATATATAGAGTCTTTAATTAAAATCAGGATCACATTAGATTGCTACATCTTAAATTGCAAATAAAATTTAATTAAATCATTAAATTTATGATTAATTATTGTCAGTCATAAATTCTGTTTGTTGTCATAACATAATTAATATAATATAATGTAATAATTTTTAATTTCGATGTGATGGTAATTTGTTGGTCATGGTGATGTATCAATGTTTCCTGAGAAAGTGTTCTTGGTCATGAAGGTTGGCAATAGAATTCCCTCTGGTCTCTGATCAATTATGCATAAGCAACTCATTTCCTGTTAATTCATTAGGCAAGGTACACTACATATTTCTCTGACTTATTTCTATCAAACAGATCATCCTAAATGTAACTGGGTTTAGCAACTGAAAGGCTTCATGGAGCCCTCTGTTGTTGTCTATATGTATATGGAGAAAAATACAATATGGAAGTAATTTGGGAAATTTCAACAGTTTCAGCAGTAGCCATCTAGAAATTGAACAGATTGGAAATACAATATTCCAGTGCACTGCTGCATATATAATGTATGTGCAGCATATGCTGAGGTCTTTTTCAAAACATTTACATTAAACCTGTCAGGTATTTATGAATAGCAAAAATTAATTTCCCCCAGTTCTGTCATCAGTTAGAGAAATGGATTGCAGCACAGAAGACTGTCAGTGTTTCCTGCATACCAGAACAGCTCCCTTCAGTGTCATAGAATTACACCAGGTGGCCTGCTAAGAGTCAGCTTAATGTGATTCCAAATGATAGGGTAGAGAATGTGAGGGAAATTAAAATAGTATCATACTTATGATTTAAAAGGAAGTTAATTACAAGGGCTTGTTAATAAACAAAGAAAAATTCAGAATGTATTATCTGTTGCAGAGCGTATCAGTGGTGAATGTGATACCATAAAAAATAAAATTTAACACTGCATAACTTTACATTGGCTATGAAATATTTAATTAATATGTTGACATGTTTTGCTTATTAATGGAATTTTGTCTTTGGAAAGAATTATTAAAATGGTAGGTTTAGACTGTATATTTTTGAATGCTGTCTGACAATACAAATGCAGTTGTAGCCTCTTTATTTCTTGTTTGCTTCTTTCATGCTAATACAAAACCAACTGAATATGACCCTTGTTTTGCAGTTAAAATATTTATTCAGTTGGTATAAAGTAGTTGAGCATCAGTATATAGGACATATTCATTATTGCCTACTTTTGCATTATCTGAAAATTGATTATGTAAAATTGCCTCGTTAAATGTAACTTAGCAAGTTAAACCTGAGTGATTTGTTACTGTCTTACTTGTTATATAGTTTCCTCAATGTACTTGCATGTACTACTCCGTGACTGCAGAGGCCAGAATTCAGAGAATATTAAAGTTGGTTGGGTTTTTTATTTTCTTGAAAGGTTATTCTTGTAACTGGGAAAAGAAATGGTGTATTTTGCCTTTATAGACTAAAGAGTGATTAAATATTTACAACCTTATTTTTCAGATCAAAAATAATAAACCCAAACCCAACAACCAAACCAAAACTGTAGGCAAGCTTACTCCTATTTTCATGTATCCTGTCTAGATAAAATGAACAGAAGACCCATCTGAATGTATGCAGCAGTTAAAGGGCTTTCACTGTATTACAGAATTTCTTACTTATTTTACAAATAGTCGTTCCAACAAAATTCCTTCTTTTTTTGAACATGGGTCATATTTGTTTCTTAAAAATGTCAATAGACATGTATTGTACAAATTAAACTTGGCAGCTCTATCTTTATGTTAAAATTGAACCTGTGCACTCTAACTTAAGAGGGTTTTTTGCCACTTAGGGGGAAAAATGGTTTGGAATTTTTTTTTTATCTTCAATACTTCATGCAACTTAAAAATGTACAAGAAACTGGAAAAAAAAGCATGAACAAGTGTCAAAGAATATGCCAGAGAAAAATCTTCCTTCATATTCACCAAATATAAAACTGTGCCCCCAAAAATTATGCAGAAAATAGGAAGTGCAGAATGAGGCTATGAGTAATTAAAAAAAATAAAAAGCATTTGTGAATAAATTATTCCACAGGAAACACACATTCGAGTTAATATTGCAAGTATATGAAATAAGTGTAAAGATGTGTTTTAGTAGAAGTCTACTTTTGCAAACCTTTGAAGTTAAATGTAAATTACTAGTTACATGTTTTATTAGCCATGCCTACTTTATTAAGTCTATTGATTCTTAAGTGGCTGCAATCTTTTTACAGTTTACTGCCTCTCAAATGATAATGTCTTCAAGATAGTGCTTGCCAAAAGTTTGCTTATTGAACTAAGACAGGTGAGGTTGTCTGAATGTTCCTGGAAGCAACTTGGAAATTTAATTTTAGGTAAGACTGGTAAGCTTGAAGAGGGACCATAGCTATTGCTATAGAGTTAAGTGGTTATTGTGCTGAACTACAGACGAGAGACTTTTGCCTCAGCTGTATTTATGGCTGGTCTATTTCAGTGCACAACAGAGGCAGGTTCTTTGCCCTGGGACTTATTGCAGAGCTGCTTGTGCTTACTGGGTGTCAGTACAGCTCTGACTGGCTAACCTGGGAAATGAGAGCCTCACAGCTATAGAGAGCTGCTTGCTAAATAATTCCCCAGTTCCAGGTCTTCATTACGTTTTCTGTCCTATCCTGCATTTCTAATACTCTAATAATCTGAGACTGTGGTTCCTTGAGACTGATCTGATGACAGGTTTGCCATGGCCTAGATTTCCATACTCCACCTCTCACCAGTAGTCCATTTCTTTGCCATCTCTGTGCTGGCTGGATCTTGCTATGAGCCAAATAATTTAAATGGCGGAGAAATTATTTGCTTTTGTTTGGTTGGTTGTTTTGTATTGGTATGGATTTGCTCTTTGTTAATGAATTGAGTTGGCGTCCAGTGGCATGAATACGATGAGCTTCATAGGTTGTGGAGTCAGCGGGGAGCAGCAAAGGAGGAAAGCTGAAGGATAGGTTGGGAGGGGAAAGGACCTCCCTTAATAAGTAGCAGTGATCTACCACTACTGCTCACTCACAGTACGGGACCCAGAGAGAGCTATTTCACATTACAACTAAACTGCTCTGCGAGTTTCTCCTAGAACATTGTTATTCCTGCTCCTCATACTATCAGCATGTGGTCTCTCTCCCTTCGTCCCTACCTGGTGTAAAACCAAAGTGAGTAAGTTCAGGGAACTTGATGTGCAAAAGAATTAATTGTCCAAACACCACCACAAACTGCTTTCGGCTTGCTCTACCTTAGCATGTATCTGTGTGGGCAGAAATGTCTATTGGGAAGGAGAGAGAACTAGCACTGCTGTTTGTGTGGTGATGCCACCTTAGATTAGTTGAAGCCAGTGATGAAATAAAACTCTGGATATTTTCCATAATAGTGATAGTCACTAGACCACGTCACTAAGATGAATTCCTCAAGAGTGTTCTTGATGGGAGTATGTTCTCTAAGGGAAAACATTTATTTAGTCTTCTCCTGAAAATATTGAAATAATTTTCCTGTCAGAAATCTGTTCTTGATGTTTCCTATTCTTTTCTTGAGACAATAGTCAGAATTGCAGGACAGAGAAAGTAAAAACTTGGCTCTGTTAGCCTCAAAAAGTCCATATGTGTCATAGAAGCTACAGCTGTGTTCAACAGTTTATGGTTAACTTATTTAAGATTTATTTCTGAGTTTAAATTTTGTGTATTTAATGAAGTAATTAATTTTAAAATGGATTTACATTGGCATCCTATTTAGATTTTAAGCAATTTCAAATGCAATATATTGTTTGTGTATTTTGGTGCCTTCTTTTGGAATTATTTATCCATTAATAACTGTATCTTAGGTTCTCAAGCAGTTCCTTTATAATTTTAAATCATCAGTGTTTATATATTTTTTTTAAATTGCGGTTTGTTGAAACCATTAATTTTCAAGTCTATTATTTGTAATTACCATCCTTTATTGAGTCCTTGTGTCCCATATAAACATCAAATGGTATTTTTAGATTTGTGATTTGATTTCTGATTTTCTGAAAGAGAATACACAATGTGGCTAATACACGATACAGGGATATTATCTAGGAACACTTTTCTCTTTACAGACATCCTAATTACTGTTCAGTTATCCAAAGCAAACATTAAATGGAGGTTTTTCTTTATAGATATTCTCTTAATAGTGTCCTGAATATTGAAAAATTGCCTATTTTAACTTTACAATAACAACAAAAATTGTAGCATGTTTGAAAAAATCATGTATAGCTGAGTTGAAGTGGTTTCAAATTGAAGTGGGCTCAAATTAAAACGCATTTGAGTATTTATTTATTAATTTAAAAACACTCCTTTTGGCCAAGTTGGTCAAATCAACATTAAGAAAAAGTAATATTTGATATTAGTTGATGAGAACTTGGCATAGTTTAGCATATGGTCTATAGTTAGTATAGTATAGTTATAGCATAGTATAGAATTATACTATATTTGGTATGGTATAGTATAAAATTTGGTATCATTTCCTCCATCCAAGTAAGTGTTCAATTTTACAGTGGCCTTTACTGCTTTGAATATTATATAGAATCATAGAATGGCTTGGATTAGATTGGAAGGGACCTTAAGGATCATCTTGTTTCAACTCTCCTGCCACAGGCAGCAACATCATTCAGTGTCTGGGATTCCCAGGGTACGACAGTTTTCTCAGTAAGATTTCTGGCTGTATGGAATATATATATGTTTGTTTGTCCTTCTACTTAGATTTTCTGTTACAAGTAAGTCTATCGTATTATAAACTGATCCAATAGTTACTAGTGTTTCACTTAAGATAAAATGATGGGAAACGATAAAAAGGGAAGAAATGGCAGTATCCAATTTAAGGAAGAAGCAAGGAGCTCCCAGAATTTTCTGTCCTCAACCCACATGTAATATTCCACAGTCACTTTCCATGATTGATGCTAGATTTTTTCATAGCTGGGGAAAAATTATAAAATGTCAGCCTGTATGAACTCACAGTCTTATGAAGTTCTGAAATATGTTTTCATTAAATAAAATGCTGGTTATGGCAAAGCATGAAATAATGGCACTTAAATAATGTTGGTGCTATTTGGAATTCAGGATGTATTTCTAACAATCATAGACACAGGAAGTTACCTTATCTTATTCAGATCATCTTAATTGTCATAGACTTCTTTGTTTTATTGGGTTTTATCTGTTGATGATAGTATTCATTAGCTTGATCTAAACAGCAACAATATTTATTTAAACAGGTGCTTAAGACCAGGAGTATGGTCTCCTTTGTGAGTGAGCAATCTAGATATATGGCTTTGGTCAAGTGCATGTTCAGAGTCTGACTTTTAGCCCTAAAAAGGTCTTTAGTAGGCCTGCATCTTCTGCTATTCTTGTCGTGGTCATCCCAACCCTTAAAATTTATTTTCAGTGGTCAACTTTTTTGTGTGATGCTTCTCTTCTAAGATACGCATCGTGCTAGGCTCAGCCTCATTCTGCCATGACTGTTTCCATCATCACAAGTACTTGATCTGTTTCATGTTTTATGGGATCGATAAATCTCATCCCTAAAGAGTCCAGTAGCCCTTTGATTCCTGACCTGACATTTGCTAATGCTGTTCCTGATGACCTGCCAGTACGGATCTTCAGAACTGCAGTCTGTGTTTGACAACACTCATAATATGAATCAATATTTAGCATTCAGTAAGTGAGCTGGGGAGTCATTTTATTGCTGCAAAAGGCTACATTGCCCCTGGGCAGCTGTCAGAAATGGGTAGTTATTAATAGCCCTCTCTTTTCACTTAGCATAGTCAGTAGGGGTCAGCCATGAAATGATTTAATCATTTTATGATATCTGTGACAAAGAGTACTTAAAATGTAATCACAAAATTTAAGTCGAAGTGTCCCTGGGCTGTTGTAATGTTTTCCTCACTTAATATTCTCTGAAGTTGATGTAGTACACCAGAAGACTGAACAAGTAATAAAAGCTGGGTTTAAAGTTCTTTTTACTCTTCTGTCTTACTCCCCATGTGTCTGAGTGCAGTGTTTTTATGGGAGGTGTGGTAATATTAAAGAAGACAATGGTCTTCTAAAAGTTCATTGTCTCAAGTCCCGTTCCATTTGATTATGACTGTATGGCTGTGAAAACTTTGTATGGGAATGAGGCATTTCCATATGTCTGAAAAGGAAGAGGAACAGTCCCAGGCTTTCTCTTCAGATCTTTTAGAAATGTTAAAATACACATGGGATAAATAGAACATGTCTTTGAGTAATTTAGTTTTCTGTGACTGTGTTTGCCACAGGTCTTGCTGAACTTGGCAGCATTGTAACACTTGAGTTTCCAAGTCTTTTGGTCATCTGGTTTGGAAAGTGGTTGTCAGTGTGTCAAGTGCAACAAGCTTGCTTCACTATGGATTCTCCCTTTTCTCTTTCACTTTAATCTACAAGTGTTGTGAATTGGTAGACAATTTCACCATGTTTATCTCTGAGTTTCTTCCTGTTCATCTTGCAATATCCTGAGGAAAGCTTAAGATTTTGCATCACCGTTCAATCCTTTTCTGAAGACTTCTTCTCCCATGGTTCTTCCCAGTCAACCTCTGCAGTGCTTTTTCCTTTCTTCTACTGTAGCTGTTTCCTTACATGTAATACTGAGGCCGAATCCTTGACTTTCAAAATGGTTGTATAAAGTTTATTTATAATACAGCTGCAAGATGTGCACTGATTCTGCAAGTAACTTAAGATAAAGCAAGCTATTTTATGAGCAGCTTTTTCCTGGGACATGTTAAAGCACATTTTCAAGCTTCTTTCATATATTCAGATAGATTTTCTGCATTCTCCTTGTAGATAATATCTGCTTCTCTATGGTAGAATATTGTCTTTACCTGGTATATTTCCAAGTTTTACATTCAGCATTGCATCCAGATTTTCTGCTGGCAGTAATAATTAATCATCAGGATGCTGGGGGAGGGATAGGAGATTGCAGTTCAGTTAAAAAAGTTTCAGAATCAATATATTTCAGGAAAATGTGAGCATCAATGACTCTGACCAGCTACCTGGCCAAGGCATCTTATGATGGAGAAAAGCCTTTTTAGGCATTTCCAATTAACTCACTAGTCACTGTGGCATTAGTCATGATAAAGAATTTCTTCTTCAATGTCCATTAGTTTGAAGTTGCTTCTCTTAATATTTTGGAGCTAACAGTAGCAATTTTTTCTTTATTTACTCTAGGTCAGTAAAGTACTCTCTGCCTGTTACCTTTTCAAGAGCTGATCATTGGCAACGGCCCCTCTCAGATGACTGCACTACATTTACCTGAGTGTTTTTAACAGAACACTGTAAACTTGCTGAATGTTATTTACAGGGTAATTTTGCTGCCAGTTACTATTACATGTCACCTACCTGTCTCATCTTCTAGAGATGCAAATGCTGTGGTTGCTGTAGCTACACAGAGGTATCTCTCCTAAGCTCAAAATGTCGCAGCTCAGACTTTAATTCTGGAGTTATTTCTTTGAACCTTTAAGCAACAGAAAAACTACAGGCAGTCCCTTATATCAAGTGCTGAAATGTTCCCTATTCAGACAACTCTTTAAATTTGATAATTGATATTTACTCATTTCATAGGAGCAAAAACTGTGTCAATGTTCTCTTTTATAAATTAGAGGCAAACTTCAACAGGTATGGTGCATGTTCATAAACCATAAAATACAAAGTCGATTTTAGTAGTCATTCTTTGGTAATGCATAAACTGTTCTAATGGGTTTTGAAATCAGTAGGAGTCTCCATTGCAGTTAATTTTGTAGTGCTGTGTTCAAGAGTACTTGTACATGACAGATGTTTCTAAATTGAGATGAAGTTTAGTGGTACTTTGAACATTTTAAGAAGTTTACTTTTGCTGCTCTGGGCAAAAATGTCTGATTTTTGAGCCTGCAAATTAGTTTGCCTTCTTCAATTTAGAGTGCCATGCCTTGGTTTTTCTTTTGGTCTATTACACGTTTTCCCTTTTAGTTTTGAGGGTTTTTGCTTATAGATGGGTTTAAGAAGTGCACTTCTACACATGGTCTTGTCACCTATGTAGTGTCTATTTGATTGTATTTTGAATTTTCTTGTTAGTCATGTAAAACACACCAATTTCTGCTAATTCTATTCCACAGGAAACCTTTTTAGTATTACATTAATAATATTATGTTGCTTTGCGTATCTGTCTCTCAGGCCAGCCCAGCGTTGGCTGGACCACCCTGCTAGCTCTGATACGCCTCAACAGGACCTTTGCGTGGGTCTTTGGCTCCGCAGCACCTTTGCCTTCGCTGTCA
>VWZU01009507.1:243099-303346 GCA_013397095.1 Sterrhoptilus dennistouni | reverse complement strand
GCCAAATGCAATACACAACATCAACAAATCAGGTAAATTGGGGTGGGGTCCTGGGAGATCCACCAACCACTGTCCGACATCTCTCAGAAGATTTTGGGCCTGGGAGATTGATGGACGGGGGGGGAGAAGATGCATTGGGATGAGGGAAAAGACAATGGGACGACCAAACTCCAGGCAGAGGATTAGGTTGTCTTGGAAACTCTTATCAACTTCTGATAAGAACATTCCAGGACAGGAGTTTTACCTAGCTGGGGCCAAAGTCCAAGCCATACCAAACTTATAACTAAAAACCTATAAAACAATTCCAGCATCCCCACAATATTAGTATCTGGAGCATGTAGTTTATATTTTGACTTGTCATAATTTTTTTTCATTAAACATTTCCTCCTAAAAGTAGGAGTTCAATAGCCCATAAATTCAGACTATGGATTTGCTTATCTCCAGGATAATTCTAGTAGTCACTAGGTGATCCACTAGGTGATCAAGCATCTCCAGTGATGTCAAACATTTTCTTCCCATGCTGCACATGTATGAGTGGAGCATCCCTCAGAGATAATGTTCTGATGTCTTTGCTAGCATTGTGGTATGTACCAAGTGTCCATCTGCTTGCAAGGGGAGGCAGAAATCTTGCACTGTGTTGTCAAAATATCAAAATAAAAAATTGCTTTTTATTTCCAGTGAGAGCTCTTAGTAATGCCATCCAACATTCTTTGGCGCTTTTTCCCTGTTTTCTTTTTTCCTTTATTTNGGCGTTTTTTTCCTGTTTTTTTTTGTCCTTTTTTTTCTTTTTTTTTTTTTTTTTTTTTTTTCTTTTTTGACTGTTTCATACCAAAGTTAAGTGTTTGTTGTTATAAAATTTGCTGTCAAAGACAAACATCAGGGCATGGTTTTATGAGATACTATAAGTTAAGCATCATACAGCCACAGAACTCATTCTAATCAGCAAATATTGAAAGGGTTTTGTGCTGAAATAATGAGCCCTAAAAGTTGTCCTCTGATTTCAAGCTTTTCAATAATTCAATAAAATATCACATTGTTTTGCAATTATAATATAATTTATTACTCTCCTTTAAAACGAGATAGTGCCAGTTTCTTAAAAGTATATTTTTAGTAGTAGAATTTTACTTGTCTGCTTAACAGCAAAACCAGGAAGTTTTTCCCGTAAGAGTGTCATTATTTATTATCACAATGTTGTCATAGATATTTTTTAGTTCCAAGTTTATTTTGAGCAGATGGGAGGAAGATATCATGTCAAACCCCAAATATTTATGCTTGAGAATGGGTTATACTAGGATGAAGATGAGCAGAATTGCAAGGAAAGTTATTGAGCATGAAAAATTCATCTAGCATTTATGATAATATTTTCCCATTGATTTCAGAGGGTTCTAACAGAATAAGACCCAAGTGAAAACTAAGTAATAAATTTTTAAATGGCGTGATAGTATCCACTGTTTTTTAGTTGGTAGCCATTTAAGGTCTTGCATGCTTTATATTTTCCCTCACTCCTGTTGTGAGGTGATGCCTACCTCTTCATGGACCTTACTCTGGCCTTCTGATTGGTTCATTCTTTACAATAAATTTCGTAGTTATTTTTGAAACTCCTGTAGCTTTTTGAGCTTATTCTATAGTTTCACCTTTTTATCATATGTATACACAACTTCAGTATGAATGCAAGTTTTTAAAACATAACAAAATCAGTCATATGAAATTCAAATGGAGGATATATTGAAATTGCAGTTGTCTTTGTGAACCTTTCCCACCATTATGAATGTAATACTAGAAGAACAATGTGCACTACAAGTTTCTTGTGTTTTGACCTAATTGTTAATTTGAACTTTTTCACTTGCAAATTCATAGAAGTATACTATGACTCTGTGTTAAGATAATTTTTTTTTTGTAGCTTTGCTACTCATGCAAAAAGTCAAGCTTAACAAGAAATGTTGGCAAGACGTTTCTTTTCTGTGGCAGTTTTCATGGAAGGAGAACATTGTCAAACATTACACTCTGTGAAAGAAATGCAGAATGTATTAGGTGGAAAAAGCTCACATGTAAAAGAAGTTTTAATCTGTATGAGTGGGTGATGCTTGATCCTGAGAACTCTGGGAAGTTAAAACAGAGATGACATTATGTTACTTATAGCAAGAGACCAGGAGAATGCTAGTGTTCTCCATCCTTGCTCGGAAAGGGAGATTGGTTTGGACTGGAGAGGAAGACTCAGGTCTTTGCCTATGTCTTATGGGATTGCAGCCACAGCAAGATACTGAAATACCTGGCAGGAGTTGGTTCTATATGTAACCAACAGGTCAAGAAAGAGAAATACAGAAATCTACTTGGAAAAAGCGGGGGGCAAGTAGACCAATAACTGTGTTGTATAGCTGCATAAGGATGATTACTAAGTTTGTGTCAGTGAACGCTGTGGTCCATGTTCTAAGCATACAGGAATTAAATGAGGGAGTGAGATGGACATCTATTAAAGTCCTCCAAAATTTAAGACACTGAAGAGGATAAGATGCTTGTAACAGTAGAAGAGTAATCAGCATGGTAAGAAAAGGTGTGGTTAGAAAAGCTAACTCACAAACACTGACAGGGAAAAAGAATTTTAAGGAATTGTGGTGTTGATTGTAACTGGCAAGTTAAAATGGTTGAGAAGCAAATGCTGGGTCTAAGATTTGGCAGGAAGGTTGGTGGAAACTAGTGTGAATCTCATCAGTGTGGTCAATATGTAAGACTGTGGTTTGGAAAGTGTCAGAGGAAATTCTAGGCAATAGTTTTACCTAAGTTGTTCACTGATCTCAGATGTGAAATAGAGAGATGGGATGGAGCAGTTCTGAGGGGTCAAGTGTTAAAATCCTCTAACACAAACAAGGAGATGAAAATTATAAAAATTATAATTAAACATACATTTTCAACAATGTACTTATCCTCCTTCATCCTTACTTCACCTATAAGGGTTTTACAATTTCATTTCATTCCTCCTTGGAGTACCTTTCTTCAAAATAAAATCAAAGTATTCTTTTCTTATTAGCTCAGCATAATGCAACATCTATTCCCAGGGCAACTAAACTCCATGTGCCATTTAAGAAATAATTGTAAAGAAAGGGTGTCTTTGTGTGTGGTAATTTTCATGGAAAGAAAACATTAGATATATGCTGAAATTGTGAACTTTGTGACATCCTGAGGTCTCTGAGAATTCTGACATCTCCAGCAAGTGGCAGACACAATATTCAAGTGCCTGTAATTGACCAATGCAGCACTTGACACTTGACACAGAGTTGACTGCATGACCTACAAGGTTAGATGGGTAGGTAGTACATGAAATCCTTATTTAAAGCTTTCTCTAGTAACTGGAATGACTGTGACATGAGGCTAAATCACAGATAACTGACTTCTTTAAAAATACGTCTAGAAATCTAACCCTCTAGAAAGGTCTGTATTGTGTACAGTATTACCCATTAACTTCAAGATGTCCCTTGCTTTTGTTCAGAGTATTGTGTGATTAGATTTTCTTTTAAGTTACAAATACATGATTGGAATTGTATTTCACAGCTACATCTTACTGCATGGATGAATGACAAGATGGGTTGAACCTTACTCTTTCTTTATTTCCCTCCATTTTTCCTTCTGGATTGAGATGATGCATTGCTATACAGAATGCCTCCCTGAATGCCACTCTGCAGTTATAACATGAAATAGAACTGCTAATAGAAGTATGAGAAATTAGAGGTAGAAAAAACATATTCCTTCATCATCTCCATGAACCTGACAGTACATCAGGGTCCTAAATTGTTCAGGAAGAAAGTTATTCTGAAAGGATTAGATATGATGTAATGAATTATATAAAAATGAGTGAACGCAGATTTTATAGCTTAAAATTGTAAGAAGCCTGTATCTAATTTTAATACTGATACAGGAAAAAATGGCTTGGATCAGCTGTATGAATAACCCTGGTATTTCATTAGCATGTTCACCCATAGTTCTTGTACACATTATACTGACAATATTTGTGTTTCTGAGAACTCTAACATTACTAAATGTTATTAATTTCTTCTCTTTTTACCAGGAAATATTTCTAAGCTGGCATTCAGGCCACTGGCTGTAAACTTTAGAATTGTATCATGTATACCAAAACCTTAAATAACCTCAAATACTTTAATCCTTTGGATGTTTACACTTCAATAATTTTGCTTAAGATTTGCTTCTTTGGAGCTGTGTCTTCTTGCAGTCATTAAAGGAGAAATTTGAGAAGACTACTTAAAATTAATTTTTTTCCCCAGACCTGTAAATTCACCATGGTAGAACTGGTGCCTATCTTCAAAAACTGTAACTGTTCCCTGTATGTTATGCTTCAGATTTTATTCTAGTCCACACAGGTCAACAGCATCTGTAGAGGGAGCTCTTGAAGGTATGACAAATTAAAGTTGGTTTATTTCACTTGATTTCCTTAACTTGCTGAAATTTCATTATCATTTTGGGAGTCAGTGCTAATCTACATTTCTTTTGATCTTGCTTTTAATTTACAGTAGAATGGAAATCAGAATAGGACTAATTTTAATACTTACTTTTTAAGAGAAAGAGAGCAAAAAAGATTTTTACAGCTCTAGCTACTTTAATTTTCTTTTTGTGATGTTTTTCAGTTAGTTAAGTTCAAGCTTCATTTTCATGTAAATCCAAACCTCCAAATTTCATTATCATTATTAAAGGCTGTTTATTCTGTTTCTGAAAAAAAATTGTCTCATTGCTGTCACCATAATATGAATGATCAAAGAAGAGTAATTGTAGCATTTCTTTTAGGAATCCTGCCCTCACTAAGCCCATAGGATTTGTTTACCCTCTCTTACCAACCAACATTTGTACCCATATGTTGAGATGGCAGCATGCCTCCCTCATGATGTACTATGCCAGTTTCAATGGGATATAGATGCCAAACACTATTTAAATAAGGAACTAGCATAATGCTGAAAATACCATCTGTTCTGTAAATTTTTTCTTACTCTGTGACAGGATCGCTGTACTGAACTTCCATGTGTTAATCACATTTTTAATACACAATAATGAAATTTGAATACCTGAACAGCTGAAATGTCTGAACATCCATGATATCTACAGTTTTACCAGGAATTGTGGAAGCTTTATGTTGTATGTTTGGAAGCCATTTTTAAAAACATGGGACACCAGGATGCATTGGTGAATGTAGTGCATCCATGAAGCAACTCATGCATGATAGTGGTTGTGTCATGCATAAATCAGCCTTCAAGGATAAGTGTTTACTATTATCATGCCCCTTCTCATGGGAAAATTTACAGAGACCACAATGTGGAAAACTTCTATAATGATTCTTTCAGTGAGTTCAGATGTGTCAGCTTGAGGAGCAAGGTCTGTTCTCTCTGGATTCCTTACTTAGGGATTGCATTAATCTTAAGTTTGTCAGGTGGCTAAGGTTCAATTCTAGTGCAAGCTACTGATTAGTAATCTTCCTAACCAATTAGTCAGTTGATTTGAAGTCTCCATTTCTCAGTCCTCTGTTAAAATATCCAACCATTTCCATCTATTTGCCTATGTTAGTGAACAAATTATTTTTTTACTGTGTTGTAATTCCATTTGATGGCACCTGAAAAATTACAGGTTTCTGAACAAACAAGTATTGTTGTGTATGTATGAAGATGAACATTAGTACAGCAATATGGCATTTTCTAGAAAATACTGACTTTTGTGAATGGTGACAGGTGTCTGTATTAAAACAGGTTGTATGTGGTTGATCCTGAACTGAAAATAGCTGCTCTGAAAAAATGTGTATTTCTTCTGAAGAGCATTGTGTCAAAAAACATTTCTTCTAAGTCTTTTGGGTGTGAGATGCATAGGTCATCTTTGTTTCAGAAAAGGCAGAAAGATACTTGGTCTAACATAGTTTTGCATGAAGTTCAGTGATTTTTTTTTTAATAACTATGAATCCCCTTGAAAAAGTAGGCTTCTGAGGGACCTATTATATTATTATTAACAAATAAAGTATTGTGTATTATAGTTTTCATAGGTATTTTGAATTATGTAATATGAGACAAAAAATATTAAATCAGATTAAATTTTAATTGAGCATGTTTTAATGTATCTTTTCTGTTCCACTCAAAGGAATTCTATGATCTCTCTTTTTGGTTTCCTTCTTGTTAGCTAAATTTTATTACTAGATCTTCATCCAAGAAACCAGGTTTGCATTTGCATGAAGTTTTCAAGTATCCAGAGTCTGGAATACTTGTTGCTTTACAGAGGTAGATTAGGAAATTATTTTGGTTTTTGTTGTGGGGTTTCTCACTGAGGCCTAGACATTAAAACAAATGAAGGGGAAAGGTCTCTTGAGAAATTATAGGTGTCACTAAAAACATTTCTGTGTTCCACTGTTCCAAATTTTTGCCTGCTATATCTTCCTGCTTTCTTTGTTCTATCATTATAGCCAGCCTTTAATTTTGCCTTTTTTCTTTGTTCTGCTCCTGGAACTGTGCCTTTTCCAAGGACCAGCACAAATAAAAGAATCTCTTCTGCTGAGCTCGATGGAGGAGTTGGTACCTTTATACTGTCTCTGTAAATAACATGTGGTGGTTGTAATTAGCTGTAGTTGTCTGCATCCAACAGAAAGGTGTACGAGGGCAGTAATGTTGGACAGGATAACACTCTCACTCTATCCTGCTTCTCTTTGTTTGAAAATCACGCAATGAGTTTCTCACTTCATCATTTTCCACTAAACCATGAGTTTTTCTATGTTGAAGGCTGTGTATATGTTTTGAATATGAATTTACGTATGTATATTAAAAACATTTAAAAGTGAAAGGAAGTGGGACTCTTACCTACAAAGCAGGGTATCTAAGTCCACATAATAATTTTCGTGTGGGAGAAGATATGGTCCTTCTTAAGTGGAAGTAAATGTGTGAAATCACTTAAAATATTCCCTTTGTTACACTATTGCATACTTAAGATTCCCAGCTGTCTAGTCTATCCAGATTTCTCTGTAAGGCCTCTCTGCTGAAAGGAGTCCACAGCTCTTCCTAACTGAGTATTGTTAATGTACATTAATTAATGTACATTTGATTCCTGTGTCCAGTCTATTTATAAAGTCATTAAAGAACACTAGGCCTAAATTTGGGCTGGGGAATCCCCACTGGTACTGACTGCCAGCCTGACGGAACCCCGTTTATTCTCACTCTTTGAGCCAGACCTCTTAGACAGTCATTCGCTTGTCTGGACAACCTAGAGCTGGTTGCCAACAGACCAGGACCAGGTGGCTTTTGAATACGTCCAAGGATGAGGACTCCACAGCCTCCCTGGGACTTTTTCCATTGCTTGGCTTCTCTCACAGTAAAAAAGTGTTCCCTGATGTTCAGTTTGCACACACTGCCTCTTGTTCTGTTACTGGGCACCACTGAAAAGAGCCTGGTTCCATCTGCTTTGCACCCTCCTTTCAGATGTTTGTAATGATTGATGAGATTCCGCCACTTCAAGCCTTTTTTTATCCGGGCTAAACATTCCCACCTCTCTTCTTTTCCTCATAGATGAGATGCTCCAGTCCCTTTATGGTCTTAGTGCTGGGCTTTCTCCAGTTATTGCATTTTCTTTCTCATTCTGGGGAGTCCAGAAAGGTACTCTAGAACAGCCATAAAAGGTCTTGAAAACCTTCCTAGTTGGCTTGAGTATTTGGTAAGAATAAATCTAAAATTTAGAATTTCCACAATTGGGTTTTTTTTCCATAATTTCTGTTAGATGTTTGGCTGTTCTGTTTTCATGTGACACTATAAAGGTAACAGGGCTTATTACAGTTGT
Source organism: Sterrhoptilus dennistouni (assembly GCA_013397095.1). Lineage (NCBI taxonomy): Eukaryota > Metazoa > Chordata > Aves > Passeriformes > Zosteropidae > Sterrhoptilus > Sterrhoptilus dennistouni. The sequence goes on along the minus strand of VWZU01009507.1, from coordinate 295,543 downwards.
CTGTGCAATATACAAATACCAGTCAGCTTTAATTCTGCAAACTCACATGCGTTGCTAGCAGGGAATTACTATTTAAAGAAAGGAAACAAAAGAAGTTTAAAACCCAGCTAAATTTAAATAAAAAGATCAATTAAGGAAATATCCTAGTTCATAGCTATACCAGGCTACCACATAATTGGTAATTTTTGTCTTTGCTCACTGAGTTTCTCTATGTAATGAAAAGATTTTTTTATTATAGATCACTGTTTATCTGGGGATATTACTTTGTTCAGGATTAATCCTTTATACAATATTAATTCTGATGGACTATGCTGCAAAATCAAGACCGTGGAGATGCTTCATGGTTATTTTTTTTAACGGGATTACTCCCATATCAAGTATTTCATATTTGTATTTAGAAGCAAGTATCAGCCTTATAAGTAATATTTGCTTCCCCAGCATAATGAAGCCCACTTAAATAAATACCTGATATAAAAATAATCCTGTTAAAACTGAACAAATGAACTCTACACCAGTATCTCAGAGTTCTAGAAGACCCTGGCGGGTAACTACTTGATTAATGAATAATCCTTTTAAATGAATAAAATTTGTGTGCCAAATAGAAAAGTAAATTGCAATCATGGTAAGACTTGTTATAGGAAAGTTACAGATGAATAAATCTGGGCTGATAATTTATGAGAAATCATGATGACATTCTCTTTTCTCTGATAACAATAAGCCTTTCTTAAGTATAGTTTCAATTACTTTTTTTTGAAAATATATTAAAATTATTTATATCCATGTCATGTAATATTGGAAATATTAGTGAGAAAAAGTGGACATAGATGTATGGTATTAAAGCACTAATATGTTTAAACTGAATGTTTTCTTATTTCCATTTTGTTGCATCTGACTTTGAAGAAATTTAATACCTTTTTTATTTTATGTTATCCTAAAAAAATTATCCTATCAGTTAACCTTTTACCCAATATAGGTCACACAAAGTTAGATCCTTTAGATTGAAATTCTTTAGAGAGACATAGGTGTTTTAATGAAAATTTGAAATATTGTTTGCACATTCAAAGACATATTAAAGTGTTTTCTATCCTTTTGAAATTCAGTCTGTGACTTTTTCCTATCAAAAGCAAAAGCAGAATATATATATTAAAAAAATGTTTCATATATATATGAATGACTCCATGAAAATCCTAATAAAGATTTAGTTGTGAAAGCTCATTAAAACAGATGAAATCAAAATAAACTAATAAACAAAGGGCCTGTGCCAGTAAGAGCATATGACTGTAGATAGCTTTTGCCTCAAAACTCCTACTGGTGTCTGGATGACAGCATTCCTCACAGTTGTTCACAGAAAGGAACCAAATGAATTCAGCCAAAATGAATAAAACATAATGCTGTGGTCAGGTTGTGTTTGGTAAGAGAAGTGAGAAGGGATGAGGTTTTGCATGCCTTCAGACTATTTGTGAGATCCTTTATTCGGCAGGTAATTAGACTATGAGCCTCTGGAATCCTACAGCTAGCAAGGGCCCATGTAGCTCCAGATTTAAGAACAGAAAAAAAAGGTTAAAGCTTTAGTTGCATCTTCCTTTTGTTCCTTGGCTGCATTGGAATGACCATATTGTCCTTTCCTGAAGACCAGTTTTAAGATTTAAAATCATTAGTCACGTTTACATATGTAAAGGTCTTAGGAGATAATATCTGAATGAGTAGAAAGGTGGATTTACATAATGATGTAAAACCGCCACCTACTTTTAAAGGTGTCTTCATTAACAAGGCTTTTGAAAGTAGAAGAAAGTGCAAAGAGAGGTGGTTTTATCTGCAAGGAAGTGATCAAAATATGTATGCCCTGTGTTCAGATAGAAATGCTTACTGTTAGGCTTATTAAAATTATAGTTTTAACATGTAATTATTTTTTTCTCTCCCATAGAGGTTTTCCTTTATTTTTTGAAAGTTGTTTCTACTTTACTGTTTTATTTTTTCTAAACAAGTAAAAAATTTATTGCAGGATACATAGAAGATAATTTCAGCCCTACCTTCATGAGTTTGTCAATACAAAAAGTCATAAGAGTTTGAGACTAAGCTGCCTCCAAGATAAGTTAGAGTTCAAGAGTGATTTGATTTTTGTAAACGAAGTAGTATAGATTTGAAGTCTGAAGGTCATCATAACTAAATGGAAATTATGCAAACGGTATAATTTCTGCCATCTGTATGCAGGAGTGGAAAAAGACATTTCTACAACTCTGACTAAAAATAGCTGTCTCATTGGCTGGAGGAAATTTGCTACTGGTTGACTGATAGACTTAATGAATTTCCCCTGGTTCTTATGGTTTTCATCTCAACTTTTCCTTTATTTGGGCTATTTGATATCATCCAGTTCATGCATGGCAGTAAGCCAGGATGGTTTGGTTTGCTGTATGTATCTTATACAGTTTGTTGTGTGAAAGGAGAAAACACAAGCAAAGAAATTAATTCTGATTGTGCTTAGGAATAATGGAAAAATTATTTTCTTATTAATTTCCACTTCATTCCTGGAATTATGTTGACTAGATTTGTGATTATCACCAATTGTCCACTATCCATTTTGATACTTGCTGTTTGAACCTGATACCGAATCAGTATAGTGTGCCAGATATTTGTTACATTGTTATTATTTACAGGAACTAATGTACTCACAAGCCTAGTAACTAGAACGGGGAGACCTTGAAGAAACAGTGGTGTTGATAACCTTGAGCTGCTTCTGAAAATCTTGTCATAAGTGATTTAACTTAGTAATCTTCAATAATCTTGTTTAAATTCTCTTTTCATTCACTACTGGCAAAGGAAGGTTTAGAAGGTAATATTAATTTATCTGGTTAATGGAGGGTAGCATTGTCAAGAGCTTGTCCCATCAGATATAAACTGTTACTACAATTAGGAAGTTCATTTGAAAGTGTTTTAGTTGTCACACTCATTTAGCAAGAAACCCAGTGGCTATTAATACATTAACTAGGCCTGCTGGAACTATTTTTTTTAATCTTTACATAAAGAACTGTTTTTGAGTTTGTCTACTCACTCGTTTTATTCAGTCGTTGAGGCTGCTGCTTTTTTAAAGTTTATTCTGTAGGTCTGTATTGTTTGTTTTAGCAGTGGAGAATTTTACTGACTTGGTTGTCATTGTGAGTGCTGACCAAAAAATCAGAGATCATAGAAAATGGTGCTGAAAGGGATCTGAAGACATCCTGTTAAGATGAACCAAAGGAGATTTAAATCTGTGCAAACTATTCCTGGCAGGTATCTTTCTGGCCTGTTCTGAAAGTTCTGTATTGATGGAGATTCTCCAGCTAACATATTCCATTACTATTCTAGTCCTTCCCCATCTTCATCATTAGAAGTGCTTTTCTGATTTTTGTCTCACTCTCCCTTTCATTACTTTAAGATCACTTGGTGTCTTGTTCCTAGTGAACAAATGTGCACAGATCTGTTTGACTTTGCTATAATTTTTTAATGTATCTTTATATCATAATCTACACCTTGACCTGACTTCTGTGGAAAAGGCATTACCAAATCAGTCAGTCATTCCCCACAGACCATGAGAAAGCCTCAGCCCTTGGAAATCTAGGTCAGCATTTAGGAGGAAACATCCATGGCTGAGAACTCACTTTGGCTATTTTATAGACTCTTGAGCTGTCTGAAGGAATTCCCTTTGGTTCATTTCTAGTGGCCTGACCAACCAGCTGATATTGAAACATTTTCTACATAAACGAGGCTTCTGACTAGGGATCATCTAGCAGAGTTTTTCAAGCATTTGTGTGCTGTAAGTCAGTGTAACCTCTAAAATGGATTGCATTGCAGACCTACAATTGCAACCATATAAACTATACAATTGCATTTTCTTCAAGGATTAGGCACTCCTCCCTTGCTGCTTCCATTGTTTTCTACTGTTCTACTGCTATATCCTAGGTCACCACTCAGTCTGACTATGTAAATTATGGTCTTTAAAATAAAGTAGTTTTGAAACAGCAAAGTTTGAGGGGTCCATGATACTTCAGAGTTGTTTCAATTTTAATTTTCAGAAAGTCTTAATAAAGACATTTACATGGAAAAATTAAGGCTTAATCTTAAATTTAATATGTCAGTAATGGAAGTTTACAGAATTTGATAATTTTTAATTGTTTCACAAGCAATGGAAATTCTGGACAACTGCACCAGGATATTCTGCACATATCATGGAATTTGTTTCAAACGCCATGGACAGCTGTAAAGAAAGAAAATGAAACAATCCAATGTATCTCTAAAAAATAGTTTTCACCTAAATTGTAAGCATATGTATAAAAAAGAAATATATCACTCATTCCGAACATTGCCTTTTTAAAGGGAAAAATGTAAAATATCTCTTTTCTTGTCAGCTTTCACCCTGTGCTCCCTTTTTGTCTCATCCCTGAAGGGATTTATGTGATAGTCCATCCAGTGGTTCTACTGGAAGAATTGTTAATTGGCAGGGTTAGAAGCAGACCTTGTATCCTAAACTCAGGATGAAGGAGTGCTGCACATCTCACTAAACAGCTGAGTTTTCATTTCTGCCATGCTGTGCTGTACAAGCTTTGGGCGAAATTACAGTACTCAGGAAAGACTTTTCTGCCTGCATTTCCAGATGCAGGGAAGGTGCTGTGATGGCAAGAGCTACCATAAAATGGTGAAAAATCTTCTTCAGAAAGTCAGCTAACTATGGGATTGGAATTCCATTCTATGATGGAAGATCAAAGGATATGGAGGAGTGTACTCATCCCTGTTCACATGAGTAGTAGGCCAAACAAATTTGCTTTTTACTTCTGCAAATCAAATTGAGAGAGTGATAGCTGAAAGCAGATCTGTTAATCATCTAACAAAGAGTCAAGTACGATGACTATTAACTCTTTGGTGCCAGAATTTAACAGTACTTGTTTGTCAACAGCTATGTTATATCAGACAGTCTAGAAGTCTTATGTCAATTTTTAAGCATTTTTTCCCAACATGAAGAAAATTAAATTCGGTATTATGCCTGAAGTGATTCAGAAATTGAAATGACACTGAAAGCTGTAGTGTTAAAATTAATTCTCATTTCTTCAGTGTGATATTTCTGTGCTGTCACTCCTATCTTTTTTTCTTTTTAAACAATATCAGCTACTATTTATACACTTAAAATTTCTGGCCAGATTACTGTGGAAGGTTGTGGTACCCACATGTACAAAATAGTATAATAATGTTCTATTCTTTTTGCAACAAATTTGTTACACAGATTGTCAGATGAGTCATTTTGTTCATGTCAGATATCTGAAAATAATGGAAAGATGCCAAAGTAAAAGCCCAGTAATCCATGCACTGGTGTAATGGAGCAAATGAAATGCAAAGCTCTTGTACAGGTCCAATTTCAGTACCAAATGCTTACCTGTCAGTCAGCAAAATTGTCCCTGAATAAAAATGAGCCCTTCTGAGAGGGAAAGGATTTTAATATACATCAAATTCTTTGAATCTCTTGTGAGGTAGAAGTTGTTTTGAGGAAGAAATGCTGAAAGGGAAATCTTAGTTCAAGCTAGTTCAAATCACACGTGTATTGCTGACTGTGAGAGGTCTGGGTTTATCCTCCTTGTTTGGTATCTCTAGCTCCTTGGATGGGCGGGTGATTTCCCTTAGGCCACGGCAAATCTGGCCAATCGTTGATTTAAAAGTTTTAGACAGATAACATGCAGACTTTTGGAGGCATCTGTGTTTAGTCTGTGAAAGACCTGATTAAAACTTTAATTCATGAAATGCCAGCATAAGAGATATCTTTGCACATATCACAGTTATGATTTGCCATGACTGAAATGTTTTTGAAGTGCTATGCAGCTGAGTATGCTTCTACCTTTAAATTGACCATTGGGAGAACATGTTTTGCTACTGAGATGTCCTCCTGCAGTTCAAAACATGAAATATTAAACATAGTATTTATCTTATGTAGCTTCAGAGTTGAGGCTGCCAGAGCTCTACATGATCTTGCTTTATGAAGTCCCGATTTCCTGCACATTTCAATAGTGTGTCCCAGTAGTGTTTTCCTGTGCTGAGGGTGCGAGAGGCTAACTGGAGTCAATATAGCCATTGACAGTCAGTCACGACTGCTTCTCTAAAAGTTAATGTATTGAGAATGAGCCAGCACTTCAGGAATGAAAGGAAAATGAAATGTGCAGTATGAAAAGTGATAATAAATAAATTGAACAAAGCTGTGTATACTTTTGGGTTATGACTAGTTGAAGTGGAGATTAAAAGCTCTGAACTGATGCATGGAAACAAAGAGCACAATACTGAATTCATTTTAATCCTCTGGTTTAAGTGGGTGTGCCTTCACTTCTGGGGCTAGAAATAATCATACTTGTATCAATCTATATTGTGTGACTTTTGTAAGCTGTGAAAATAGTATTTTTCACTGAATTGTCACTTATTATTGTTAATTTGTGGCCACTAACATAGAAAAATGTCGCAGCTACAATGTCAGAAGAATAGGGACAATTTGATGTTTTCTTTTGATGCTGTTTGTTGATACCTAGACCACTGCAGCTTGATTGCCTAACATTAAACCTATAATAACAGTGCAATCATAGCAGTATCATCATGAATGTCGTTACAATAGAAACAACATTTACACGGCTTCAGAATGGTAATTATCAAAGTTTTTGTCATGAAGCGCTTATTTGCTAGCATTGATCTGCCCCGGTCAGTTGTTAGCTCTTCTCATCTGAGGTGTATCGATTGTATAATCAGTAGATAGAGGCTGCGGGCAGATGAAATTCAGTGTTGTTGGGCAAATTATTGTCTGCTTGCCTGTTGACCTGGACCCTGCTGGTTGTACCTTAGACAGTGGTGGGATTATTACTCATTTCAGTGACCCTATTCTGACAGAGAACTCCATATTATTATAAAAGATAAATGGCATCCTTCTTTACTGTGGATATGGTTGAATGCAGGTGTCAGCATGTAGTGAAACTGAAAATCTTGTGCAGCAGTGCTCCTTGGCTTTCCTTCAGGTTATTTTCCTTTTTCAATATAAGTAAAGATATCGTAGAGTTGGCACACATTTCATCTCCTCATATATGACATCCATTTGTAGGTATAGGATGTGTAAGCGCAGTGTTTTTCATTGGTCATTCAAGAATTCTATTTGCCAGGCGGTAAGATAATGATAAAATTCAAATGCAACTTTTGCCATCTGGTAACAAGGAGGACCAAACTAATCACTACCTCTAAATATATACTTCTAAAACTCAGGCCAATGGACCACTCTTGTGATGATGAGTAATTTTGCAAACTACTCTTTCATTTGTTTTTTTTATCCGTAGCATTACTATGAAGAAACTACGTAATAGTGCAAGTGAATATGAGTGAGAGATAATAGTCAGTAAACTGTATATCAGTTCAGTAAATCTCCTGTGTAAGGTTCATATTGGAACTATTACAGCAGTAAAGGTTATTAGTGTACAGGGCAATTAGGAAGGAGATTTGCACTATCATTATTAGCAGAGGGAAAGCCCTCCTGACTCAAATGACAAGAGGTGATGTAGAAACCCTGAATACTTTTACATCCCTCAGTAAAGCTACCTGTGCTTGGCTAATGTACTGTGCTCTCTGGTGGTGACTGCACCATTGTATTGTAAAGGTCAGTCATTACCTGTGCATTGTATTTGAACCACCTGCTCGCAGCAGGTAATTGTATTTGGATGACCAGCGGTTTTATATTAATTGCCAAGTCCTGCTGAAGCCATGATAAGAATACTGAGCACTTACACAGCAATTTGCACTTCAAAATGCTGTAAAAATGTAAGCTAATTATTGTTATGCTGAAAAATCTATAGATGGTTCCATATAGCTTTGAACATACATTTTTTGACCTTTATTTAATTGTGAGAAACAATGGATCTACCTTTAAAACAGAAAGAATGTAAATGGCTCACTGGAAGTGCACAATTACTGTAACTTCTAGAATAATTGCCCAAGAAAGGGAGCCTTTGCAAAGCACCAATGTATTTAAACCGGATGAAATAACAATTTTGCAAATATAGGGAAGAAACCTCAATGTGAAATTGACATTTCTTGCTCTGTAGATATGTATCATGAACAGAGGGAGTAAATAATATGCCAGATGAGAAATAAAGCAATATGAAGAACGAGGGACAATAAACACTTCTGTGGAACGATGACTTGTCTACTAAATAGAAAATACATATATCAGAAGCCATGTCAAAATAAATATAAACTGTGGCATGAAGTGAAGAAAGCAAATATGGTCATCCACACATAGAGCTTTATCTTTGGGTTGGCATTTTTAATAAACATATAGGTCTTTCAAGAAATAAAAACATACATTATTTTCAAGAGCAATAATAGTAGTCACTGGCTTACTAGGGAAAATGAAGGTTTTTCAAGATCTTGCTATTATAAACCACTTTACAAGGAAAAGCCAGTTCTTAGCTGGTAACTTAGTGGACTAATGAGAGGGGAGGTTAACAGTTTTATGAATCTCTTAATCCTCTTGGAATGTTGTTGAGTTCTGAAGCATATTCCTGTAACTCTTCTGCCAGAGATGCATATTTCTGTGAGTGAAGGTATATTTTAATATGGTAGAGATCTCTCACATTGGCTCAGACTTCCTTGAAAACCAGGTTGTGAGAAGGAGCTTTGAGATTCTGTAAAATCATGAGATACCAAAGTTAAAATGTGAGATGTATAAATGAACTGTTTCAGCTGAAACAGTTGAAGGATTCAAGAAGAAGAGATGATGACTGAGGATCATCAAGTATTCCAGGAGTACTGAAGGTTTCCTGCCATACTTGGTGTTTGCATGGTTTGTGAAGTTTCCATAGGTGTCTGAGAAAGGGTCTGACAAATTAATTCATATAATGGTAGCTTGTAATGCCTGATTATGTGTTATATGTATTAGGCAGTAAATAATTGATTTGTGATTTTAGTTGTTTTTATACTGCTTGCAGTTCTTTTATAGACAGTAAAATTTGCCTGAACAAAATGATCCAGAAAGGGAGATTTCCAGGCATCCCAAGTGTAAAAGGCACCATATGTTCAGTAGTGTCCAATCCTTCCCAAGACTGTCCGCTGGACTTAACCACCAATTGCTACCCTGGAAGGCAAGAAGCCAAACCCCTGATGTTTTGATTCTAACTTATTTGTCTTGAAATTGAGAACTGGTCTTTTTGGTTTTATAAAGACAGCTTTGAAACATGGCAAAACATTTTTATTTTTCACTGGAATCATCAGTCCAAAATAACATGAGTTAGCTGTGTTCAGTACAAAGCCATAACAGTTTTTGTCTCATTTTTGTCAGGAGGTGGAAATCCTCTCACAAGATGTTTTCCAAGAATTGGGAACATGGAAAGATTATAGCATTTTTATGAAATATTTTAGGGTACTCTATAAACTCATTACTCATTTAAATTATGTTGATTTTGATATGTTGATTTCTCAGCTATTTTGAGATTTAAAGATCGAAATCTGTGTGGAAGGGTCTTAACAAAAATGGCAATAAAAGTGTATTAAGACTGAGTGAGGCTCTTCAGATACAATTCTGTATGGGGGAAAAAAATGATCTTAACATGGTGATTTTTATTGCAAAGGAATTTTTCATCTCTTGCATTTTGGAAAGGCTGATTAAATATTTCCACTCTGAAAAAAAATAAGGGATATAGTATCAAAAGATATAACTAAAATGTTTGCTTGAGGCAAACTATAACAATATGAAAAAGCTTCTTTTTCATTATCACAAGAGTGACATCAAGCAAGTCAGAACATCAGCCTGCTTTACTGTATTGTTTTTCTTCTCTGTGTGGGAATAAATGTCAAATTTCTTAAGCAACTGCAACAAAATATTTTTGCAGCTTGGTTAATATACTGAATGGTCTCATAGGAAAATTCTCTTAGCAAAGAGAATATGAGCACAGATGACCACCAGGAAAGAATTAGGAAGCTCAGTCTTCTCTAAAGATGTATGCCAGCATGAAATCAGTTCTAGAGTTCAGGTAGCTCCTTTTGAATATTAAAAGTTGCGACTCTAATCTCCTTTCTCAATTTTATTTATCTAATTTCTGTGACATCAATATATTTAACAAACTATATTGATGAGGTCATAATTATTAAGTCCTCTTTAGTACTGAATTTCATCATTTGACTTTTGCACATTCTCCCATAAAAGCAACATATTTTTCCATTTCAGGCTTTAGTAAAAAGTACTATAACTGTTGAATGAATAATTTCATTTCATTTCTTTATCCTCCACATTTGAAATTTACTTTTGTATTATATTAACTGTCTCAGTGGTTTCATCCTGTGGCTGCCTGGTTGTTTCACCTAATGCAAAGGCAGGGCTGAACAGGATGCAACTTTCACAGTAGCTCACATTACCTCTGAATAAGGTTCAGAATGAAGCTCATAGTTCTTTGTTTAAATCCAGTATGCCTGGGATGAAAATAATAATGTTAATTTATATTGTTCAAAGTTTTCTTACCTTTCTTATACTATCAACATTTCATCTAGACTAATTATAATGAAGTCCAGAATTTCTTTAACTAGCTCTTTTTCTACTAGTTCCTACTAGTTCTTACTGGGTAATTTGTCCAAAATAATTTTATTTTTAATGTTACTTTTACATTAACATGATGGGTCTCAAGAAAATTAAAAGGGAAAGAAAACGTGGCAGTTAAAGTAGAATCAAAAAATTCTTCATTTTCTTTGCATTTTGCTGGCAACAGTGAGGTGTATCAATTAAAAAATTACTGAAGTGAGTTGTTCCTATTGGTCTATTACATTACTTTTAAAGGGATGTAAAGTAAGTAGAACATTCTCTCATATTTTGATGGAGTACATAGTCAAATATTTTGATTTCAAAAGTCTATTTAAAGGTTTTAGGTTTGACAAGATGTAAGTCACATAACTAATCTCTTGATAGTACTGAAGCAGGGGGAAAAAAGCCCTCAAATCCTCTCAGAATACTTGTGGAATTTTTGTAACCATTAATTGTATGCCTTTTGACATATTCCCAAGTTCTGCTGTATTTTTAACTCAGACGTATTGTCTTACAAAGGTATCTTTAGCTCTGGCTATTGCAGCTCATTACATTATTAAATCAAGACTTTTGTAGCCCTGTGATGTGACAGAAAGTTAAATCTGCTCTGGATAGTCAGTTGAACAGATTGAATTAGACAGCCATTATTTGATTAACTGTTAAAATCATAAAAAATGGGTCAGGGGGAGGCAATTGTTTGGGTTTTGTTGGTGGCTTTTGTGGGTCTTTTGTTGGTTTAGGATGTTTTTCCCTACTTAGGAATTAGTCCACCTGTACTGCACTCTAACCACCTTATTCCAAGAAAGGGCAATTCATAAATAAAAGAATCTTTAAAAGGCATCATGATAAGAAAACCCAGCTGTCTCAGGAGCTTGCTGACTGCATTTTTTGGAGATTGGGAATATGTTTTAGGAAATGCCTGGTTTTGTCTTACAGTTGTCTCTTGTGATTTATTTTCTTTAGCTGATACTGAAAAGAAGGTGCTGGTCTGCATGGACCTTTGGTCTGACCCAGAGGGACCAGTAGATCAGAGAGAACTGGCAGTTGTTATGATGAAAGTTTGCAAAATAATTAATTATTATTATATGGTGGTGGCTGCTTTGCTATTTTTCCCCAGTGTTTTCTTTCAAATAAATTCCATTTCTCCCGATAAAATGTAAAGGTGAAACACAAACCGTGTGCATCTTAAGAGTTTCCTTCTGTTTCAATCTATTAATGCTGTAAGAATGTAGTGTGTAAAAGCTCTGTAGTTATAAAAGGCACACTTGTTATACATGTGTAAAAACCAGCCTTATTTATACACAGGCTTGGTTTATGAGCATAAGTGTTCAAAGAGAGAAGAATAAGCAAGAGGGCAATAATGTGCTGGAATAAAACTGTCTACTTAAATATCTGACTGTAGTAAATGACATACATTTTTTATTTATGGGGTTTTTTTAATTGGTTTGGAGGTTTTTCTTTGTTTTTGCTTTTTGTGTGTTTGTTTGTTTGTTTTGTTTGTTTGGGTTTTTTTTTTCCTGTGAACATTCATTCTTTACTTTCCCTGGGATCCTTTGGATGCTTTTGCTACAGCTGGTTTTGATGTACTTCAACAGTCCCAAATTCATTGTTGCATTTATTTCTGCTGTGAGACAGATTACAGTTCTATCTGCTTTTGAGAAAATGCATTAGTATTTGGGAAAGTAATTGGCATTTGTGAAATAAAAAAAGCTTCATAAAGCATTTCAAAATTATTGCTGAAGTGTGAGCTGTAAAGTCTTGAGTATTTCTTGCTGTCTTCCATTTTCTTACATGAGGAGGACCCATACACTAAATCTTGATTAACAGAAGTGGTTTTGTAACTGTTTTTCCTACTTTGCACTAGGAGATCTGTTTTACTGAGGTTTTTATTGGTGTGACAGCAAAAAAAAATGACAATGACAGCAGTCCATCTGACCTGTAAATACAGTGTCACCAGTGACACTATTCTAAAGCCTTTTAAATGTGGCTAAAGCATTTCTTTATGAAACCCTATAGGCAAGACTTTTATAAGACTTTCACAAGACTTTTACTATTATTATGAGTTGATTATTCATATAAATTCCAACTTAAAGGCTTTCTAAGAGTGCCACTGTCAAGTTGAAACATTTCATCTTTACTCATCTCTTCAACCATTAGTATATCACACCAGCTGAAAGCTGAAGGATCATTTTCCCTGTTTCCCATTACTTTAATCCTTCCTGTAACTCCAGAGAGCACCGCTGGGAAAGCCCTTTATCGTATACTGTGGCAGTGACCTGCACAGCAGAAAGAGTCAGGGCTCCAGGAGTGGCTGACAGGACCTGGTCAAGACTGCGAGTCCATGTCAGGCTAAATTGACAGATTTGTTTGGATATACAGACTGTTTTAAATAAGGTTGTTGTAGGAAAGGAGGGAATCCCAGATGACACATCTATGGATATAATAGATAATAGCTGCTCAAACAAAGCTGGGAAAACAAGGTGCTGGGCTTGTTTGAATTTCACTGAATGTATTTGAATGCACAGAGAAGGAGATTGGAGTACAATGAAGTAAAGAGAGGTCAGAGGCATGGGAAGAAGCTGCAGTATTCTGCAAGTCTGTAAAACTCAATTTTTGGCAAAACGAAGATTTTTTTATTCCAGTGTACAGAACTTCATTTTCTGGAATAATCTCCTCTAAGAGCTGAGGTTACAAATACGGAAGAGCTTCAGAGAGTGAAATGTGTGAAGTGACTGGTGGAGGGTTGTACAGTTCCTATGACGGATTTTAAACTGAAAGATCACACAAGTTCTTCTAAATGGTGTTCAGCAATGCATATAGTATCTTAGAGAAATAGACAGGAGAATGTTATAGCAGTCATAAGATGGACAATTCAGTTAAAAGACTAATCTAAAAGATGAATTGCAGTGATGAAAATGAGGTAATGTAGAATAATATTTTACAAGAGCCTTTAATAAAAGTTCTTGCTTTTTTTTCATGTGTGATTATGCAAATCTTCCTCCTGAAAATTCTACATTTTATGGAAATAGAGAGAGAGTGTATACTTGAAAAAATCTGATATAGCCAAATAATTTTTTGGAAAAATGATAAAAGAAGCTCTCTTCAGGTGCCACTGTAAATCTGCCATGCAATGACTTCTCATGTCATTTGTGAGTCTGGATATGATTGGAGAGCTCAGTGCTGCTGGGAGTTTTGTTGTTATTGTAGATCCTGCTTTCTCTTTTGTCAGAATCCCTAGCATTTTTTCTCTCTGTCTGAATGTGATAGCTAACAGACTTCATCATGCTGTCGCTGGGTCAGCAAGATCTGATGCTGTTTGAGACTTGTTTACTGTAAGTCTGTCATAGAAGAGCTGATTATAGCAAATAATCTCATTCATTCAGTTCAGATTAAATGGAGAGATAAAAGTATTTTGGTTCCTAAGTAATTGATTTAAAAATGCAAACTTGGGTAAACAGAGCTATTTAATGAAGTCAGCTGTGACTAAGGGAGAGGGTTGTAGAATTTTTCTAGGATGAACTTGCAAAATCAGTTTGTAACACACATAAGAAGGGAAGAATTTTATGCATTTTTCAGAAGTACAATAGTACTGAATATGAGGACAAAAACCCAATGGAATAATTCATGTAATAATGAATTTCCAAATCTTCTCCAAACTGAGATTCAAAGACCTTCTTTATTCAAGACCATATGTACTCCATCACTAAACTCTTAAAAGAAGTAAGTCATGGAGTTGGAGGCTGATCAGCATTTTAAATTGGAGAATCACAGGCCCATTAGCCAGTTTGTCATGATGTAAAATGGACATCTTTTGAATTTGTAGCTGTTGGTAGGAAGCAAAGGATTAGAATAAAGTGATTGGTTTTCACAGTGATGAGAATTAATATCAGAATCCACCAGAGATTAATATTCTGAGCTACACTGTCATAAGTGGGAACTCATGGTGCTGAATGACTAGTTGAAAAAATTATGGATTACATTAAATATCCATAAATACAAAGGAACATTCTTGGAAAATGCATCTCAGAGTGTGTATATTCTTTGTTGGGCTCTGGAACAGGTAAAACTAACATGAAGAAAACATCGGCAGATGCTTGGTGATTTTGGAAAGAGCAAGCAATGCTAGAAATCAGATTATTATTCTGCATGATAAACCTGTCTCTTAAGTACTTCATACAGTCTCTGTCTATTCTCTCATCTCAGAAGAGGCATAAGAAAATGAGGAGAGAAACAGAGAAGAAAAATGTGGATTACTGGGATAACAGAAGAGTTTCTGCATCATGGAGTAGTTAGAGTTAGGAGCCCACAGTTCAAAAAGAACTGAATAGTGGGGGCTGGTGTAGGAATGTAAATAATGAATTAGGAGAAGATGAAGCACATTTGGTTTTTGTAAATCAAGAATAGGGAGATATCCCTAATAAAGCCAGCAGGCAACACAGAATTTATTGACGCAAGATATTTTTTAAGCCTGAAATTGTGTACTGATTCAAAATGTGATGGGCAATTCCATAGAGGAAAAGTCCATCAGGAATGACCATTTAAAGATGTGAATACAACCAGTTTATTCCAATTTTGGCCTGATGTATGAGTGATATCAGTGTGTACTTCTTAGTTTCACAGACTAGATAGTCAAGATGAGTCTCTGGTCAGACTGAGTCCAGATGTTTTTCTGTATATTTTATATATTGTATATTATATATTGTTTAAGTAGGAAGACTTCATGCTGTCTATAAACCCTGTATTTCATGTAAGAATTTCATCATTTGTTTGCTGTAGGGTTTTTTTTCTTCCTAGAAACAAGTTCCTTTGATGTCAAATTTAAATTTTTTTATCTCTCAATTTCATTTCATATCCTTTTGTTCTTCTAGTATGAGAAGTGGTGAATAGAAATTTATGATAAGCATTATCTATGTAATTAATTGTTTCTCTCATCTCTCAAATACACACTCTGAGTGTTTTTGCTCTCTCCATGAGAGATTTTTGAGATTTTGATATTACTTATTGCACTATCTTAACCTCGTCTAATTATTTTAATTAAATGTTTACAAATACAAACGTTAGAAAAGGAAACCTTGAAAATATGACTAGGATAGTTAACCTTGATCAAAGACAAAAGAAGCTAGAAGAACAAATATGCAATATTAAAATCAATATGAGATGGACCTTTGAAATTATACTACATTAAGAATACACGAGTCAGAGGAAATTATTTAAGTTCCTGAAATCAAAGTAGATCACCAAGATCTCAGCCAGAGCACTGTATGAATTTTATTATGTCCTTATTATATACAAGCAAATGAAAACTCATTTCTAGACTGAAGTCTTCTCAATACAAAAGTATCTGGAGAGAGGGAATAGGGGATCTTGTGCAAATAAGAACCCTACCCTGCACATACCAAACAGGGTATATAAAGAGTGTTAAAATTAGAACAGTCTTTTGACCAGGTATCTTCTTAAAACTAGACATGAGGAATCACTTGGGGGTTTTTTCATAATTTTGCTGCCATCATAACATAAGTAACAACAGGACAATGACAATATTAAGTCATGTCAAAAGAGCCCAGACCCTGAAATGTTTGCTTCAGCCTGTCCATGTCTTGACTTCAACCAAACATATCCATTTTGAAAATAAGGTGTTAATTTTTAATACTGTTCTCAGTGAATCAAATAAGGCCAAATTCTGCTTCTGATTGCTACTGTAAAGAATATAAAAAAATTACCATACAGATACTCCACCTGTAAACTGCCATAAGGGATTGCACAAGTTGGCCTTATAGCTGTAGTTTGTTTGGCATGCAAAGCATCTAGTAATCTACCAAATAATTTCTAATATATTCTCATGTAAGCTACATAGAAGCTTTATTTAAATGGATCCAAATGTGCTGCTCTGTAGAACTATCTTCCCATGGAGGTGAGGGAGCTCTGGGTCTGTCTTTGACTGTGTCCTTCATTGAGACAGAGTCAGCCATGGGTGCCTTATGTCACTCTAGAGGATCAAGTTTGCATGATGAAGTTTGGGGCCTTGTTTCTTAATTTATCACCTGCACGTGGCATTCCTCTGTTCTCGGCAAATGTCTGAATTCTACTGACTGGCCCAGCACTTAATACAGGTATGAGTTCTGATGTTGCAGAGACAGCTGTCTGGTTATGAAAAAAAAAATAAAATTGTCTTTTAGATTTTTTTTTCCTTTTTAAAAACTTGCTCTTTTATTGATAATTTAAGTGTTAACAAAATTTATTGTTCAAAAGCTGAGAAATTAGGCAATTCTGTTTGCTTGTTAGCTATCGTATCAGTATTTCAGATTTATGTACTGAAGTACTATTTTTATTTATCTACATATATGTATTATGGCTTTTACCACAGGACTCCTTTCTCATTCAGTGTACATAGTAACAGAGATCAGTGAATGAGCAGCTATTCATGTTTTCTGTTATTCTTATTGGCCAATATGTGGCTCACATGTAGTGTTCACATTCAATCATTACATTGAATTCAAAACTATTAATTTCTCCATAGGCTTTCTTTCCATTGTAGCTATCATTAGCATCTGAATGCCTCACAAACCGTAATTAATTAATTTTCACAAAGCCCCTGTGAGGTGAGATGACATTATTAAAAGAGGAATGAGCCACAGAGAAAAGTGCCAGCCTATATTTTGAATGTCCAAGTTGACATGTGTAAGGTGCGTTTTTTTTAGCTACTTAGCATTCCACAACACTTTATTTGGTCTTTGTCTAGCTTCCTCTTACTTAACTACAAGTGCCACACAACTTTGCAAATCAGGTCACAAATAGGTATTTATGAACAGCAGTTATTTGTTATGAAGGAGAAAATGAAGTAATGTAGTATACCAACTATCAAATCATGCAGACATTGATACCATCCAGTGTTAAAAAAAGACATCCAGCTACCTTAAGCTTCCACTTTCTCGTCATAGTTTTCTTTATCAATAAGTGCACACTACTGAACTACTTCAGAAAGAGATCCCAGAAGGAGACCTTCCTTGATGAGTCCCCAGGGCATAAATAAGTTCCACAGTATTGTGATACGTTAGAAGCCTAACACAATTCTGGCTTTCCAACATGGAAAAGAAAACACTGATTAATTAACAGCATGAAAATGGCATATGTTTACCTAATAAATACCAACAGTTTCTCAAAGGCAGAAGCCAAGCTGGCCATTTCTGGCTGCTAGAAATGTGTGAAATGGGAAGGCTCCGTGCAAAGGGAATAGTTATACAGATCTTTTGTTTCTTTCCCATATCAGTCTTCTGATGCCTCTTACTCCTTTCCTTACAGATACTTAGAGAGTCATGCAGAAGAAGAGTGATTTTGGTATAGGCTGCTGGCAGTTTTGGATAGTGAGAAAAGCTGAAGATATTCTCTGATGTCTCATACTGAAAGCCCAGTAGAACACTGCAGTTGACTGCACCCACTGAATTGATGAGTAACCGGCAGGTTTTATTGAGCTGAACTTTCTGTGCAGTTCTTGTTAGATTCTAATGTAGGTATTTTTTAGGATACTCTGTAGACAATGCATATGTTTTATAATGTTTAATAAAAGCATTTGCCTTTGTAATCTCGTGTTAAACTTGTAATACCAAGATGTGACTCTAACAGATTCGTTTTCTACAAGAGGCTTCATGACTGTAATGATCAAGACACTTTTTGATTGTCACTTGCATTTATCTATGCCTTAGGTTGTGGGGTCTTGGTGGTTTAGATTGGGTTTTCTGGGAATCTACTACTCAAAGTTTAGTCTCTGTAGTTGACATTTTTTGCAGGCACTGTTGGATGGTGCCTCTACCTACGCCCCAGGCTTTGTCCTTTAATTAGAGTGCATTTAATGTTTCTGGACAGGGAAGTGTTTCTGACAGCTCAGAGCCTGTAGCCCTGTTGCAGAAAAGAGCCTTGACTGACAACAAAGCAGTGTACTACAGCATGACACTACCTGTTGGGCCCCTTCAGGAGCAGCAATGAGAGAAACCTTGCAAAGCTACAGAAGCACTTTTCACAGATAGTCCTTACTGAGTGTCTCTGATGTTCACAGTAGGGGACTTATTTATGGTAATTGTTTGGTGTCTGATTGTCTCAGTTTGTACTTTCAGACTGCTTTGTAGATACTGAAGTAGGTTTAACTAATGTGTATTTCTTGTTTCATGTTCATCTAGTCTCAGCATCCATAGACTAGTATTTTACTTCATCAGGAAGTAGTGACTAATGACAGCATAAACCCTAACAAATATTTATATTTTCCAGAACTGTTGTGTTGTTTTCTTTTTTTTAACTATTCAGGGAATTTAGAGACAAATATTTATTTAATTTTGATTGAAGATAAGATTTGTATCTCCTAGTCACTTTAAAATGTCATGTCGTGTCACTCTCTAGCTGCTATTTACTCCTTTAAATGGATGCCTGAAGGACACCAGGTTAAACAAATCATGACAATCAGCAGATACACTGCTTACCTCATGTATCTTGAATTTACTGCTCTGAGGATCTCTGTGGTTTTCTGGGAGATTGATAACCCATTCCAAACAGGCACTGATGGTTCAGACAGAGGAGTTTATTGTTTGCGATTTGCTCCTTCAGGAATTTATTAATGAGTACTACACCTTTAATTACATGCTTTGTTTATCTATATCCTTCTCATGTTTGCTGTAAAATATCATATAAGGTAGCTCAATTAATACCTGGGTATTTAGAAGAAATTGAACAGCAACAACAAAAATCAGCCTAGTTTTTCTTTCTCAGGGCTCGGTAAAGCACTTGTTGATCATAGCCTCTCTTAAAGTGCATCTACAGTTCAAGAAAATTTCTCAAGCAGAGGGGAAGATGTCTGTAATTAAAATTTTAAATTGCATTTCCTGGCAACATGAATATTTGTGTTCTGGAATAAGCAAATAGGCAGAAACAAATTAGATTACTGGACTGTCACTGAAACAGAGCTGTTTGCTATTAGCAGGCAGAAAATTTAAAACAAAGAAGAATGTTCAGAAGTATCTAAAGTAAAAATACAAGTGGGTGGTGAGAGGCTTTTTGGATGAGGTCTTTCTGATTCTAAGAAAAGCAGTGACTCAAATTTAATAAAAGTGCTGTAATATAGCTAAAATATTTTTTAAATCTTATTTTAGCTTTTTGACATGTAATATTTATATATAGTTGTAGCAGTTAAACTCATTTTAATGGATGAGTTTTTATGTAAAAGTAAAAAAAGATGTTCTGTGCTGCAAGCAGCAGGTGTGTTTTTAATCTTTAATAGGTCACCTTCCTCAGTGCAAGCAGGCAAGCTGTTATTGATCAAAGAGGTTTTGTTGGGTAGCTCTCAGATTATTGAGTGACAAACTTTATTGGATTTGACTTAACAGAAGTCAGAAGACAGCTGAAGCATAAGAGCTTGCACTACCATCAGAGTCATTTTACGACAGCCAGGGAGCAAAGCTCAGAGATGGATACTGAGCTCTTTGCTGGCCCTTGGAGATTAACTGAACAGCCTTCCTACCAATTCCCAAGCCTGTCAGCAGAACCAATTAGATTTTCAACCAGTAGACAAGAAGGGTGGCACTTGGGGACCTTTTTGCTTTAGGTCAAAGGCTTTTCAGACTGCGATGAGATGACATTGATGATGACACGTTGAGCATTGGTTGGTTTTAAGACAAGTTAAATTAGCAGTCTTGAAATGATTCCAACTGTCTCCTGACTTCTCACTGTTGCCATATTCAGTGGATCCTGTCAGGAGCAGGTTGATGACTTAATAGTCTTTCTTGAGTGGATTTGAGCACTTTGGCTGTGTGTTTATGTGTAGTTGTCATGCTTAAAATATTCATATAAAGGTTTGAAATATTTATTTGAAGGAGCCTTCTGCAGAGTTCAGCAATACAGCTCTCAGTGATTCTGCCTACCTTTCCTCTCCCTCTTTTTTTGCTGCTCTAAGCAGTTGTTGCTAAAAAAGGCCTCTAACTATGTTTGATCTGTATGCAGTGACATTGTTTCTTATGGCTATTGATAGCATAAAGCACTTAGGAAATTTAAGAATTTATTCAGTGTTTGATTTCCAAAGCCCTGTGAATGGCAAGTTCCAATCCCACCTGTACAAACATTACAATGGTTTTGAGACCATTTCAGATTAGGAAAGGTGTATTCAGCTTGTACAATCTTGTAAACGTTTTGTAGTCTTTGATTCTAATTCAAATGGATTGTGATAGACATGGAAAAAGGGGAAGAAGAGAAAGGGACAGGAATTAAGATGAAGTATGCCATAATTAAACTGCCTTAGGCTATTGAAGCAAGACAGAGGGATATCATGATGAGGCTGTTCTTTTAAAACTATGTGATACTTTAAAGATATTTCCCTTTAGTGGATTGTCTGCTACTCTGTTGTAAAAGAAGCTAAAGAAATAAAAGTGAAGTAAGCTAGCTGACTTTAAATTTGTACCTTAGTGTAAACTGAATCCCAACTGTTACTAGAAATAAATTGAAACTGTCAACATGTAGGTGTTAAAATTAGTGTGTCTGTAACTTTTAATATGTGTTAATATTAAATACTCAGCATTTAAAGGGAATGGCTAGACT
The DNA here is from genome assembly GCA_013397095.1 of Sterrhoptilus dennistouni. Taxonomy (NCBI): domain Eukaryota; kingdom Metazoa; phylum Chordata; class Aves; order Passeriformes; family Zosteropidae; genus Sterrhoptilus; species Sterrhoptilus dennistouni. Next base: position 274,416 of record VWZU01009507.1, on the reverse strand, counting down.
ATTTCCTTCTGAATGCCTAAGGTTAAACTCCTACGTCTAAACCCATGTTTATTCACCAGATTAGGTACTTACCCTCTATTTAGATCTTGATGTCAAGCATTCAATTGAAAATGTTGGTACTATTTATTTAAATTTTATATTCTCAACTACTATTTTCTCTCAGTAAGAATTCTTCATCTTTTTTAAGGATGTTGATTTAAAGAAAAAAGAGAAATGACCAATCACCTGGAGCTTTTAGCCATTATTCTAAGTACCACAAGCAGTATAACACAGAGGAGATTGACTGCCATTTAAAGTATATCAAATAATATTCCAGGCAACAATATTATTTTTCTGTAGGAAATATTTTATCACAGCTACAAAAAGTGATCATACATGGATCACGGAAAAAAGCAAGCAAAGGATTTGGGACATCTGTCAACCATGGTAAAATTAGGTCTTAGGTGTTGAGCGTTTCTGAGTGATAACTTTTACATTAGAATCATCCTAATTTTTTCTAATCTGATATTTGAAATATTTTATGCCATGGTCTTAAAGACTTAATCAAAAAATTGATGTGACCATAATCAGGGGCAGCCAGCCTGTGATGAGTAGTTTTGAAGATCAGTGACTCACAGAGTGGTCTTGGCATCTGCCTTAGTTCTCTTGTTTTTTACGAGTAAATAAGCTGTAAATCTCTAAAATAAAAGGTGATATTAAAATAATTTGTCTAATAAGCAGTAAGACTTATTTTTAAGACTTATTATTAATTTGTGCCAGATACTTTCCAGTTTAGTGGGCAAGTAATGAATATTACATAAACTTATTTATTGGAGATTTTGGCCACTAGAGAAAGAGCAAAGAATAATCTGCTGAATTGATTTGGTTCCCTCCATAAAATTCATTAAAGAGTTACTTCTGAAGGCTGGGTATAACATGCATTAAAATGGCCTCTCCCAGGCCATTTTAATAGAAGCCTGTTATTTTTAATAGAACTATTGATTTTGAGGAAATTAGATGCTGCATTTTGGATCAATTCAACTATTTATATGAGGCCAGAATATTGAGCATAAATAAGAAAATTGTACATATATAATATTTTACAAGCACTGTTGTCTCCAAATGGTGAAAGAAGATGTGGGACCAGAACATTGAATATACTGAGTCAATGCCACCTATCAGGGACAGTGCTAAGAGCAGTGGACTATTCTTTCTATTAATCTGGAGTTCTGATTTCTGGACCTTGCTGCCTTCCAATGTGTTAATGTTTTCATGGAAATTTTGGGGCCAAATAGTTCAGCTCCCCGTTCAAACCTCTATGACTGATAATTTCCTGGATTTTGTTTAAAGAAAGTCAAAGCATCTCCAAAAAAGTTAATGAACTTTTCAATGGCATACAAGCCAAAAAAAAATAGGCAGTTACTGTCTCATTACTGGCAAATTCATATTTGATATTTTTGTCTTTTTTTTTTTTTTAATTGCAGCTGTCAGCAAATGAATCTTTTAAAAACTTTGCCTTTCCAATTAGGAACCTCTGGATTTTTTTCCCCATGTAGGTTATTGTACATTCTCAGTGGGCTCCCTTCTCACTTTCTGTTTTATAAGCAAAATTATTAGGTCTCCTTTTTGTTCTTTAAACTGCCCTTTATTGGCTTTCATAATTATTCTTTGAAACCTCTTGAAGTGCAGACCTCAGCACTCATACCAATATTTACTAGCAGCCATATTAGCCAGGAAAGAAGTGTAATGCCTTTTTGTAGGCAATATTCTCTGCCCATAAATAGGAATACATTAACCCTTTGAAGAACTGAGTCTCCCACTGCAGAAGTGTTCACAGAGTTCTTTTTATCCTGAATGTGTGAGTTTACATTTGGTGGTATGAACCACAAATTGCTTCCATGCATCTGGATTATCAAGGAATCCAGACCACACTGTACCATTGAACTGTTCTCTTCATGATTATCCCCGACATCAGCTTTTATGTTATCTGCAAATTATATCTGTAATGATTTTATGTTTCCAGATGAAGATGTTAAATGACATAAGGTCAAAAATATATCACCCCGGGATCTCAGGAAAAGTATGTGTTCTCAATAGAGTAACTTCCATTTTGAGACCTTCTTTGTTTGGGCCATGCTGAATTTCTGTCTATACTATTTTAGAATCCAAATATTTGTTGCTTTACAAAAGCTTCATCAGCACACCATTTATCAGATATTGAGTTATATTGGCATTGGTTATATTGTCCTCCTTTAATTTCTTATTAATAAAAATCCTTTAATGACCATCCCATTATTGGATCTAGGGCCAATATCATGTTGTCGGAGCTACCTGGGTTATTTCATTTGCCATTTGTTTAATACTAGTATTGTACTGGTTTTCATCCAGTTTTCTGGAACTTCTCTGCAGTTCTGAGATACATAAAGATCAGTATTAATTGAGTGAAGAACTGCTAGGCTATCATAAAACTCTCAGCTATGAGTTAGCTGTGTGTATACTGATTGAAAAATATCTGACTGTAGTAGCTGTCATTGAATATCTTCCTGAGATACTGTTGAAAGGGTACTATATCCTCATCACTTGATCAGAGCAGGTTATCCTGTTTTATTTCCTAAATGCAGAAAGTAATTATTTATTGAACTTTTCAACCTCTTCCACATGATTGGTGACGGATACAATTTATAGATCCTCTGTTGTTCCTGGCATGTCTTGAAACTCATTTAAATTATCCTTAAATCTTCCAACAATTGATTTCTTTTTTCATCTATTTGCTTCTCACATACACTTGATACATTTCCTAGCTTCACTATCTTTAAATACTAGAATTTTAAAAATTATTTTAGATTTTTCTTAGATTTGAAAAAATTGAATTTATGGACATTAGAAATAAGAATTCTAAACAGCTTTCATTTAATGTGACAATTTCTGGGTTCAAATAATTTTCTCAGTGTGCTTTTGCTTAGAATTATTTTCACATTATGAAATTGGCCTTTAAAAAATATCAGATCTGTCTTTGAGTTTGAGCTGCATGCCGTCATTTTTGTAGCAAATGTGTAGACTCATCATAGCTTGACTTTTGAATTCTCCAACCTCTAGTTCCACAATCAGTCTCTCTCTCTTCAAGATGAGGTTTAATTTGTAACTTCCCAATGTTGACTCTCTTAATGATTTTTCTATTAAGACATTTTAATATAGTTTTAGGAATTTCATGAACTTTTAGAACTAGCAGTTGCATGTTGTTGACATATGTTGCATGAGGTCAATCCCTGCTGAGAAGTCAGATTTTTTTTCCCCGTCGCCTTAGAGCTAGGAGGTTGTGTGGGTTAGTCTTCATGTTCAGCACCTTGTCTGTTGCACCTAACAGTGAGGAACCCACTTTGATCCATACTACCTGCTACCTATGGCTACTTAGTCAGGATCATTTGCTTCCAGCTTGGCAGTGATGTAGATAATGTTGGGGTTTATTTCCAAGAAAAGCCCATACCTCTTACTCGTGGAATGTCACTAGTCTGAAAAGAGTGAGCATAGAATAGCAGTGCAGTAGTATACTGGAAATCACAGTTTTATCGTTGTGGATTTATTTGTAAGCAGGTTACAGAAGTGGATGCACACCTGAGCACCATAAAGATACTGAGCAAGCACAATCAGATTGAAACACTGGTAACAATGGACACAGATTTTGCTTCAAAACTGTAAACCCTCCCTTCCGCTACACAGGTTTGGTTAGCTCTGTGAGCTGTCATTAAAAAAGACCTCAAGGAAAAGAAATAATAATGTTATCAGGAAAACATTAGAAGTTGGAGATCAAAGTCTTCGTTAGCTGTAATTCTTTCATTTGTGTTGAGTCCTGAGGATGTGTACCTTGTGCCAGGACATTTTTTGTCTATTTTAAGTTTTCTTTAATTGTATCAGTTTATGTTATTGGAGGAAAGAGGTCAGGATTAGGAAAGTGACTCTTCCTCTGTACATGATGCCAGTGATGCTAGACATGGAGTGCGGCATTCAGTTCTGGGCCCTTCACTAAAAGAAAGACATTGAGGAGCTGGAGCATGTCCAGAGAACATAACAGAGCTGAGGAAGGGTGTAGAGAGTAAAGCCTGTGAGCAGCTGAAGGAGTTGGAATTGTTTAGCTTGGAGAGGAGGAGGCTCAGGGGTGACCTTATCACCCTCTACAACTCCCTGAAAGGAGGTTGTAGCCAGGTAGGGGTTGGCCTCTTCTCCCAGATAACAGGTGACAGCATGAGGGGAAATGACCTCAAGCTGTGCCAGGGGAGGTTTAGGTTGGACATCAGGAAAAATTTCCTCACAAAAAGGGTTGTCAAGCAAAGACCAGCATTGTCCTCCTTTCTTCAACTTCTATTGCAAATATGACCTTTCAACAACTTTTAGTCTGCTTTAATGTATGTGACCAGTGACCAAAGCATAAATCAGCCACTGTATTCTACTGGTTTTATCGCTGTACTACAGTAGCAATCAAGGAGAGAGAACTGACACATTTATGGCCTGTGGCTAAGCAATTAGAATCAGTGCTGGATTACATCATCGAAGTAGTTTTGTTGTGAGTGAACTAAGTTAACTTTCACACCCTGGATATCACAACAGTTTTAATCTTTCAGGAATATCTTGTGTAAAAATTATTCACAAGATTGGCTGGATTATTTTTGACACCCAGGAAAACATTGTGAAAAGCCATTCTTGTGCAATTTTTTGATACATGAAGAAATATGTCATAAATCTTCCCATTTTGTTTCAATGTTTGCACAATTTAATCACAATGGCGCCAGTAAATGACACGGAAGTAAAATTCTCTGCAAATTATTAAAATATATTTAACTTAAAAACATGTAGTGAACACAACAATGAATTTGGCATCACTTTTCCAATAGAAAAAAAATCCTTCATTCCTTAGCTCCAGGAAAAATCAACTTAAAGAGACAGAGGAAGGAGTTACATAATATAGGAAGTTATGTCCCTTGTTATGTAGAAATTTTGGTTTATTTTGAAAGTTAAAAGCCCTGGCTTGTATTTCTTCTTCTCTACTTTTTTTTTTTTTTTAGATTTGTGCCACATAGCTGTATAAAATGCAGCATAAGTAATTGGCAGAGAAAATTTTGTTGACAGGGAAGTTTTTACCCCAGTAAAGGTGACGCATGTCAGTGGAGTGTCCTTTCTGTCACCTCATGTGCTTGTGTCAGAGACATTACTAATTTGGCAGGCAAAACTCTTCCACATCTATCCTCCTTTGGGGCTGGATGATTGCCCTGAATTCCTGTCTGTGTGAGTTGGCATTAGCCAATGTACTAACTATTGAGCTTACGTCAGTGTTATCTAAGCCTGGCAATGCACTGTTAAATCTGTGAGCATAGAGAAATCACTTCTAAAGCACTAATTCATATGTACTTTTAATATGCCTTTTAGAAGATTTCTTGATTTGTCATGTTTATATAGCATTTCTGAAAAATCATTGAGGTAAATTCACAGGTTTGTGTATACATTTTTAGTATATGTAAGCGAAATAATGTATGTGTATATATATATGTATAAAACCATGTGTTTTATCTTATTACATGCAATATGATATGCATGTAACTCTGATTAAGATGCTATTTTCTGTTCGCTGGTAAAATATGGGCTATATGCCAGAACAACAAGGTAGAGTAAAAATCAGTGGGAGATGATTAAGACTAGGAGCTCATAGTGGTGCGGCTTTCCATTTGGTGTATTGAAAAGTTCTTCACCCAAACAGATTTTTTTTTATTGGCAAATAGCTTTCTCTGGAGTGTTCAATTAATAGCTGAAAACTATTTGCGAATAGATAAATCTAAGAAATTATCTAGAAACTTCATTCTGTTTTCATATTAACAATAATGTAAAGCAGTTGTCAACAACTGTCACAAATGCTGAAAACACCCCCCAAACTGCCAAGAAGGACAAGAAATTACTGTTGTCCCCATTTTTACCCCCAAAGAGGTACTCATGCTGTTGCACTTGTTTGCTGGAAGAAAGATAGACTACCTGTTAGACTTACAGTGGGCTTCCCTGAGACTGTTTAATAGAAGATAATTACAACTTCTTGACATTGTTTAAAAGAATATTAAAAATTGTGATATAAAATGGTATTACAGAGCTAGGTAGTCCCATATTTGCAGGGAAGCAAGTATGGGGATACATGGCTTCAAACTGAGAGAGCAAGCAGGTTTAGATTAGATATTAGGAAGATATTCTTTACTGTGTGGGTGGGGAGGCACAGGAATGGGTTGCTCAGAGAAGCTGTGAATGCCTTATTCCTGGAAATGTTCAAGGCCAGGTTGGATGGGGCTCTGAGCACCCTGGTCTAGTGGAAGGTGTCCCTGCCCATGACAGTAGGGCTGGAAGATGATGATTTTTTAAAGGTCCCTTCCAACCCAAAGCATTCTGTATTTCTATGATAGAAATATCATAGAAATATCACCTCACATCAGGTGATATGGTGTCATGGGAACTGCCATATCTTCTCTAGATGGCTGCAAGTAAGTGGTTGAAAATAGCTGTGGAGTGATGTAAGATGTGCTTTGTTTACGCCAAGTTGTCAAATGTGTGGGAAGAGTTTTTCTGTTGAATGCTTGGCATGAACTTAGAAGAGTTGTAACAGAGGAAAGTGGGCGGATGTTGTTTTCCCTGAAAGCAATAGTGAAAGAATAAGTACTAGAAGGTTATTTGTCTGGATAAGATAACAAGGCAGTTTCAGGGTTTAGAGATCATAACTTAAATATATCGGTGTGTGGTGATATTTGCAATGAATAGAGTCCTGCCTCCTGCGGGTAAGGAATATGAGAGCACATCCAAGGTCTGTAGCTGGAGAGGCAAAACACAAAAGAAAATCAGGGAAACAGACTGCACAACAGGCGGCAGCAGGACAGCTAGGAATCGATCTGGTTCTGAGGAGTCAGGTTCAAACACATGGAGCCTACATTACTTTGTAAAGGGTGGGTTATGCACTGCGAGGTAAAACCATTGCACAGCAGCTCTTCACTTCAATTCATAACATTCCTCCTCATCTGTCTGCCTTTGCATCAGGCTGGCCATGTATTCATTCTAAACCAGGGTGTTTTGTGAGCTTTCTGCCCTGAGTAATTTTCTTCCTATCCCCTTATTTTTATACCAAGGTGGCTTTAACAAAAGCTGTCTCCTTCAGTCTCCACTGCTGGAGAAGGTTCTTCTTCAATTGCAGCAGTTCACAGTCAATGTGTAGGCAAGCATACCCTGTAAGTGCTGCACAGAGAATACAACCTTTATTTCATGTCTTTATTTTGGCTTTTTTCATGTCTTAAGTGAAGATATCATTAGGTCGTGATTCACCAAAATTCACATAAATTCCTGAATAGGGCTATAAGTTTTATTATCTCTGTCAGGCAGGGCTAATAGTCAATCTTTTTAATAAATCGAGTCACGTTTTAGAAAGCTTGATCCACTAATAAAACATCTGTGTGGTAGTGAAATATGTTGTATGGTCACTGATGACCTAAGCAGCATGCAAAGTATTAGCCACAAAAGCAAGCAAGCTGGTAATTTCTAGCAACATCTGGTGGAGCTGTGCTGGAATGGGCAGAAAGGGCATTTCTCCTTTACTGCCATAGCTTTAACACTGCTTGCAAGGCTTTTATCTTATCGTATTCTAAGAATATCAATTGTATCAGTATAATATAGAGGTATTAGCTTATCTACTCATATTCTCTAAAAAGGTGTTACCATTAAAGTGTCATAAAGCTATTTGAAACAACAGATATTTCTGGACCATATCAATCTTATGAGTGCCTAATGCAAAATTGCTGAACAGAAAAGATAATACATTTTCCAGTGAACAACCTGCGGCAAACCCAACTTAAATCTTTTGGGGCAATATAACTTTTCTGTATTCAATTGTAGTTTAAATAAGGAACAATTAAATTGCCACAGGCTTCTCACTTTAAGGACAATTTCAGAGGTATATAAATTCAATAGCATTGCCTCTTTCTAAAAGTGACAGCCTCTGGAGCTATTTTCCATGCTTGGCCATACCTTCACAAGGACTTTCTCATATCAGGAGGAGAAAGTCATTCCAATTTAGGTAAGACTGATGTATCAGCCCGGAGAGGGAAAATATGTGTTCACAGAGGATTACATTCAAGTAAGTTTCTGGCATCAGGGGTTTTGAAGACAAAGGGTGTAAGGAATGTCTAGAGGATGGCTAGCCAAAGTCAGATCACTGAACTCTGTTAAACTTGTAAAGACAGAAGTTATACTTCTTTTACTCAATACACAAAATCCTTCCACAGCAAGCATGGGAGGGGACCTACAGAGAGTCCACATCAACACTAGAGATATATTAATTGCTGTATTGGATTGAGTAATTATTCTGTTAGGTAAAATGAGTACTTTTCCAAAGCTTTTGTGTAGTTTTTCTGTATCTGAAAACTAAGCTGCTGAAAAGTTACAAATCCCCAAATCTCATCTTTATCTCAGCCAAAAATTAATAACCAACAACATTAAGCAATTTGAATACAAGACAAAATTTCAGATATTCCTAACTTATGTGACCTGATACTTTCTATTATTCTCTGAAATGCCTTTCTTAGACTTTGTGGGTCTCTGTGGAAATGTCAGTACTTTTGTTATGTGGAATGATATATCCACTTACTCTTGCAGCGATTTTGTTGTGGTTGTAGTCTAACTAATACCTCCCCAAAGAAATCAGCTCTTATCTGCCTTCTCTCTGGAACTTGGTGAAGATATCATAGTCTGTAGGAAATAAGGTTAGAAGTGAGCTCCAAAGGTCATCTAATCTATCCCCATTACCTCAGTATCACCTTCAGGGAATATGGCAATGGCATCTACTCCTCTTTTGTATTGTAATTCTTCTCTGCTTCATGACTTACTGGTGACAGAAACAGGATTTTTTTAAAAATGCAGGTGTTACTATTCCTGGAACAACTTATATGTTTTATTGGAGGAAAAAAATCAAAAATGTTTCTTGTTATCTGTCTAGGGCACACAAAGGATTTCTGGATCATGTACTAACATGACTGATCTAGTCTATTCTCAGTATTTCTGATGAGGAGTAAACTAAACGGGGGGGAAGCCCTAAATGTAGAACTCAGGATTTTTTCATTGCAGTGTTCTGAATTCAAATGTGCAGGAATGACACAGATGGATTTCTCTATGAAAAAAAAAAGTTAGTTTTGGTGCATTTTTCTGGTTTGGAAGACAGACAAAGATTACTGTTTGATTTTACGTTAAAATTCTCCTTTAAAAACTTCCAAAATTTTAAAATTTGGTCTTTTAAAACCCACCTTTACTCAGAAATTTTCATTTTAGAAACCAAAATAAAGACTAGAATAATTCTATCTTTGAGAATTTTTAAATATCTTCTTCGGTTGAATTCTTTTAGTTTTAATTAGTTTTCCTTCTTTGATTGTCAGTATGTGATAATTTTAGACCAGGATGTAGACTGGAATGTTTCATAATGCCGTAATTTGAAAAATATCCAAACATCAACAGAAACTTAACAGTATAATGACCATTGGTATGCTATAGAACTTGAATAAAATGTTTCCTAATGGTTGTGTCCAGATAATAATCTGTCAAAACCACTTGTAATGTCTGCTGTAATACAGGTCTTGATTTCTATATGCTTTGATTGAGAAGTCTTTCACCAGATGAGTGTAAGTGGATATACCTTACTTTTGATATTTAGTTTTATTGGGTAGCCATTCAAAAAGAAATACCTACATATATGTGTATCAAGATATAGGCAGCTAGGAATTGATATTTCTGAAAATTTAGATCTTAAACAGAAGATGCAAAACTGTTTTGGTATGCAGAAGCAAATTTTTTGTTCTCATATAATTTTGAATATGATATAGGACACATTCTCATTATAATTTTGAATGTACTTTTCTTCTGTCTTTACCTTCATAGTTTCAGACTTAAAAAGATGGTTAAGATCATTGATAGTGTATCTAAAGAAGAGATAAACATCCACCCAGTGTTGAAAATCTGATCCTATAGAGCCAGGGTATATCACTCTCTCATCTCTCTCTCTGATCTATTGAAATACCACCTTTCAGTGAACCTGAAGTAAGGATATTGTAATTCTTCAGACATTCCTGAAAAATTAATTTGATCCACAATCCATAATGTGCTTTTGTTTGAAAATTGGCAAAAGAAATTAATTTTAGTAATTGTATCAAGAAGGTGTCACTGACCTCCCTTTCTAGATTCATCTGAAACCAATATATCACAACTCAGAAGACTTCTTATAATAGCTAAATGTTTTTGTTGCACACTGAGAATCACAGAGCATGAAATTTGCATGTTTTGTTTTGGTAGTGTTTTGAATTAGAAGTTGATGGCCTTACTTTTGAAGTGTTTTAAATATTATCTTGCTATAATTCTATATTCAGTAAGATTGAATGAGAAGGTTGCGTGGTGTCACTTTATACAATTGCCTTTTAATTTCTTATTTCTTTCTTGGCAAGTAAATACAATTTCTAAATGTAATTGGTGTAATTATATGCACTGAACAACTTTATGTTGAACTTCATGTTATATTACATTTTCCATTTATATAGTTGATTTTAATTGTAAATTACAGTCTTTAAAAGTCACTGCTTGTTTCCTTCTCTCATTGAAGAGGTTGACTGTTGTTGAACTCAGCTATATCTCCTAATTTAGCAAAAAACATTCTTTCCTACTCTGGTGTTCTTATATTTACTTTGTATTAAAAGGAATGAATTTTTTTAGCATTCACATATCTGAAAAGGTAGCTTAATCAAAATTGTGCACATATTTCCAATAAATGCACATAACTGTAAGCATGAAATTGCTTAACTTTAAAAAATAGCCTATCCTGAAGGTAGGAAAAAGCCCCCAAACATTAACACTTCAGATGTTTTTCTAATGATTGAGGTTCAGGCCTGTAAACAGTACCTAGGTCCTGAGGAGGGGAGAAAGGTGTGTAATCCCACTAGATCCTAGGCAGATGGAGAGAAGGCATCCTTCATCAGCTTCTGTCACAGCTGTACATACAGTAGGTTTGTCTTCCTTCCTTTTTCTTTGGGTGTTTTTATAGCAAATTTTAAGGTAAGACACTATAATGGACAATGTCAATTTGGAATTGTATTATTTTCCCTAATAAATGTGTTTGCGTTTTTTAAATTCTGTTCCCTCCCACTTTTTTGGGAGGGGGGTGTGTTTTTGTTTGGGTTTTTGTGGTGGGGGCAGAGGGTTTTGCTTTCTTTTGATGCTATGATCACCTTTCATACCCCTGTTATCGAAATTTTTGTATTTAATATAAACTGTTCATCTGCATGTTCCTTTCTCCTTTATTTGACATGATGTATAGTCATTTTGTAAATATTTCAACAAAATTTATGTGAACCATTTGTATTCCACAGATTATGACATTTTTATTCCATTGTAAAATATTTAATTGCAATTAAAATTAGATAAAAGTTATTAATTTTCACTTACCAATTTTCTAGCACACAAAATTGGTAAGTAAAAAAACTTTTCCAAGTACAAATACTGTATTACTCTTAAATCCTGCTCTTTTAAAATTGTACTTGTTGGGGTCTGTATTTGGTCATATTGTCTCCAGCTTCAGGACTGGAGTTTCTGTTAAAATTGTTTCATTTGTGCTCTTCATGTACACCCTGTATTCTGGAGTGAGAGTGCCTTTTTACAGTATTAAAATGATATGTGGTTGAAATTTTGCATCAGCGTTGCTTTTTTAAAATCTTTGCCCAGTGCACAGATACTATTCAGATACTATTATCCTCCAGGGTCTGGGTATCTACTGTGACAATTCAGAGAAAGGTAAAAAACCTACAAAACCCCTTTGCCTAGAATGAGTAAGAACATTTTCTTGCACAAAAGAACAAGGAAGATAATCAAACATATGGTCAATATCCCATATTAATAGAGAAACTTCTCTAGGTAATTCTTTCTAAGAGTAAAGTGGGTATGCAGTGCTGCTGGTGATACTTTGCTGTATGAACTACTGGAAATAAAACCTACTGTGTGTAATAAAGAAAAATGACAACACTGTACGTGCTTTCATGCTGTAGCCTAGTGACAATTTTGGTCAGGGTTAAATGGATTCATTAGGTTCCATTAAAACAACTATAAGTCTGAAATTTCAGCAATTTTAACATACATTTATTTTCATGAACTCTGAATTTTCATACTCAGAATCAGGACTGTTTAAAAAATCAGCTGTGCAAAATTGTTTTAAAATTATGTGCATAAGCATTTTTAAAATAAATGAAGGCCGTGCCTCTATTTTAGGTCAGTCAAATCAATATGAATGTCTTCAGATTCTTCAGCAACGAGCAGCAGATGAAGGTTTTCTCTGCCTTTTCTTCTGAAAAGGTTTGTATGCAGCAACAGGAATGAGAGACAGTAAAAGAGTGGCAGGAGGAGGTGGAAATACCAGTGATAATTCAATCTAATATAATTTTCCAAGACATTTTAAATTGACCTCACTTAGGGTGTCAAATGCAGATATATTAAGTATATTTTACACAAATGGTAGCACTGTTTTAAGAAGATCAATTTCACCTGTAGTTCTGTAGGATTCTTCAGTCCCTATTTGCTTTAGAAAGTGCTACTAGAAAATAAATGAAACAAACCACCCTAAAATATCCACAGAGTTTGGGGCACAAAAATGGTAATTCCAATTTTCCACTGCATGAATGTTGAGCAGTTGGCCTTTAAGGGTAAAGATTTGCGTGTTATGAAAATATGTTATTTCTTTACCTGAGTGTTGGCTGAAGATCTTATTGACAGAATATCTATTCCCTACACTCTATACTAAAATCCTGTGTCTAAAAGATTTTTAAAGGCTCGAAGATTTTCTTTTTCTGTTGTTCTCCAGAACTTAAATTTTCTCATTCAGCAAGAGCTGATGAATAATGTCTCCTATGGCGTATTCCATAGACAATGTCCTTTTTCCAGAATTGCTGGTACCTCCTATTGCTCTCAATGGGATTGAAGCCACAGTTGCTCTCAGCAAAGATACACTTCTGCAAAATGACTAATGCTTCCCATTGTTTCCAATATGAGTAGAACTGCTCTTAGATAGGATAATTGTTCCTGAAGCACAGGAAATAACAAAAAACTTTAGCCAGCAATGGTGACTATATCAGTAATGCAGAATCAAGATGTTTATTTGTCTTCCTAAATTAGTTTTATTTAATCTAAAATTGCAAATACTGTTATATATGAGAATTGTACAAAGTTGCAAGATTAGTAAAACTAAAATGTTGTGGAAGATATAGCTGAGTCCAATGATGCATTTATTTCTGACATTTTCTTGGGTTTATATATTTTTTTAAATTTATTTTCAGTATACAGCCATGTACTGTTTATATGTTTCATCATTATTTTACCTTACCTTTTCAACTGTCTTTCATTTAATGTAACATTTTTTGAGGGAGATGTTGCCAAAAGATTAACAAAGAGAGTAAATGTTCAGGACAAAAAATTAGATGCCGATCTTAATTATTCAGAGATGTAAGAAACAAGTAATTATATTCTACTAATATATATTATACTCATTAAAATTATCATCAAATAAACCCAAATGTACCTCACTGACATCATTTAGATATTATAATTAAAACAAAGTACTATAAAAATTCTATTATAAATAAAATGAACATAACTCATTTTGTTTATTGGTAGATATTTAATACATTAGATTGTGTTTTGAGTCAATAATATGTGTAGTTCAGGTATGTTACTGCTATAAGTCTTAGGAGTGTCATAGGGACTTGAAGCGTTTTTCTCTATTTTAGTAGCTTTTTCTTTCTCAACTTTTTTCAAGATTTGGTGTGTACCTGACAGATTGTAAGAACAGAAAGCAGAGTAATCATTCTTTAAAATCATTAAGGGGTAGTTAACATCAATGCTTTTAAAGGAAGAAAGAGCAATACACTTCTTTGTATGTATTTATTACTGCTTTCAGATATCTGAAAATAGAGTGTTTGCTGCTGTTTGATCTCTTGACGTCAGACTGGTTCTTGCTGGAGGCAACAGTGCCACTCGAGCGTTTTGACCTTGTTTTCATCTATTTTGTCCTTTTTCATGCCATTTGGTAATGTAAACAGGGAATACACGTATTTTTAAATGACAATTGCAAAACTAAGGCCATGCATTATTTCTAAAGTGAAAAACTGAAGAGGTTTTTTTCTTTTACCGGGGCATTTTTGCTAGTGAAACTTGTATTGATAGCTTCAAAGCATATATAGTAATCTCAGAGGACTATGACATATGATCACAAGAGAAGAAATGTAAGAGTTGTAAAAACAAGGAATAAATGTGGAATGCTTCTACTCCCTGTCATTTTTATGAGTGCCACTTAATGGATCTTAGTGAACTCTTACCTGGTTTTAAGTGATGAAAGATCAAAATTATCTCCTGTCTGTTTAATTTTTTTTGTTCACATCAGTAGTTTTTGGTATTCTAATAACATAGAAGCACTAAGATCTCACATCTGTAATATAGCTCACCATCTCTAATTTGTGAGCTCTTCTTATGTAATTGCAAACAATAGCCATAAAATTTCAAAATTAATTCATCAAGAATTATTAAATCCTTGGGTTTATAGATTGGAAGTGAAATGGATGTCCCATGCCAAGAAGTGTGTTGTCTTCTGGGATAATGTAACAATCAGCACAAAGAAAGAATGAGGGGCCAAAGGGTAGAACACTGGTTTGTTACATAATAAAGGCTCTTTCAAAAGAGATTGTATTTACTAACCATAACAGAATTAAATTTAGCATTTTTTCATGGAACAAAAAAAAGGGAAAATTAATTGAGTGCTGAAATTTAATGGTAAATTCATGCACTCCTGAAGAAAGGATAGCATATTAGGAGGATCATGTCCCAAAATAGCATTATGTTCACAGAGTCCAAATTCTAAGTAGTTAAAAGGATAAGCTGAAACCAAACAGTCTGTGGTTATTTGTTTGAATTGTAATACTTTGTAGACTGTTAAAAATCAGATGCTGAAGTTAGAGGTCTAGTGACCTTTGGGTTTCCATTAGAGTCAGAGGGAAAAGTATCCATTTCAAGAGTAGTTCAGAAAACCTGTCTTAGATTTCTGCTCTGGTGAGCCCCTTCTTTCTACAGGGATTATCTAGGAAGCCAAGGCTAAAACCATTTTGTAAAATTGCTACTTAAGTTATGTGGCCAAGCATAGGATTCAAAACCATTTTCCAGTGCCTGAACATATGGTAAGAGATATTACCATGAAGAGCAGTAAGTGGAAAAGATAGAGAGAAAGTGAGGCAGAGTCTACCACGAAACAATGAAATGACTGAAGACAATGTGGGAAGTCCCATATCTACTTGGGAAATAGAATGTGGATTCACACCTGGGATTGTGTGAAAACAATGGAATGTGACAAGATCTGCCTTACACACAGGAAAATAAGGAAGGTGTAAGGTGCAAGTGACTTGCTTATGGTCACATGGCCAGTGTGTAGCAGGTTCAAGAATTACACTAGGTTTTCTTCCACTTACAGGTTATATTTGCTGTCCTGCTTTGGTTTCAGTTGAAATTTCTGAAAGACTTAGGATTTACTCTGGCTCTATTAAACTGAGTTTTCTGATGGATCTAGAGTTGCTGTGAACTGCTAAATAGGAGTCATGGAATATGGCTGTATGTTTTTTTTGTAAAACAACAAGATTTGTCATACTCTATCAGAAAGAGCATGTCAAATTCAGTAGTGTCCATTCCTCATGTTGCAGAAATGTGGAAATCTTTTCCAAATTCTGTCTATTCATGCAGTACTCAATGTGAAGGCTTTTTCAGAACCTACAGTAGTCTGTACATTGTCTGACACGTGGTATAGAATAATCTCGTTTAACATGCATAATTATGATCTGCTGATCAGAAGATCCCATTGTCTGAACTGATTTTTAATGTAATTTATGTCAGCATTTTCTAGTGTTTGCAATTTCAAAACTGAGCTGCAGCACTGGATATAACACAGTGAATTCACATGTTGTTTCACTGGAAACAGTGCTCTCGTGTAGAGAGGTGAAGATCTTTTTACTATTTAATGACACTATATCTTGCTTCATTTTTTATTTTTCCAGGTCTTTTCAGATAATTCTATGTAGTATTTAATTTTTTTTTCAGTTGCATTCCTTTCTAAAAGTACTAATTGTTAGTTCAGTTTGAGCTTTTTTCAGCAGCTCATAGTACTGGAATAATGTGAACCAGACTTTGGGATGTTGAATACCAAAAATAAAAGGGAAGGAGGAAGGCAGGCAGGAAGGAAGGAAATATTTTCTGTTGCCTGCTAAAACCCTTTCTCGTTATTTTATCCATTATTTTTATTTGTATTTTATTTGTTGTATCATTTTCATTGCATTCAGTTTAGATGAGTGGAGTAAAGCAAAATGATTTTTCTAGTCCTTGCCATGGTGTAGATGAGAATGGAAGACAGATGACTCATCTAATTTGCATGGTGACACAAGATTAAGAACAGGTTGCTTTAGTATAGCAACGCTTCTTTATTTTTAACTTTGTGTTAGCATAAGGAGCCCTTAAATATCCCATAGTAAAGTATTGCCTTTCCTTTCATAGACGGGTGTGTGTGTGCACATAGTATAAAACCCTGATTCATACTGATTTGAATTTTCATAAAAATAATATTAATGATTTTTCCTTTCTATATAGGAAATACACAGCGCAAAAACAGAATTTAAGCCAACTAATATACTTTAGACTGTATTGTATTATCATAATGTGTCCCTAAATTTAATATTGGCTTCATTATTTTCTCTTTTTTAAGAAAACTTTTTTACAGTACTAATTTAACCAAACATGCAAGTAATAAGAAAAAATGAAAGTGTGCAATCAAGGTGTGTGACCAGATCAATAACAATTTGTTGGAATATTAGGGAAACCGTTCAATAGTATACATTCCATTAGTGCTTAATGCAATCATATGTCAAGGCATGTACAATTTCCTGGATGTTGTATTAGAATTGTTTACTACATAAATGTAGAAGAAGTTATATATCTCAATAATTCATTTTTCTGGCACTAATTCGTTTTTTGCCATTAATAGTATGATATTACATCTTTGATATTTAGGATTACATAATAAGTTGGCTTTTTTTTACCTAAATAACTTTTTAAGACTAATTCCTTGGGGACTTTGGAAAGAAAAACTCATTTTTATGTCTTCTAGAAACCAATTTTGTTGAGTCAAGACACTGTTTTTTGTGCTTCCCAAGACTGGCAGTCTATTGCAGTAACTCTATGTTCCAACAAATGATAGTAAGACCTCTGAAAATATTTTGAGATTCTGTGAGTTACCCAGAATTTGTAGTTTGAAAATATTCTCCTCAAGATGGGACTGTTCTACAAAAAATCACACTCAAGACCCTGTGTTTTGAGAATGCCACTACATGCATTATATTTTTAAACTGCTGCTTATAGAAAGCGCAGAAATCCATAATCCTTACTTAATGCACCTTGTCAAGAGCACCTCTTGATGCCAGAACCTCTCAGGTTTGTTTTATACTTCTTCTCCCGTATTATGTATAAATAGATATTTTTACACTGTAGAAATTTTCCCAGTGATATAATAAATTATGTAAGTTTTGCATAAGTTATGTAAGTTTTGCATACTATTTTTTACTATATCTATTTGTTGAATTTTTGTTTTGCAAAGTCCTCACCTATTAGTAATTCTAGAAAAATATGAAGAAAATATGCTAAGAAAATTCCTGGAAATTTGCTCTTTTTGGCTGATTGCAGTGAACTGAGTCATGCTTGTGATTAGATCAGGTAACTCAGTGTCATGTGCATTTTTCAAAAATACAGTGTAACCTGTTACTACTGTCGTTCTTATCTTTAGGAATGGTGTCAGTAAAAGCAAGGCAAAAATGATGTATTAAGAAGTTAAAAGTCTGCTTAATGTTGTGTACTACCTGTATGGAGGGTACGATAACGATGTTTTAACACATTGTGTTCAGGCTGAGTAATGATATGTCATGATTTTAATGTGGGGACATAAATATACTGGGTCTAGCTCCTTTTGAACTTGGGAAAAATTCAGATTTGTATATAAGCTTAAGTCATGTGAGGAAAGCCAGGCTTTCCTCATTAAGGCAATCATTAATTTGATCATCAAACAAGAATAGAAACAGTTGCTTTTCTGTTGTTACTTGCGCTGGGAATTTTCTTTCATGACAGTAATGACATATGTAAAGTGAAGCCTAAGGAACTTATATGCACAATAATTTACTAAAATTCAGTTTTGCTGATGCATATTTTAGAAGCTCTTTCATATCTTAGAATCTAATTGACCACACACTGAAGTTCTTAGAAGAAATATAAATTCAGTATCAGTGAGATCATTTACTTCGCAATGGAAAGGACCTAAAGGGATCCCAAGAATGCTTATGCATGACAAATAATCTTTATTTTTGTGTGAACTATGAGGTTCCATTTTAATAAATTAAATCTTCTTGTCACTTAATAGTAAGACAATTTCTACTTTAAAAGACAGTACACGGATGACGAGATCAGCCATTGTATAGTCAAATATTATTTGCAAGCAATCCAACAGTGTTCTCTAAATAACAGTCCAATCTTTGTAAATTTTTAGGAAAATCTATATAAAATTAATAGTGAATGTTTCCTGTAATCTTTAAAATTGTTCTTCTGAAGTCCCTGAGTGCTGAAATGATAATGGCCCTTGAGGAGATCTTAGCAAATTGTTTTCTCTTAATGACTGTATTCATACACAGCTAGCTAGTCAGACCTTCTATGGCAGCCATCCAGTTTAATCAATTACACTTCCCTATTAATATTTTTGTGTAATAATCCAAATTATGTTTCACACTTGAAAACATTTTGCTTGTAATTTTAAAAATATTTGCAGAACTCTTAATTTTACGTTTGTACGTGATAACTCTTGAGAACTGAATATTCAAATCCAATTTTTATTTAGTTTCTTCTGAATTTTCTGATAGTAGTGATTGAAAAATTGAACTTAGAGTAGTTTTTAGATATCCAAGGGGTCAGCTCATGGCAAAGTGGCCTTCTCCACACAGCAGATACAACTTTCCAATCCACAAATATGCAAAAAATACAAGAAATGTATGTTATTTAGAGTGCTAAAGGAAGGGGCCGTGCTAGATTTTCCAAGAGGAATGAGGGGCTTTTCAAACCAGCTGTCTGAAAGACTCAAAAGCTATGCAATACACAGAGGCAATTTTCTCCTAGGCTCTAGTACTAGCCATGTGCTCTAACATACACATTGCCAGGACTTTAGAAACGGGCTGTGGTCAAGTATCCGAGGAGGGACACTAGCATTTCCATGGGTTTCAACTCTCTCACACTCCTAATCCGTCAGGTTTGAAGGTATAATCAGGAACTGCAATCTAATCTCCTTCTTATGTCATTGTATTCTTCTTTTCTCTTCTTTTCTGCATTTTAAACTAGCCAGGACCACCTTTGTGAGTGATCAGTTGATATTGAAGGCATGACACATAAGCACACATATTTATTCCATTCAGTTTCTCCTCTAAAACCTTCCCCTTTGCTCTCCCTTTCCGCTTCTCTCTCCCACTTTAGTTCAAGTGACATTGCTGGCCAGAAGGATGCCGGAAGGACCACTGAGATGCACAATGGGGCTTTGCTGGGCTGTGCTTCTCATCACCTGTGCCAAATCCAGTGCTCTGTGAGAAGGTGAGGGATCAGAAGCTGAATCAGATCTCTGCTAGTCAGCTTGTGCAGCAGCAGAGCGGATGCTGTAGCTTTGACTTCACTTACGGATGTCTGCACCCTGGACACGTGCACTTTCCTGTCTGTATTTTTTCCAAATGTTAAACCATCCAGTGCGGTATCCGGAAACTCTACTGCATTTAGTGCAGCAGACCTAGAATTGTTCATTTGGAAGGCTTTCAAACCTGTCTGCTGGCATCTGTCACCATGTGTGCACTACTGCCTGGGGTCAGCTTGACAGGGAATGTGCACCTCTGCACTGCCACGTGGGGAGGAGGCGCTGGTTGCTTACCGGCAACTCTCCAGGTACAATTTGAAATCGTTCCTGGTCTGCCGGGTTTGGTTGCAGTTCTGTGGCTGAGAGCAGCCTAGCAGATAGGAAATGTGCTATCTTACATATCCTTCAACTGAGCAGGACCTTATGTGGGGCTTGAATATGCTGTTCTGTAGATGTGGGAGGGGGAAACCGCCTCTAGCCTGGAGCAGCTCTCCATGAGAATATATGTAGAGACAACTCATTTTGAAAAGGCCTGGTTACTGGAAATATTTCTCCTTTCTTTCTTCTTCTTTTTTTTTTTTCTTTTTTTTTTTCTTCCTGTGTGTAAAGATTAAGTAAGTCTTAATTGCCTAAAAAAAATCTAGAGTTAATTACTAAGTAACTATGATTTTTTTAACAAATAGTCTCTCTGATGTGTAGCAGAAATAAGCAAGATACAGAAGTCTGCTTCTTTTAGTATTTCTTCCATGGGAGCCCTAGTGGGAGGGAATATTTACCATAGAGATCTTTTGATACACAATTTTGTGGTGTGATAAATTTTTATTGGAGGCAGTCAAGGAGAGTAGCTACGTGTCCTCTTGCTTCATAAGCGTGAATGGGAGATGCAAGCATGCTACTGCAAAGGCAGTCCTCACATTCTGCAATTGCAATGTAGAATTACAATTACAAGATCAATTTTTACAACTTAAGCTGTACTGAAGCAAGGACAGAGGAAAACCCAAGTATTTTGGAAATTGTACAGTAAAACCTGATCTTGATGGAGTGCTACTCTACTCTGTTGTATTTAGTTTATTTATGGCTAGAGAAGATGCATATTATTCTTGAATCTAAATTGTCTGTTCTCTGCTTTGTCACTGACTCCCCGGAAGTCAGTAAAGTTATGCAAAGATTAAATCAAGCTGAGATTACAGTTGGAATTTTCAAACTGCAGAATTATATATATAAAATTAATACTAGGTTATAGAAAAAATAAGTCAAAACCAACATTGAACCTTAATACATGTTTGAGTTGTAAGTGGTTATTATACATACATGCATATATATGAACTGTTAGCTACTAGGAAAGCATTCAGCATCAGTTCACTTTGTTTTGTGGTTTGTGCACATTAACAAGATAGCAAACATCAGTTTTAGTAGTGGTGACTTGTATATGGTTTCATGATATGACCATCTGTCTAATGCAGAAGACATTACCTGCAATTCTCTTCAAATTATGCAGTACCTACCATAAAAACTGAGGTTGCCTGCTTTTTAAAGGAACAGCATGATAACACTTGGCAGTACGCTCTAGTTTACTAGATAATAGGTCAGACAAGCTAAGATGGCTCTTCTGTCCAAACAGAAGGGTTAGTTGATTGTGTTGCTTCTCTCTTGTTTCTATTGTTTCTAAAGTGTGTAATCTAGTTCCACAGACCATCTGCTTGGTTGCTGTAGTAGTTCTCCTCTTTATCCTGCCTAACAAAGCTAAGGTATACACCAATATGCAGGGAATAAATGGAATTATGTCTTTAAGCCACATTTGTGTATTTTCCCTATTTTCCTATCGTATAATTTTTGCAATAGATACATAGATAAGTTTGTTTCATATTAATCTTTCTTTTCTAAAGAAAAGAAGTTTTGCTGCCCTAAGAAGCAGTATTGCAGCAATATTAATGTGTTCTCTCACACATACGTTCCCAAAATTTGGGGCCGGTAATGGCATTTTATTGGACTTGTTTGTTTCAACAGTGACAACTGAATTTTTTGAAAAAAATCTGATATTGCAGTGTGATATTGCTGCTTTCCTGTGACTAAATACTTGCTTTAGTCTTGTTTTGAATGAAAGTATTGCAGCATTATGTAGAGGCTACCATAATGTGTTGCCCCTCTCCTGGACAGGATTGCTTGAAATTCCTAGAGTATAGAGATCAATTCAGCGGAAAAGATAGTTTATTCTACAGTATTTATTTAATAAAGAATAAAAAAAGAGAAAACCCTAGGTAAACCTTTGGAATTATTAAGTAGGAAGAACGCATTTATATAGACAAATTGGCATGGGTTCCCAGAATGCACCTCTGAGAAACTTAAGTCAGATGGCAAATCTGTAAATAGACATGCAATGCTCATTCAGGTGCTGTGACTGAGGTGAAGTGAGCAGAGCCGGCAGTGCCGCGGTCAGGGCTGTAACACTTTGGAGCCAGTCTTGTGGAAAGAGAAGCCGGAGAGGACAGAAGGTGAGCAGTGATTGCATTGGTCATGTCAGGCTGGTCCTGGGCATTTTGGTACTGGCAGGCCTGTCAGAGCAGTGACTGCCCCCGAGGAGGTTTCAATTCCGCTGGATGCTTTGGAAGTCACTTTGGAGGTATAGTTGTTGAAAGAGAAGCTAGTAGTAATAATTGTGCAAACCATTGCTGCATATAAGGATTCTGGGATGGAAGAAAAATACGTGCACACATGGTGGGTGTTTATGTATGTGTGTGTGTATATAAATATATATATATATATATATGTATTCAAAATCCCAGCTTCTCAGATGTGCTTCTAGGTGATAAGTAGAAAGCATTTCAAAAACCATTATCCCAGCGCAATGTTTTCATTGCTAACCTTTTTACTTGAGTCAGCACAGCCTTGACTCTATCAAAGCTGCCACCTTTGTTTTGTTTACTGTGTTATTCTTGTTTGGAAAGGAGGGAAGAAGGGTGGAATTAGGTACAGAGTTTCTGGTGGAGGATAACAGAAGAGTGTCACTGGAAGTCTACATGTCTCAAATAATTATCAGCTTTCTTGTCTTACTAAAGACTCCCATGCTCTCTTCAAAATTTTCTTAGTTTCTTTGTATGCAAAATCAATAAACTGAAAGAGGAATACAATTACTGGAAGTTTAAAAAAAATGTAGATGGTTTCTGAGAAATTGAAATGGGCACAGCTAAATGGGAAATTACAAGACCCTCTAGACAATGGAGAGTATTTTGCTTGAGTCTTGTCACTCTCATTCAGAGTTTTCAAATTCTGGAATAATAATTCTTGTTGTTTAGGGCACAAAACATGGTAATCTTGATTGAATGTTTACGAACATCTGTTTGGTCCAAATGTTTTCACAGTGACATTAATGTATAATGTTACTGAAAACAGTATACCTTCTGCTTTTCTGTAAGTGTTTGGACTTCATTGTCCAATTAAGTCTGAAATTGAAGGGAAAAAACAAAAGGTAAGACATATGTCATATCTCTTGCAGTCCTTTTTGCTATGAATCATTATTTTCTTTTTTGGCAAAATAATAAAAGAAAGATAATTCTATTCAAATTTGGTTTTGCGACTCTTTTGAGTAGAATCCTCTGGCCTGTGCACTTCAGATTTAACTTTATCATGGATCTGCCTCCTTACCAAGTGGATTGTAATTTTCTGAACCAACCTTTCCACTTGAGGCTAATCCTTTTAGGAAGTGGTAATTTTCCTGTTTATCTTAAATGACATGTTCCCTAAATTTCAATCTCTGCATTAACTTGACCTTAATTATGTGGCCTCATTGAAAAAATGAAGGTTACTCAGGCAAGCTCCATGCATGATTAATATTTTTATTGTGTTTGTAACAATTAAAAATCTGAACTCTCTTCCTAATCTTTATCTTCAATAATTTCTAAAAATGAGTGCAAAGAATATTTATGGTGCTTTTTGGCCTTTTTTGGTTCCTAAAAAAATAAGTATTATATCTGAGATATATACTTTGATGTAAATCTAAGTATTTCCATGTTTCTCTTTTCATAAGAAAAGTATGCTTTGATTTTGTAAATGCCATCATTTAGTCTTGATAGGTTTCTAATTTTTCAGTTCTTTAGATTAATTTTACTCCAGTCAAACATGCATTACATGCAGTAATAGATGATTACAAGTGGAATGTCTTTTAGTACTGTCAGATAGACTGGGTTAATCTTAAAATTTGATTCATAGCTTTTAATCACTATTTATCTGAATAAAATTTTATTAAATACTTCTAGTTTGAACTGTAGTTACTACTGACTTTAACTTAGACCAAGCAGTTAATGCCTAAAATTCATGCATTAGAAACTCATTCTCACAGTCATAGAAGGCTGAGCAGTCTTGCAAGTAGGAGAGGACTTCATGCTCCAGGTATTTTTGTCCTGTACAATTGAGTTGTTAGAAAGAGACTACAGTACTTTGGGAAAATCTGGCACGGCTGTTATTATCAGTAACATTCACAGCTGGTTTGTAGTAAAATGCAAGACGCTCTAGTCTGTGAATAAATATATTTCTGACTGCACAGGATGATAATTGCTCTGCCAGCACTTTCTTTGGCACCTACTTATCTCAGCTGAAATGATTGATAAAAATATTTTTGTACTGATGTTGAACACATCTAAATAATATAATGATTTTTGTATTATTTCACATTTACTCCAAAGAAAGTTCATGCTAAATTGAGTTTCAGTGCTGTCAGTATCTTTATTAATCAGAATAGGAGAAGTATGGTGTGCTTCCCACCTTTTTGCACAGGATCGATTTTTACAGCAAGACTTCCTCTTTCTTTTCTTGGAGCGACATGGAGAGTTATGTACGAGGATATCAAGTCACTGACTTCAAACAGAAGACAAATTCACTAAAGTGAAAATGATTGTGATAGTTCTCTAATTTCCCCCACAGTGTATGTAAAACTGACTTTTAAAGTGTTTAGTGGATAATGGATCATGTAAGGTCAGTACTAGCCATAGCTGTTATGGCTATTATTTTCTCCTTTCATGGGAGGGTGCTCAGCAAAATGAGATTGTCACGCTCTTTTTTTTTTGAGAGGACAGCGACAGACAGTTAAAAGCCTCTTCATGTAAGGATGTTATTTCATAAAGACACCAGCACTGGATTATCCTCTTCACTTTAAACTTCTGCCAGCTTGTACAAAGAGATAAAACAAAATAGCCCCAATCCCAGGGGTGGAGAAGTGCTGGCCAGATCTGCCCATGTCCACAGCTTTCATTTTGATTAGTCACATGTGAGGAAAATTCACTTAGGCTGAGAGGTAAATTTAATACCGGTTATGCCCATGCTGTTCATATCACAACCATTTTCACATGATGCCACTTAATTCCCTAAGAAGCAGAAAGGTAAATCGGTGGCTGGCCAGCTAAGGTGTCATAATGCATTAGGACCAGGGCTCGCTGCAGGGGATAATGGTTCTGATTGCTGTTGACTCATGTCTCCACCAACTGCCTCATGTAAAATAAGTGACATTTAAAAGGCATCAAATGTGAGAAGAGGTGAAAAAAAAAAAAAAGGAAGAAGGAAAAGCAGAGTACTAAACTTGCCACTTGAGCATAAAGTCCCTTTTTTACCTTAAGTGGTATAAAAATGATAACTCAACATGCCATAGGTGACCTGTGCTGTGCTTTGAACTTCCTGTCTTATGTTTTTAGAGAAAATCTGTAAAATTGCTTCTGGGAACTGCTCCAACATGTTATCATTTATTTCCCATTTAATTTTTTTTTTACTGTTTTTTTTTTGCCCTTGGATATCAGTCTATTCATCTTTTAAAAAGCTTAAGGCTGAATCAAGTTAGGGAATGGTATACAACAAGAGGCAGCCTAGTCTCTGAAGGCCCATTTAAGTCTATTTTTATAAAAAGAATCAAATTCCAGTTTACAGTAAGCATATGCTTCAGTTGACATCTGTTTCTAAGACTTGGATGCTTTGTTTGCATAACAGGCACCAATAAATGGCCTTGTTTTAAGTCTGCTCACTCAGTTGTATTTGGGTTGTTCAGCTGGGGATTTGAGTTGCAGCTGATCCCCTACCACTCATAGCAGATACAAAAGGGAAGAAAAAATTCTGAGAAACACGTTAATGCAGATTTCAGCATTCTCAGTAAACCACTTTCTTTTTGTTAGGTGACTACTTAATACTTGTTTGCCCACGTAGGGAAGCGTTTGAAAGTGTCAAGTATTAAAGATAATAAAAAGTTTGTTTATTTTTTTAATGTTGTATTTAATAACATTTCTATGGTTCTCAACTGACAAAGCCTGGTGCATGTAATGCTGGGAATTAAGTGGATGATACGCGTAAGAAATGCATTTGTTATGGCAACATATATTATAGTAAATTTTAAACATTACTTTTGTTTTCTTTAACTGTCCATGCCCTACTGATAACACAGTCTAAAATATTTTGTAAGCAAAATTTAATTATGTCTGTTTTCTTGGGAAGGCAAATTCTGGACTTCTCAAGGGAAAATTCAGAAGTGTATGTGTTGCTTCTCTAGCTTGCAGAATATAAACCTTTCTCTGTGAAGTGATGCATTCTGTGGCAATTATGTGATATTTCTCTCATATATATAACAGTTTAAACACACTTCTATGAAACCTAGGTAATGCTTGTAAAGAGTACAAAAATGTATCAGTAGTATCACAACTCTATAATTAACTTGCTTAATAACTACTGTAGTTTTTTAATAGCAATAATATCAGCACTGCTTTCTTGTTAGTATTTTGAACTTCCGCTCTAAATTATTGTCAAGTGCTCTCTAGTAGTGTACAGAATATGTAACATATTTCAAGTGGATTTACTTATCAACTTTTTCTAGTGGTACCAACAGCAGTAGTGTGAAATATATCTACTCCATTTACTCTTATCCATTGCACCTACTTTCTTTTTCCCTTTAATTTTTATATATGGTAAAAATTTCATTGAAGAGAGATTTTAGATGACAGGACTGTAATTTTAAAACCAATAGAAGAGGTGTAAGCAATTTGAGCTTAGCTGAAGCATAATCTTAGGTTGTCAAGAAGAAACCCATTCTCCCTATGCTAATCAATCAGTATATCAACCAACCAATCATCTCCTCAGCTTAGCATATATCCTAAGGTTTGATATATCTATTAACTGCCCATCATGCAGCTGGTCTCCAGTTGATGAGATTCCCCCTATCTTGGCATTTGGAGGCAGACAACTGAGCTATCAGAGCCTCAGATAAATACTAAAGTGGAGATTTCAATCCTTTTCCTGATAGCAAAAGACAATCCAGGAATATAGAGCATATTTTTAGAAAAGAGCACATAGAGAATTACATTTTCAACAGTTTGTTATATGTGAAAATTGCATATATTTCATGATCCTTTCTTCCTCCACCTCCTCCCAGAAGTAGCAGGAAATTACTCTTATATTGTGACTCAAACTCTTAACAGTAAAACAGAACAACAAGAAGTTGTTGTTCTGTTTTGAGCTAAAATTAATTTTTAGCTGCTAATTACTGTCATGGTGTTATACAACTCCTTAAAAAAAAAAAAAAGTGGTTTTCCTCATTATTGCAGCATTACTACTCTATCAATGAAGAGCTATATGAAAATAGTGTGTCACAAGATACTTAAACCTTAGGGAAAAAGTTTGAATTTCAGAAGATTATACACCTGCCTCTCTATTTGTGAAGTCTGAGCTCAAAACCCATTAAGTAAAAACATAAACTAAGTGTTGAAGAGTCTACCTGCTAATATGGAAGTTTGGCATGAGTTTTAACATAGTTTTTCAAGGTGCAAGGGATGCTGTAGGAATTGGTAACTTAGTGTGTATTCTTTGCCATTAGTAAAATAAGAGCTTTCTACTCCCTAGGGAGAATCCTAGGGTCACCCAAGGGCCTGTGGTCACCATGGAATGTAATGTAGGACAGAAGGGACTGGTCGCCCACTCAAATTGCACTATCAAAAGATGGGACCCAATTTCTGTGCTGGCGTATGACAGAGCAATTCCTGGAGTCAGAGGATGTGTACTCACTTAATTAAAATTTTGATCAATTCTCTTCCCTGACCTACCAACAGTAAACATAAGCATATTGTTATGAGGTTAGCTTATAGGCTTTTTCATGCTTTCATTTAATTAAATTGAGTGTAATGATTTGCTTTGGTTTTTGTTCCTTTGTTTCTGAGACTCAAACCACTGGATGTTCTGAAATACATTCTCTCAACACTGAAAAATGGCATAAGTACCTAAGCTACATATCTTAGTCAAAGCACATTGTTCTTAACACAAGAGCACTTTTGTGTCAGAGTGTAGAAAGGTAAGTTTTTATACAGCTCTACAGTGTTTTTCAGCAGAATTCTTGTAGCACCTATTTGCGTTTTTATGCCTTGTAAAATAAAAATGTGGTCAGTTAGGTCATGGTTTATTACAGTAACATGGAAATGTGAAAGTAATCAGGGAAAATATTTCAGGGTACTTTGAAGACTAAATTTTACTCTTACCACTTTAGTATCCTTCTTTACCATAACCCACTGAAACACTGATTTCCTGAGAAGGTTACCCTTGGATTTGACTCTACAAAATGATCCAAAGCACCAACATATATTGATGTAATAAAGCCTACTTTGTTTCTCAGAAAGACCATGCATATTTTAAATCCAAGGCTGGTTCATTAGCTGGGATACGCAGGCATAATACCAGCTGAAGATGTGGCCCGTTGTATTTAGTGGTCATGAAAAGTGCCAGACCAACAGCTGAAACCTGTTCAGGCAAAACCAGCTTTGAACAATGGTAGTGTAAGTTCTCTTGTGTTGCCCTGTGAATGTATGTCCAACCTCACCTGGAAGGACCTGGAGAATCCTGAAATCCTTGGCCTTTCAGAACGTAAATATTTTCCTTTGATACAGATTTGCTTTAACTCTTACTGTCTAAATTCATATGGATCCATAAAGAAATGAGAAGCCTGGTTTATCTTTGTGCATCATTCTCACTTACAGAATTCATTACAGATCTTATTCCATGTGAGAGTTGCAAACAAGCTCTAGTGATGTAGGGAGATTTTGGGCACCTACTGCAAGATGGTTGTCAGTAGTGTAGGCTTTTGAAAATTGCACACTTAGCATCAGTTGAAATTACCCCAGGAGAAAGAATCAAGGCTCTTCAGTACAGGGACCTAACAAATTTATCTAAGAATATGAAGGATGCATGGTCACAATTTGCTAGTACATGAAATTCAGATTACTAAGATACACTGTTTTGTTAGACGAATGCTGTCAAAAGCCTTGAAATTGAACTATGCATGCAATTATTATTTCCACTTGTGCCCAGTTTATATCTCCTGGCTGTACAGAACAGACAGACACTTTTCTAATAGTTTGATTAACCATGCAGAATGGTGGAGTTTGATAAAGGAGAAAAATATGAGTCAGAAGCTGCTGGGACCAAAAAGGTGTTGTCTTTGTGTAGTTAATTTGATGGGGAAAAAACCAAACAACAAATCACAAACCAAACAGAAGAAACCCAAGCTCTAGACCCTACTTCTGAATATAACCAAAATCACCCAAATAAATTCCGCTTTATTTATCTTGAGCACTACATGAGGGTGCATAGGGCAGTTACATAAACTTCCATGTTCTATATTAGATACTTGAGGAAGATAAGCAATATTAGTAACCCATGTTAATCTACAGGTTGTTACCTTCTCTACCTATAATATATCTTAAACCCCAAAACAAACAACTGAATGAACCCAAACCAACCATGAAACCACACAGGGGAAAACAAACAGATAAACAAACAAACCCCACAAAAAATCCCCAAACTTGTTTCCTCACTTCATCTATAGACAAAGTGAAACTACGATACCAGAATTGACAAAGTAGAGATACAAGGCTTCAGCTGAGATATGGTTGATTGTATCTTTAAGCTATTGAGGATACTGGAAAAAGGCAGTTATTTAATTGAGCTGGCCAACTATTTGCCTGGACATGGTTCTTTAAAATCTTCCTTTCTCTATTTAGTTTCTTGTTTGTGAAACAAATAAATCTGTATGCACTCCAGGTTTATTGTTACATATTTAAATGGTACAGTTCAAATATCGTTGAATATTGCTTTTCTATGCTTCTCAGAATGAGTGCTCATTTAAATCAGATATTATGAAAACCGGATGACTAATCCTAAATTCAGGTGTACTACCACTCAGGCTAGGCAGATTGCTAGTTGATCATGCTAAGATGCTCCCTTATCCATTATTGGATCTGAAAAAGAGGAGGATTAAGAATTATCTGACTTCTCAGTTAATGTGCAAATCATCTAAAAGCTCGGCTTAGAAAGGTCTTAGAAAGCCGAACAGCACTAAAATAATAATAATGTCTTAAGAATTTTTAATAATATAAATGTGCCGTATCACATTTTTAGAGTGATAATAGAGTTTTATGGTTCCTATCTCAGATGGTATTTTATCTCTCTCTTCCTGTTTTCATAATGATGCATGAATTTCCTAGAACTCTACTTCTAATTAAAACTTTTTCATTGCAATTAGAAGTTGTCACTTGGGACAAACTCACACTGTTGAAATTTAATAATTATAATACTTATAGGCAATAGTAGAAAATAATTTGATAAATGTCTTTGGAAATGAGCATTAATCTATTTACTTTTAACAAAGCATAAGGCAGGGAAGGAAAAGGATATCTAGGGAAATATATTTGTGTAATGGATCTGTGATCTTTGCAGGGGTTTTGTCTGTAATACATATTTCTAGTATCTTTCTCTGCTCTTGGTTATGGTGAAAAAAACCCTTCATTGAAAAGATTGAAACACTATTTTTCTGTATTTTCAAGAAACAGGAGAGTCTGTGAACCAGAAGGTATCTCTTAATGTTCCCTCTTTGCATTTTTAGGCTAGTTCTGCTGTTTGCTGTAGCAATATTTGTTTTAGCATTTCTATCACTCCAATATGTATACTTGCCTTTCAAAATCTGTGAAAAGTATTTAAAAAGAAAAGAGAAAATGCTAGTATTTCAAAACCCTATTATAATGCATTTTCAAATATGTCAGACACATCTTTGTTAAAATTAAACCAAGGATTGGTTTTGAGCGAATAGCCCTATATCCTTACAGATGCTGTGGATGGATGCATCTAAGCTGCTTATTATATTGATGGGTTTTGCTGCTCTGCAGCAAATGAAAACAGGCAGCTGCTTCCTCCATCAAAGCAAAAAGCAGCCTGAGTTTTTATTAAACGAGTGTTCATTTCTTCTATTGCCAAAATTCTTACACAAAACAAAAGAGCAGTTTTAGCACATTATTGCTTAACTAGACATGAACAACTGACAGCAAGTGATAAGCCTGTCTGCTTTTCACAACTGGTAATCATTTTTGGAATAGATGTTTTAATATAGTTGAATATAAAATTTTGTAATTTACATCTACAATAGTACATAAATTTATAGATCCAGTTTTTTGCAGGAGAATGAAGGCTATAATCACAAAAGGTTTGTTCCAGTGTTGTTTAATTTTTAATAACTATTTGAAAACTAGGTACAACCCCCCCCCCCCACGCACAAATTCTTT
>VWZU01009507.1:196686-243079 GCA_013397095.1 Sterrhoptilus dennistouni | reverse complement strand
CCCCCCCCCCCCCAGCACAAATTCATTCATTTGAAAAAGATGTTAAAGACAATCATACCAGTAGATTTGTACAGTTGGCCAGTTTTTCTTCTGGAAGCGATATATGTACATTTACAGCTTTGATTTGTTACTGTATTTCCACATCAGTTCCACCCAGCTTCTTAAGTTTGTGCTCTAAAAGACATTTGCAGATTGCAGACCATCATGTTTCCCTCCTAGTCGTGAATAATAATGAGACTGAAAGTGAGAGATACAGTGCTGAGGCCATTTTGCCTAGGCTGAAGATCTCAGCCGGTGCTTATACATATTTTTCAATGATCTGAATATCATGAATTCTGTTTTAGATTGGAAGAGAGACAAGAGTTTCTACAAAATGTATGTGCATAGGGAAAAAAAATGTTTCTCTTTATATTCTCTTCTATTTTTTTTTTCTGGTGTTCTTGTACCTTTTCAAACTCACTTATAGCATTCCTGCTGTGGAAAAGTAAACTAGCCATTCTCTCTGCCTCAAATTACTCCTCTTCACTAGACTTAAAAGGTGGTTTGCCATCTGCAAAAGCCAGGTGCAGTAAGGCACAGATATAAGGTGCTACTGTAAAGGCTATTAAATAATTTTCTTTTTTCACACTGTGTGCATTTATTGCTGAAGTTACTCACTTGTAAATACTGTTGGGGTAAATTTCAGAATGGAAAGCCTCAGATTAGACAACTGGACTTTCAAATTATGTTAGCTCTTAAAGATGCTGGCATTTGAGGTGGTCAAATGTCCAGAGAGACACAGTGCTTGGTAGCTGTCCTCCTTTTGAAAATCTCCTCTCAAATTCATTTTTGTAGTAAATAATTTTACAGTTCAAGGCATACCATCTGCAACTAACTTGCAATGATGACCCTTTTTTTATCTGCATCTGCTGTAGATCGGTGTAAACTTAAAATTTTGTGTACTGAAAACAGAGTGAAACAACAAGGGTATTTTTCAGTGAGTTTTTTCCTTGCTTAGCAATTTCCTCCATTTCTTCATTTTACTAAAGTGACCAGGTTTGTCTTTGGATTATTATGGAAGTTATTTTCTATGGAATATTTTCATTTCTATATGCATGCATTTTATGGTATCTAAAAAATGAATAGTATTAGTTCCTTATTATGTGTGTTTACATTTTTTAATTCAGTGCACTTTAAGTGGGATCTTAGGTAGCAGGAATTACTGATTATCCTTTCATCTTTGTCACATTTTGCGTGCTGCGTGAATAAGGGAATAAAAATAAAATCTTTCCTGCCTGACTATACTGAGCAACATTTTTAAATGGTAAAATTATATTGAAAAGTGGCTTGAGGTATGGAGTTTGAAGAAAGTTTAGAGCTAGAAATATTTTTGAGAGCTACCTATGCCAACTAACTACAGCAGTGCAATTATTTGCAGGTAATCTTTACTCAAGCATTTACTCAAATTAGAACACTCATGTTATATGTTACTACCAATGTGTATTTGACAGACATACACTGTGCATCCACTTGGTATCTAGTTTTAATTGTGCTATTCATAATTTCATGGTTAACTTTGACTTGGAAATGAAGTTCACAGCACCACTGACAGAAAGGCTCATAATATTGGTTAGAACTTAATTCTGAAATACACTCCTAAGTATGTGCTGTTGAACCTTGATTTTGATCTGCTCTCTTACTTCTCCAGGACCCTCAGCAGATGTACTGTGCTTCTTGCTGTGGTGTGATCCACAGAAAAACTAACCAGGATCAAATTATCAAACTTATCTTCCCATGTGACCTGAATACAGGCACATAGTCAGTAGAAAATAAGATTTGATACTGTAAAATTAGGGTTGTGACAATGCTACAGTGCTCTAAAGAATGGAAGAACCTTATTTGAAAATCCTAGAATTCCTTATGTTATATTCCTATAATAGCCTTTTCTAGTAAATACTTTATTTTTGGGGATTTTCCATCTTCTCTACAGTCTTTTAGAAAAGGTGGTGGGGAATAATTGCCTGTCCGGACAGGCCATTAATTTAACACCTCTCCACAGTCTAGTGTAGTGCTAAAGGTTTTTCTGCTCTCCACTAACTGTGTGTGTCTCAGTGTGGAAGGATAAAAAGTGCCTTACTTAGGGCCAGAAAACAGTTCATTGCTCAGTGCAGTTGTTGAGACTTTTGAGACATTATTCATCACTTTGCCAAAAATGCTTTTTTTTCTTCTCACTTTGATGACTCTTAAAGCAAATAAGATGATTTCATGTAGTCAAGAATCAGGACAAACTAGTAAAAAGATCTTTTTGAGTATATTCATATGGGGAAAATGACTGACTTTTCAAATTTAAATTGTCTTTGCTTTTGAGGGTTAAGATAGGATTTGTACAAAATTTACTTGAGACTTCAAATGAATAGGAAGACATCTCACAGTTTAACGGTGCAAATAAAAGACAAAATTTGAATGTTGAGATCAGACATCTGTACATGTGGTTGTGAGAAGTGCTAGAAAAATGTAAAAATACTTTCAATTTGGCTTAGCTTTGAAAGTTACTTCTTAATCTGCTAGCACAAGTTAAGCAGTTATAGGACAGCTTTATAACTCCTCCTCAGAGCTCCCAGGGACAGCTGACCTGTCACCTCCAGTTGCCCCTGTGTTTCCTGTGTGTAGTGCTGGCAGACAGCAGAGCAGAATTCCACTAATCTTGCATTATCCCAGTAAAGTAATCGGTAGCTACTGTGATTTCTTTGTACCTGTGGAGCACTCCTGGGACACAATAGCTCCAATAGTCAGATGTCTTTCTTAAAAACACAAGTCTCAAAATTCTTTTCTACTGATATGATGTTCTTTAAGAACTTCACGTCAGATCTCAGTATTTGTTTTCCAAAGGTTGACAGAATTCTTTAAAATATAAAAGCAACAGGAGGAGAGAAACTTTTTTTTTTAACACTGGATAATTTATTTCTGGTAGACAATTTTCTGTACTATCAGAGTATTCAGCATTTTTAGATTTGTTGCAGAAGATGCTCAGGCTTTGTGTAGCTTTGGACTAGTGCTCCAGCTGATCATTAAGAAGGCTGTCTTAAAGTGGCTTAGTCCACATGGCTCGAAGGTTGCTTTAAGAAACTGTCATGCCATGACTACTGCAGAAAGCCCTGACATTTTCCAATAGCAAGCACTGTAAAAATGATAAAATCAACTTAAGTTATGTTTGTTTCCATTATTGAGATTTTTTAGTATTGTTCCTCTGTAGGAAGAGCTTGGGTAACTTTCTTTGGTTACATCATACCTCATGGTATAAAGATGATGGGTTATTTTTCTTGGCCTTCCCATAATTTCATTCTGTGTGTCTGAGTAACTTAATTGTTTTCTGTCTCTTACTTTGGTTCCCAGTGTGCAAACTTGAGACAGTAGAAATTCATGATATCATCAAGTTCATGTGAGGTGGACTCCATTGCTGTGGTGATATTTTATGGTATGATGACAAGTGCTGTAGAAATGTCTTTATTTTGTATGGCTGTGATGCATTTGTAGCGTTTCTCTATTCACCATTGAATGATTCAGTGATAATACTTTTCTATTCCTTCTACTGTAAGGACCCTTCTTGAAGGTCTCCTTTGAAAACTGGTGCAACTTAACTTTTTCCTATGTTTCAATAGAGATTCCAATGCTTTCTGGCAATTATTCTCTGTTTTCAAGTTGTAGTTATCAAGGTGATAAAGAGTTTTAAAACCTCCAGTAAATATCATAAAATATTTATTTTTGCAAAAAGAAATTCTTGTTTCATCATAGAGTGAGATTTTTTAGCCCCTCTATCTAGGACTTGTAGAATATTTATAGCCTTGAAAATACAAGCACCATTTGGGGGTCTTTTGATATTTTGCCTATCCATCTGTAAACAGTTTACTATCATGTAAGTAACTGTACATGTAAATAGGTAGCATCCAATGTTGTGTATTTATAATCAAATTCAGAAATCAAAATGAGAATAATTTTATTTTAAATATGAAAGAATTATTTTAAGTGTGTTCGTAGGAAACTTAATCCATATCCATATGTATGTGTGTTTGCAGGAAATAAATTATGCTTTTCACAACGTAGTAGTAGTTGTTAATTCATAGGAGTTCTGCAGTTCTGCATTACAGCTGTATGTTTTCTAACAGAAGCAGAACTATCTTTCTTATACCTGCAACTTCAAAATGTAGGTCATTGTGTTGGGAAATGTAGGTCAGAGTGAGGAGGAAGAAGACAGAATGCAAACTCCTCCACATGGATCTTTAAGCTTATCCTTGTTTTGAAGGTAAAGAGGCTTACCTACCTGTTCAGGCACGAGAAGCTTTTCCTATTACTAAATTAACACAAGTATTCTGGCTTCTGGCTTCTTGGCTTAACTGGGAGCACAGTGTGCTTCCACACTTGAGACTTGTTCACGAAAGACCTCCTGACTCCTGCTTTTTTAGCTCCAGATGCTTATACCATTGCTGAGGTGATCCTTTCTTCCCTGTGGGGGCAGGCAGTGGGAAGGAGAGCTGTGCATGTCGTTGGCATCTGCCTAAAGAAGAGCATTGTCTTTGCAAAGGTGCTTCACCCTTCTCTCAGCACAGAGCTATTGATACACCTGCACCTCCAGCCCGTATCAACATTGTAATGGCAGCAGGGGAAGGAACAGTGACCCCTCAGAAAAGCTTCAGTGACACCATTCAAAGTGCCCTCTCAATAATAACTGCAGAAAAGTGAGAGACATTTGACTGAGGGAAGTGAAAAGTCAGATGTTGAAGGATGTTTGCTACAATTGACTAGTGTTTTTAAAATTCATTCGGGCTAGAAGTTTGCTATAAAAGGGTTTCAGTTTTTTATGTTTGTGGGTGTGAGGGTTTTTGTAATGTGAGATATAAGTATTATAAATGGTGTTAAATTAGCCGTGTCTTCACTAAATATTAAAAAAAACTTTTATTGCTTGAGTATATGCCAGTCACTGCAAACTGAAACATTCTTTATGTTATACACTAAAATATTTAAACAGTTATTATATTTATTGAAAAATCTGTCATTTTAGCATATTTCAATGCTCAAAAGCATTGAAATGCTCAAAGGGAGATGAAAAACCCTGTACAATTCTTAGTGTATATTTCACTAAAGAATGGATAGTCTTGTGTGAATATTTTGTTTTAACCCTTAGCAAGTCTAAACAAAATAGCACATTCAAAAACACCTGATCAGACTGAACTGTCACAAACAGGATGAAATATTGCATTAGTAGTTTTGTATATATATCATCAGTCTAGTTTTTTTCCCCCTTAAATATCTTTGTAATACAAAAGTTATGTGCAAAGTTTTGGAGAAATCCTGTCTTGGTTTTTGCTTGATCTGTATGCAGTCAAGATGTTTTTAGATTTTCATTATTTCTCACTAGGAGTAAGGGTAGTTCAGAATACTGGATGGGAAGGAAGAATTATATTGATGATGGTTTTAGTCAGGCTTTAAGTGATTTAAAGGATGACAGTTTTTCTCCCAACCTTCTGCTTCTATTAAAAGTGTAGTGATGTTTTTAGCCTTGAGAACAAAAGACTGGTAAAAATGGTCTAAAGGGTAGACATACATAGTAAGCTACATGGAATTCAACTTATATGTCTAGAAATATCTAAAAGATGCTCTATATGTCAAATAAGTTTACTGGAACCATTGAAATGTCTGTAGTTCATAATACGAAGTTTGCATCTCAATTCTTAATGTCATGTGTTGTTGAAGGGGGGAAGTAGACTCTGGATTTTACCTGTGGACAAACATATAAACATGGTTTTTCATTGCTAAGCAACCACAGATGAAAACCACATGCAACTATAATTCAGCTGCATATGCCTTTGATTCTTTCTCCTTTAACTCTGGGAACCTTTGTGGACATAACTGAAGTTCTTGATTGTGAGTCTGTTTTCCTCAGGCCCCCTCAAACAATGAAGTCTGGTGCCTGCAGGAGACAATGCAAGGCACACAGGACCTGTGCTGCCCTCTCTGTGGGCCACAGCACTTCAGCTGGACATTCCAGTCAGGTGGGAAACTGGTCTGGCAAAACAGCCACTTTCATGAGACTTGTTTTGAAGGAATAAATTTACATGGAAGCCCCCAAGTAGTTGTCAGTGTTGACCATGACCAGTGTAAATTTTATGATGGGAACTAATAAATTAATGAATAATACAGATTAGGAGAAGAAAGTGTGATTGCTCCTGGCTATTTCTGTAGGACAACTAGGGGAATTCAAATGAAAATGGCAGGGAAGCATGTATAAAATGAGAGAGGAGGGGTTTCTTTAAAGAGCAGAGTGAAACTCTGCTGCTTCCTGGTGCAGCTCTGCAAAGTTGACCACAGAAAAACCAGAAAAATTCTTCAGTGCCCGTTAAGAAGAACTTACCACTTGTATTTCCTCTTCTTCTGAACTTCTTGAGCCATAACTAGAAATCACACTTTTATTGCCCTGGTCCTGGATTTGTCCTTAGTGTGTGCTGCTGGTCAGTCTCCCTTACAGTCAGACTGATGCCTGACCGAACAAAAACTAAGAGAAAAGGAGCTAAATAAAAAGAAACTGGAAAGAAATTGAATGACTGTAGGATGATGATGATGGTGTAGCTAATGAAAAATGAGAGGGCTCCTGTCTCCTGTTGGAAACAGACTACCAGGCAAAGTTGGCCTTGTGTCTGGTCTGGTACAAACAGGTTGTTGTTCATGGGAATGCCCAAGTGAATGAAATTTTATGTGACTTTTTAAATCTTGAGTATTGTATGTATATGTGTATGTTTATGTATTTGTGCATGTATCTTTAAATTTCTGATCATTTGTTGTGATGAAAGCTATGAAATACTCAATTCCAATGCTTAAATCCTAGGTCTTGTTTTTATTTTTCTTTATTCCATGTTATTATGGCAAATACAGAAAATAAAGCAGTGGGTAGAGGTCTGGAAATGGTAATATTCAGTCAAATATTATTTCAGATCAGAAAAAATGTGTTCTAAGAAGGCAAATATCATTGTTTTATAGGTCTCTGGCCATCTGAAGAAGTGCTGGCTTACTACTGCCTGAAGCATAATGAAATATTCAGGTACAGAGTTAAACATAAAAAGATATTTTCCAATCTTTTCATTTTATTGTATCTGCATGGTAAAGATTGCTATGATTTAAGTCTTCAGATTAAATTTAAAATGTTCAAGGTGAAAGCATGTTGCTCTTAACAAAGAATTCTGAGCTGCCTTTGGGTACTAATATTGCACAGCAAGCTTTCTGCTATATGTCAAAGACTTTTGATTTCCACTCAAGGCATTTTATTTCACTTTGATTTTTGGGAAACAAAAGTGAAGCTCCAATCGATCAATGCTGATTGTGAAGGTCAGGAAAAATAAGATATTCTTTAAACTGACATCTGTTGCAAAAGCAAGCAAAATATTATCTGATGAAATACATAAAAATCACTGCATATAGTAAGAGGAATTTGCACCCGTATTTAAGTGTTGTGAAACAGTTTTGAAACATCCTTCACTTTTATTCAAAACTTGTAGAAGGCAGCTATCAAGGCTCCAATAGGAACATCTAAATATAAAATCCATCCTGCATCCACTTTCTTTCCCCCTGAGTATACCGAGATTTGCACTTGGAAATCCTTGAAGTTTCATTGTCTGGAAGATGAATAGGGTGCAAAAAAAGCTATTATAACAATGCATTTGGAGGCATAAATTGTGTTCTCTGTGAGGGTGTAAGGCAAATACCAAGTAAACCAGCTTGGAATATACAAAATCCCAGTCTGTGTAAATACGGTGTTGGGTAAAATCAGGAAGACCAAACTGTAAGTCCCTGCCTCTTGTACCAAATGAGCAACTTGCTTAGACTCCTATCTGTAATCAAAGACCTGGCACCAAAGTGTGCCCTGGTCCATAAAAGCCTCATTCCTACTCCATCCACCACCGGAACAAAGTATGGCCCATTAGGGGAGGCAACTCATACGCCTGATCTGGCAGCCGCTGCTCCTTCCTCCCAGGTTGGTTGAGTGCCTTCTTCTGCTGTAGTGATGTCCCGGTAGCACTTTGTTGTCTAGCCCCTGCCCATGAGCTCTGCTTCTTCTCCAGGGCTCCTCACAGCAAACCTCCTGTGCTGCTCACTCAGAGGGTATTTTCCTAGTTTGGGTGTGCAAGCTGCGATACTCAGAGACAACGATCAGTCAAACTTCCACGGAGTAAATGGGCAGTTTCACATCCTGATTTCTCAGGATTATGCCCTTCTGGCAGTACTCTTAAACTAGAGTTTCTTATGTTAATTCTCTTTTATAAATGTCACTATATATTGCCTGAGAGACAGGTACAACTTTTAAAAACTTGCTAGTAAGGGAACTTTGCACTGAAATAAATTTCACATGCATGAATATTTATGTGTATATGTGTGTTTGTGTATGTTCATATACTTTGTGCATAGAAATTTGGTTCGAAATTGGCACTAAAAGCCTCACACTGGATACTTTCTGTGTTAATTTCATTAAGTACGATTCCTATAGAAAAGTAAGTGCCTTGTAAGCCTTATATATAATGTATATGTGTGTGTGTATATATATTTATATAGTTTTAATATATAAAACTATATATGCATATAGTTTTAATATATAATACACTTGGTTTAGAAAAACTAAAACTTATTTGAGGAAAAGCCTATAATCATTCTGTTTAAAAATCCAAATTGCAAATTTCCCATATTTATTTTATATTCTTACTAGGGTTATGTACAGCTTGTTCCTCCAAACTATGTCTTTCTTTTGTCTCATTTTGATTAAATAAGACAACTAGACTTTTTTCAAATAAAATTTTTGGTGTCTAAAAAAAATAAATCTAACCAGTCCAGACAGAGAGCATTATTATACAGTCATACAGCCTAGCCCACTCGCCTCAGTGAACAAAATATCAGCATCTGTATACTGATACTGATATGGCATCCTAGATGCTCTTCCTAAATATCAGTGTTGAGTGAGTAGGGAGGTGACCCTTTCAGATAAAAATAGGCTTTCAGATGTTAATGTTTCAGGGGAGAGAAAAAGGTGCACCAAAATAAAGCAAACAAAAAAAACCCCACAAAACCAAACTCTACCAAACAGTTTAACTAAAATTCCATTTTCTGCCTGTGAGAAGTGTCTCAATGGGAATGCTCCTGCCAGCTGTAACAGTTGCCACAGATTTTGCTATAAAGCAGCATGTTCCTAAACGGAGGCTCTGCCTTGCCCCAGACTGCTTTACACACAGTTTCGGTGCAGGGTCAGCGTCCCTCCCTCCTCCCCTTCTGGGGCAGGCCATGGATCTGGAGGACATTCTTTATGGCTCCCCCTGCAAGCTCCCATCCGGCACACTCTCTGTGCCAAATTATATTTCACATGCGCGTCTTAATAACAGCGCAGTATGGTCTAAGTTAAAAGAAGCCTTTTAGACCATGTATTCAGCCCTTTGATCGGGCTCAGTTTAGGCTCTTGACACTAACTTCGTTTAGTTTTCTGAGGCTTAACCGTTTGCTGTTCTCATCGTTTTTCATAACAGCATTGTTTGTAGGTCACTTGCAGTTTTAAGTGCTAATTGAAGGATCGGATTTCTTCGGGTGTAATTATTTTGTGGTATACGGTTTGCTGTAAAACTTCTCTCTTTTTCATATAAAAAGGCTTTTAGACATAACTGTATGGAGAGATATATAAATAATATTAATTTCCCCATTTACTTCTCTAGCTGTTTTTGCAAGAATGAATGTGGATTAACATTGTTATCCTTTCCTAACAATTATCTTTCGCTACTCTAGCTAGTTTAGTTCTAAAAGACAGGGCCATTGACAAGGGAAAAAAGGGAACCTTCTCAGATTTTTCAGCTCAGCGGTGGTAATGTTGCACTGAACACTAATGAGGGAACCCCCACTGATTTGCCTGCTTTGTGACTTTTCTATTTCATAATTATTTTTAAAACGCAAAACGACATGAGGTAGCCTAGTCATGTCTCTACAACTTCCTGGTAGCTCAGTTCTTACTGCAGATGGCAATTTGTTCTTGTAACATATATGTCTCTCTGACCATTTTCATCTAATTTGTATGGGTTCTACCATTTCCTTTCTCTCTTTCAGGGACCTTGCTGTGTGTGAGCTAGGGGGTGGCATGACATGCTTGGCTGGGCTCATGGTAGGTCTTTTCTCAATTCCAATCCCATTCAGAGGAAGAAACAAAAGGAAAAATGTTCCAGTGCCTCCAACTGCTGGGTCAGAGAACTGTCAACAGCCTCAGCTGCGGTCAAGCTGCAGAGTCTTGAGACCTTCTAGATTGACTTGCTTTCGTATCATATTGATTTTATGGTTGCCTTGATGAGCAGAAACATTTTACCTCGGTGTAGTCAATATCTTTTGTTGTGACATTCCAGGCCACGTACGGTCTGTCTTTCATTGCCATAGCCGAAGCTTTTTTTTTTTTTCAGATTATAGTCCCATTTGCTAAGATACAGGAATAGCCTGGCGAATCACAGTTGGAGCACCATGATATAGCTGCTAATGTTTTGCCTGCATTATTACACCAACAAACATGATCCAGAGCTCTCGGTAATTAGATTCTTTTGAATTAGATTGGCCATTCAGGAGAGTCGTTCACCATTCTCTGGGTTCTGAGTCATGTATTCAGGAGATATTATGTAGCAGTGCAGTGCATTAGACAAGTTTTTATGTCTCTACAAATAAAAGCATATTGTTACACTGATTGGCATTTGACAAACCTGTCGCTCTTATACAATGTGTCGAGGTTACAGCCCAATGTGCGAGCATGTCAAAGCTCACAAAAAAATTACCCTTACAAAGCCATCTGCCTGCAATGCAAAGTTATATGAAGGGCATCAGGCAGTCAGACAGAAGCAAGCTGAAAGGCAGAGTGACAGCCTTGTATGATGGCTCTACTAGATAAACAGAAGCCCGCAAATGAAAGCCTCTCAGAATACCATCATCGGCTGTCACAATGCAATTACGGAACAGAATGATAGCAAGATAGAGGCTCCCGCAAATGGAATGATAAAAGTATTGACTGATTTGATTGAATGATTAAAATAATGCAGACATAAAATGAAAAAAGATTGAAGATTGTTACAGAGAAATAGGTGAGGAAGCATGATACTGAAGGCTTGTCACTCCTGTCTTCACTTCCACACAGACAAGCATATTTGCTCATTGTTTGCTGTGCTCTTTTTTTCAGGTTGCTATTTCTGCAGATGTCAAAGAAGTTCTGTTAACTGATGGAAATGAAAAGGCCATCAAAAGTATCCTTATTCAGATAGAAAACTGGTTTGTTGTGCTCGTTCCTTTTTACTGGCTGAGTAACAATCGATATAAAGACACACAGCATGGGGCATATTAAGAAAAAGTCCCCACATAAGTAATTAAAAAACAGATGTGGAATATCTTGAACAGAGCAGCAGCTTTCCCCATTATAAATGCCACATTTTCTCTGTTAATTAAAAATGCACGTGTTGGTATAGAGCATGTACAGTCGTAAATATTTGTCTCATGGTTGAGTGCTGGAAGATTAGTGTGTGTGTGTGCTGCACATTACAGGAGGTGTAGTAGGGAATCAAATCATGAGCTCCCCTTCATGTATCTGTTTTCGGTAAGAACTAGATTTTTTTTCCTCCTTTCACATGCTAGCCCCTTAAAACATACCCAGCATTCATGTGTTTTCAGAGCTTTTCCAGTGTATGTTGAAATGTTTCATTGTTGCTTCTAAGTTATAACTGCCTACAAATTACCCATTTAGTCTGCTTGATCAATTACCAGTTTATCATTATTTCTCTTGATGTAAGATTGTAAAACTCCTCTATCCCCTGTAGAAAGTATTTTATTGTATTTCTGATATTAGAATAAATTGCTTTTATGCCCTTCTAATATGAACAGATAGTTCATAAAATTGAACTGGACTTGGGTTAAGCAAGAGAATGAGTGAGCATAATTTGTGGCCACATTAAATATCAGCACAGAACAAGAACAGATATATATGCTGAATACTAATAGCCCTTAGAAATTGAGA
The DNA here is from genome assembly GCA_013397095.1 of Sterrhoptilus dennistouni. Lineage (NCBI taxonomy): Eukaryota > Metazoa > Chordata > Aves > Passeriformes > Zosteropidae > Sterrhoptilus > Sterrhoptilus dennistouni. The sequence goes on along the minus strand of VWZU01009507.1, from coordinate 231,045 downwards.
GGGAAAAAAACTGAATATATCTATTTGCTTTTGTTCCTTGATAATCTTTCCATTTACATTTTCAGGCAGGCTAATTTTTCAGGTTTTGGCCAGTGCAGCATCAGAATTATTTGTTTTTGAGTTTTGTATGTATTTGAGAGCTAACTTAGTGAGTACTTAGTAAAAAATAAACTAATCTTTGGCTTAAATAAATTACAGTTGCTGAAGCCTGTTAAAACAGGAGAAACAATATTATTTCAGTGCAATAATATTAGCTACTACTTTTTAAAAAGACTTTCTTTTACCTCAGAGGTAACTGAGGTAACTACAATTGCTGACAACACTTGAACAATTTCATGTTAAAAACAGTCAATCCTAGATCATATCTGTTAATACTTGAAGTAAGCCTGCTAAAAGTCTCTTTTTTCTTGAAAAGGCAAGTTCTCACCTGTTTTCCAGGGATTCTTATTTTGTTAAATTCTAGTGTGTTAGACTTGTGTCTTGAGGAGGAAGTATTCATTATTCTGTGTATTTTAATCAGCACCACCCCTTCCAATCTTTCTTACATGTCACTGTGAAGATAAAAAATGTAGGCGAAAAGAAGTGTTTCAAAACTAGCCTAACAAAACAAACTCATGTTGTATAGAAGCACAAGTATTTAACAAAGGGTCATTTTACCCACAAAAAGCTTCAGGTGGGCTCAGTAATCATCAACTCAGCAAATGTCTTGTGTAGCAGATTCCATAAACATACCTGAACTTTTTGAAATGTAGAAGTCTTTTATAACAAGGAAAATTGGCTAGTGCTAAAATATTCACTCAGTCCCTGGAATTAAACAAGTAGAAGTGCTTTTATTCCTGAAAAAGATACTGTTAATGTTATCTAATTATCACACCTTAGTTTTTCACAATATGTTTTGGAAATGTCTTCTGTTCCCAAAAGTCTTACGAGAGGTCTTCATCTGTATTCACTCAGTGAATCCCTTTCAGGGAAGCGATTGGTGGACAGCTCTAACAGGAATTTATTTTTCTTTTTTAACATTTGGTGCTCAGAAGGCTCAGCATTCAAAGTGCTTTTATTGTGTTGGATTTTACAATAGGCTTAATATTAGCAGGGTGCCAAAGTGCAGCAGGCTAAGAACTTCACCATGTAGGTGAAATGTATTCTTAAAAGTGCACATAATAAAAATTCTGTTGCATTTTATATGGTTTATGGACTTCAGTAGTAATTTTATGATCTGTCTTATGGTAATTTTCTTTTGCACTCTTTTCTATAGTGACTGGCTATAACAGAAGTTTAGGCTAAATTTAGATCTGTTTCAGCCCTACCAGACTCACTGAAATTGGGATAGAATTTTAGGTGTAGTTGGAAGTAGCATTCACCCCAAGTACCACTGGCTACAAATCATGTAATTTTGCTAGTTCTTATTATTGCTGATGGTATTTTTTAATCGTTTAGCATACCAAATTAAGGTAATGTGGGATAAAATACTGTTTTCTTTTCTAGATACTGCTCTTCAAGAATAGTTAATGTCTAGTATTATGTTTTTATGTAGGTGTTATAGATTAAAATAATCTTGTTTTAAAATTACTGTTTGCATCTTCCCTTTAAATTTCTTAGGAAGCTTAAATTACATGTCAGTCATACTATAATATCCAAAAATTACTTTCCAAAAAGTAAAAGTGGTTGTCAACAAAAAAGAAAAAAATCCCTGTCAGAAGCCAGGAAATCACCAAGCAAGCCTGCTAATTATTCTTAATGGGCAAGATGAGCACATTAAGAAACAAATGAATACATCAGTGAAATGTAATTGAAAATCGACCTGGCAATAGTGCATTGCGTCTGAGAATCTGCCTTTGTATTATCAACATCATCATAATTATTGTTGTTTTTGTTGCTGCTATCACTATTCAGTGAGCATAACTAACAGCTTTGCTTTGTGAAATCTCAAGCTTTTGAGGATTTGATTTTTCTTTTAATTTTTTGACATGCTTTCTATTAGTCTCCATTTCATACTGCCACATGAAGTATTCACTATGTATGTTTTCAATATCCATATTAGGACGCATTATGGAAATGTTAGAAGTTAAAAAAATTTCCAAATGAATCAATTTCACATAATTGTCATTCTAACCCTTTCATTGTGAAATATATTGCTATGTTTTATATTAATCAGTGATCTTATGTATGATGTTTATGGAGGTTTTCAAAAGGATATTATGAGTTGAGTTGCTAGACCATTTAAAAAAACTTCACTCTAACTCCTTTTTCTTGTCATGAGCAGGTTTGAATGGATTTAATAGATCATTTATATTGCAAAATCAATAAAATAAAGACAGATATTACTCCTTTTGCCACCTTGTTCAGAACTTTATTGTTGATTTAGTGTGTTTTATCTGAGTTCTTTCAGTATCATTTAAGTAAGGAAAGTATTAGGATTAAAACTATAGACATTTCAAGTCAATAATAATGATACACATGGGCAAAGTTAGCAGATTCATCCCTCATTGTAATTTTGGGTGATATGCATTCAGAAACAAATTTTTCAACTTACCTTATATCTGTGACATAAGTCAGTCATGAACATCAAATTTTATTTCCTCAAAACACCGGAAGCATCTTTACTCACTTTGATGTATCCAAATCCAAGGATGAGGTTCATTTTAGTAAAAATTGTCTCATTTCAGAGAGGCTCTGTACTTTCTGCCTTAGCTCTGTTTCACACCATGCACTGGTGGCTTGAACTACTGTCTGAAGGCATCAGTAATACAAAATATTGTTACAGTGCACTGTAATGGCCATTAAAATACAGTGTATGGATCTCTCAATAGTCCAGGGAGGTTTAGGTTAGAAGGGTTATGTTTAGCCTGAATGCCCAAGGATATGGGCTCCTATATTATTTTTAAAATCTAGTGTTAACATGCTTATAACCATTATTAATAGTTTTGCTCAGTTATATAATTTAAGTGCAGCGTAGCTAATTTATCAACAATGTTATTAGTGCTCCTATTTAAAAGTAAAAAGATCTGCTCCTGGAGTTATTCATGCCTTCCTTTTGCTGCGCGGATATAGACCATTCATTTACTACGCATTGCATATTGTGGAAACTATTTAAAAGGCACATCCAAACTACAGAGCTTTGTTTAAACCCGTTTTCTGTCATTCCATTTCTAGTTTTTACTTCACAAAACACCAGTTGTCTTTTCCAGTGTTTCGATAGAGACTTTCCTGAAATAACTTTTCTTAAATAACCAACTCTGTTCGGAAGGCAAATTATGTGATTTCAGCAAAGCAAAGAAAAAGATACAGCAAAGCAAAGAAAAAGATATATCAGTGATATTTCAAATCAGCCTGACTCTTGTATTCAATTTTCTTAAAAGAGCACTTTCAAAAGACCTGACATATTTTGTGGACCTAGAAACATCCTCCTAATTAGCATCGGATTTTCTATACCTTAAATAAAAAAGAAGGATCTTTTACATCTTTACCACAAATGTCAGTTTAAAATAATTATTTACATTTGAAAGTGAACCATTCAGGGAAGTATGGATTCACACTAAATAATAATTAATATTCTCATAGTTTTCACTTACTTGCTACACCTTTTCCTTCCAGTGGCTTCTCACTAACCATGAATGATTGATCATAACGATTATCTTTCTAGCCATAGATGAGTGAGCTCATCTTCCCCTGAAACTTTTTCTTGATAGCCCTTGCTTTAATCTGCCTGAATGGCTACCCAAATTTGTGACTTGAACTTCCAAACTACAAGAAGCTGAGACACAAGGCTGAGGTATACCGTTGTGGTATCTAAGGGGAAGAAAAGGCATTTATTGCTTTGCACTCTTTTAAGGTGGTTCCAAGCCATTCTCAAGAAAGCAAATGTACTACAACCTCCTTTCCCTATAGGTTAAAGTGCTCCTGTTGTGTGTTAGATTCACCCAGACAGAGCCAGAATGTGTCTCTTGTGGGTTCTTCAACACATAAACCTCCAAAATCTCAGCATTGGGTATAGTGATAACAGTGAAAAATGAAAAGCAGCACAAACCAGACTGGACATTTAGTGGTTGTAAAAATTTCAGTTCTCTATGGTTGTAATATTTGTATTTGTAAATAGTTGCCTTTAAATATCTGAGGTATGGGGCATCTTCTTTCACTTCCCTCTATAGCTACAGGGCTAGAAATTCCTTAAATAAAACAGTAAATAAAGGTAGGAAACCAGAGCAAATTGCTGCATAGATATATGGCTGATGTGCTGGAGTAGCAATGTAAAATGTATGTTTCTGAAAAAAGACTGGCTCTTAGCACAGAATAAAGAACAAACAGATAAGAACATTATACAGGCATTAGAAATGGAAAATAGTTGGGTTTATTAATTTTATTATTGCTCTAGTTTTGTAGGTAATTCTTAACAATTATACTACAGATGTAAATGAGATCATCACAAGAAACCAAAATGCCGGAGTATTTAAGGCTCAGAAAGTGTCAAGCTGGTAAGATTCTACTAATCTTTTTTACCAATTCTTGCATGTACTTTTGTATTAATGTAGATGTGAAATGTGTGCAAAAGTTAAAGTGCAACCTGTGTTACTGATGCTCACAAAGGTGTGTTTATGTAAGTAGGTAAGTGACACAAGAGAGAAATTTAAAAGTATTAAAAAGAATTAGCAAATATAGTATGATTTACCTTGGTGACAAACCCTCTCTTTCCTTTTAATCTTTTTTAATTTATGCTATTTCTCTTCAATCTGTGATTTAGTGCATGGTTGAAATTTGTCTGCTTCAGAGTCAACAGCACCCATTGTACTGAAAATGGATTTGTGATGAATGTATCTAAATCTCTGGCAGATTTCATTTTTTCATTTTTTCATTTTAAATGAGAAAAGAATTCATTTTTTCTGAAAATTCAGGGTGACAACAAATCCCATTTGCCCCTGAGGTAGATGTTGTTGAAGCAGCCGTGGGAGATGTTTTGGTCATCCTGTTTGTGTGATCGTTATTATGTTCTCACTGCAAGGACAGATGGGGAGAGTGGGAACCAAGTACAGTGTATTCATCTCTTGCAGTACTTTAAAAGAAAATTATAAAACACTTCATATTTGTGGTATAAGGTTAAGAATTAGAAAATGGTTACCTAAGAGCAAATAGTACACTCTTATTTGTGTATCTAATTTTTTTTAATGGCTCACGTTGCAGAAGGGCACTCAGTCCTTCTAAAACTGACAAAAATAAGACAGAAAAAGGGCTGAGGAAGACAAAGCATTAATGCAGAATAAGCTTACTCACACAGAGGGTTAAACCCATATGGTTTTAATGGCTATTATTCACGTAATTTAATCCTATGCCCATGTAGCCATTCTATGTAGAGAAGTTAGTTTAAGTGAGCACTTAGTGCTAGAAAAATTCTGCCTTCATTAGGGTGTGTGTATGTGTGTATAACTTAAAGATACATCTTTGCATCCTAATAAGAGCCTGCCAAGTAGACAAAGGCCATGTGGATCCCAGGAATGGTCTTTCAGGTCCCATGTGCTGAACACCTCTTGTGAGCAGCCTCAGACACTCTGCTGAGGAGAGGCTGTATGGTATGTCCATCCAGAAGCTTCAAATTTTTTTTTTAGATTTCCAATTGTTCTATACTTTGTGTGAGATTTCAGATTTCATCCCTTGTCAAGACCTCAAACCTGGTCTTTTAGATATCAATCAAAAGCACATTTTCTACCCTGTCCTCATTTACATTTATCTAATGCTTAAGGTCATTTGTGATCATTTGAGTGTATTTCAGCATATGGAATCAGTGAATAATAGATTTCAGCCTCATGCTGTGAAGAAAAATTGTGTTTTTACAAGACATGATGTTGTTTACTGGGTGTTAATAATCACTAATTAATAAACATATCTAGACGTCATAAAATGTTGCATTTTAAGGAGTAAAAATGTCAAATGTTTAACTTCTTGAGTTATAGCATTTGAGGCCTTATTTGCATAAATAAAATAATTAAATTAAAAAATAATGGGAAGTACTATATGAAAACACAAGACTCATTATAACACTTGATTTTTAATTCTACATTCTTAAGGCTTTTGCAGATTTGATGTAACAGTATAAAGTTTTATAAAATGACTATCCAAATGAATCTCTAATGGATTGATCAGTCCTTCAGATTCAATAATGATGTGATGCAATAACGAAGTTATAGGATCGCTCCTTAATGCCTTGAGGGAACTAAAAGGCTGATGTAAAATCTGAAATATTACTGTAACCTTGATTCACTTTTCCTGCAGATGAAAACCATTGTTGCATGATGGTTATGGGGAGGAAAATCAATGAGAAAAAAAAACTCAAGAAAATGAAGAAAATGTAGTGTTTTGGAGGGAAGAATGCAACACTGGTGTACAAAGTGACATTCAGTTACTTCTTTTACATTGACCAGATTTTGCAGAAATTAATATAGTGATGTCTGTAAGTGACTTACTGAGCATCAATTTAATCTGTAGAAGGTGTCTTCTTTCCTATAATCATTTAGACAGTGTCCAGTCTTGCAATTTCACAGTGGCCAGTGTAAAGTTAAAAAAGATTTTTTCTATATAGAAGATGATTCAGAATAGACTCTTCTCACAGCACCTTCATTTTATGTCAGGATCTTGCACTCTTTTCCACACAGGAGCAGAAATTATGAGTATGAGAGTCAGTTTGAGACTGTTCTGGATATTTAAGTCTATGCTTGGAAAATATGCCAAAACCTGTATGGAGCAAAAAGGAACAATCTGGTATCAGCCAAGAGAAGTTAGATTAGGAAAACTTGCCATACATTTATTTATTTATTTAGATTCATACAAAATGCAGTAAATGAGCACTTATCTAGCCCTCTGCCAAGTCTTGATTATTGTTTAAAAATACAGTAATGTAAGCCAAGCTGGCAGTTTGTCATATTATGTGTTATAATGTAATAATAGATATTTAGTAAACAGTTTACTTTACAGTGGATATACAATTCTATTTAATTTTTATTTTTCATGATTATGCCCAGGATTTCTTGCTTATGTTTACTAGAAATAGGTACAGTAATACTACCAAGTTAGTAGTAATATCTTGCCATAGCAAAGGGTATTAATACCATGTATGGGTTTGACAATTTTATTTTTTTCACAGTTCAGAAATTATCCATGAATTGCACTGTTTACCCTATAACTTAGCATATGTTTCTTTGTGCCATCAGCGGTTACTGGTTTGACATGTGCTATATAATTTTTTTTAACATGTCCACCAATCATTAAATTAGCAGTAGCAAAGTCAAGAAATCCCTGCTCCTTGTCTTCTATTTGTTTTAGTGGGGAAATCTTCCTGGAACAGCTGTTTGAGTAGTGGAAGTTTGAAAAATTGTTGTTATTACAAATGTCATAATGGAAAAACTTTACTAAAGAGGAAGGCTTGCAATATATTCTGCAGGTTAACAGACTCAGTCTGTCCTACTGACTAAGGAATTTGTTCCTCCTTCAGATTCCCTTGTCTGAGAACATGGAAATCTGTAAAGAACCAAAGTTGTGTTCTAATTGTTGATATGGGGACCTGTGGAGTTTTAGCTGTGGATAAGTCTATTGTTTTGCGAAGAGTTGCCTCAGAGAGATTACATTTCACATGAGGATATAAACAAGGACATGTAACATTAAGCCGGTAACAGAAATGCTTGTGCCAGTGCACCCTTTTTGATTAGTAATAGTGTATCATATACTTTTTATTCATTCCACAATCGTCTTTAGAACCCAAATCAAGATTGAATGAACATGTAACCAAAAGAGACAATTCCTTCTGCTTAAAGGAATTAGGCAGAATTTTAGTTCAAATTTTAGTGTTCCTTACCAATGTAAGGCAATTACGAGTTTCCAGAACTAAATCCATAATGAAAAAAGTCTTTCAAAATACTGAATGGAATCCAGCATAACAGTGGATGAGGTCTCAATAACAGAACACTGAACTATATCATCCTGCTTCTATTCTTGTATTAGTTGCCTTTTTATAATTGCAAAGGTGAATATTTTACCTTACTGCAATGTTCTTCAAATACGTCAACTTTGTAACCTTCCTGATTTCAACTGGTCATATAACAGGTTCTATCAATGTGGGACAGACTTAATAAAGACTCTCTTGCTGTTTTCATTCATCAGAATTGCCTGAGAGTTGGTAAATGCAAACTTTTGGAAAACATTTTATTGAATTCACCATGTTTGTCGCCTTAGTGACCCTAAAGGAATCCCTTTTTTCCAGTGTCCTCAAGTAACAGTCTTGCATGACAACTTCTGTTGGTAAGAAGGAAGCTGCCAAAAGGAACATTTCCTGCTCTCTGGTTAAGAAGAAAGAGCTACTGGTTCCTGCTCACTTAATTTGAACACTTCATGTATATGTGGAAAGAACGGATTGTGTGCTCATGTCCATTCTGAAGCTGTAGCTCTTTATCACAGAAAACTCAACTCAGATGGAAAGCATTCCACACCTCTGGTCATACTTGCCCTGTTCTATACCTTTTTCAGTTTCAATCTACTTATTTTTAGATGACTGTGATCAGTACTGCATTCAAAGTGTGCATAAATAGGTATATGTAGTGGAATAATTACACTTTTTGTTCCCCTTCTAAAAATGCCTAACAGTGATTTGCTTTTTTCACTGCAGTTGAGCACAGAGCTAATAGTTTCATGACACTGTCTGTCACAACATCAGAAGCTTTCCAGTGATGGTCATTTTGGAGACCTTAATTTCCTATATCAAGTGAGAATTGTTTTTTCAGTTGTGCACTTTGCATTTATCCACACTGAGATTCATCTGTCATTTTATTGTCCAATTACTCAGATTCATTTTTCTGCAATCCTTCAGTCTGCTCTTTTCCTTACTATCTTGAATGACTTCTTAATATCAGCGAACTTTGCCACCTCGATGCTCATCTCTTGTAAACACGTTGACTAGAACAGGTCCCAGGGGAACTCCATTGATTATGTCGCTTCACTGTGAGAATTGACCATTTGCTACTACCCTGTTCCCTGGCTTTTGTTCTATTATTTAGCCATGTCAGAACTCTTCTTCAGTGACAGTCTATTTTCCTAGAATGTTGATAATGAGGGTCTTTGCCAATAGCTTTTTGGAATCAGAGGCAGGCTGTCTTACCCAGATCTCCCTTATCTGAATACTTGTTCTCACCTTTGAAGAGCTCAAGGTTTGTAAAACAGGACTTCCTTTTACAGAAGACATATCAAAAAAGGCCTCTGTGCTGAAATGTCTTCAGTTTCTTCTACAGTGAAGTGAATATTTTGCACTGTTGCAAAGAATTAATTTCACTTCTCTGAAATGTTCTTATCCTCTGTAAGTGCCCATTCTCTATCCCAGTTATCAGCTGGCAGACAGATGTAGCACAAAAGGAAGAGTTCATTTATTTTTGACCTACCTGATTTTATTATTATATTTACTTTTTCTGCAAGTTTGTAGTTCTTTCTTCAGTTGGGTGCAACTTCAGCTTTTGGAGGAATAAGTTCCAAGCCTCTCCTATTTGTGTATTAAACCTAGTTGCATTGACTTAATAAAGTACATTTTAAATTGCATTATATCTTTGTCTGTCTTCTTTATGGGGTCAGGTAAAAATACGTAAGGAGGAAAATTGTAAGTGTTATCAAGCTTTATAAAAAATTTCTATGAGTTTGGAATAACAGGGAAAAAAGGTATAATAGTATTACATTGCATTAATTTAAATCATTCTTCCTCAGATTTTTGACTGTTTTGTGATGGTCTCCTCTTAGCTTAAAAAACTTGCTCTTGGTAAAACTATTCCTCTTGTACTCTCTTGTGCTGCACAAAAAGATTAGAGATACCACTGGTGTGAGAAGGTGTGAGATCTTTCTTCCCAGGGCTTTAAAGGAAAATGTCCTTGAGGTGTTAGGGGCAAAGATTATTTGTTCAATTCCTTTTTTTGTATCCATCATTTCAGCCGTGTTCTATGTTATTTCCTGGTTTATGTTTTTATCATTACACTTTTGTCTACCCTTCCTTTTGTCTGCCTTGGCTCTGCATTAGGAGGCAGTGATTAAGTACATCTTACACACTTTCAGTTGGTTCCCTCCATCATTTCAGACTAATCTTTGCCATGGCAAACTAGAAATTTTGGCAAAATGATATTTACAATGTTGTCTTTTTTTATTTCATTAATATTCAGTTAATAGTTATTCAGATGTTAACCAAGGAAATTGAAAATGGATGAGGTCCAGGAAAGGGGCAGAGGAGTGAATCAGGGTTTGGAAATGAGAGAGTTAAAAGCTCTATTTTCTTGTCAAAGAAATGACTTGATTGTTAAGAAATGAATTGATTTTGGTCTGAAAGTCTCATGTGAATAAAAAAAAATCGTTAGTAGAAGATCAGTCTTTAATCTAGTTTACAAGTTCCTAACAAGATACAGAAATTGAAGCTAGGCAAATTCAGTCTAGAAAAAAAAGAGATTTGACAGAATGATAATACATTAGAACATCTTTCCATGGGAAGTGATAGTTTCTTAAGCAGTGAATGTGTTTGAGTGTTTCTGAAACTCATGTATTAGTTTCCTCAGAAATATGGGCTTGATACAGAACTTCGAAATCTTGGATGTTTATTGTGGTCCCTTCTGCCCTGAGAATTTAAAAACCTGTGAACTATGTCTTCTCTGCTCCTTTTAAGTTTTCCTCCATTCGGTCCTTCTGGACCTGCCTTCTTCACTTCACATTCTTGGGCTTTTTCTTCTGGTTGCCTTGATTATCCTCCCCATGTATAGACTATTTTCCATAGAGCAAGAAACTGATCTTTTCCTACATACTTTTACACAAGTCTGATCCTGTCAGTACAGTTGTGTGTCATGTGTGCTTATGCTGTCTTGCACTTTGAAAGTATGTATTTTTTAGTACTGTATCATTTTGAATTAGAATTTGAGAGCCATCTCTTTTTCTTTTCCAAATGTGTTTCATGGCCCTTGCTAAAAACAGTAGCCAGTTTCCAAATAAAGGCTGATTTAGAATATATGGATGTAGAGAAGGGATGTGAAAAGGCATACTCACAAACACCACTGGTATTTTTTAATTAATGTCTTTTTCATACATATTCTCACTTCTTTTAAATAAATAGTCACACTTGTGCTGAATGTTGGCTTCTGATGTATCTACAGAATGAAAAGATTTATTCTACAACAGTTGTATTTACATGCAGTGCATTAATTATGTCCCAAAAACTTATTAGCTTTTGATATGCACCAAATGTGTAAGTGTTAGGACTGTTAGTTTTGAAGACAAAGCTGTAATGTTCCCATCTGAATTTTATCAAAATATGTTGTACAAAATAAGAGAGATAAAATATGTTCTTAGAATAAGGAATAAGGCGAGTGTGTAATTTTATATGCACTTTTTAAAAGGAACTTTTAGGAAGAAAAACCTAGATAGGATCATGGAATCATAGAATATCTAAAGTTTGAAGAGGTCATAGTTGGGCGTGGTGGGGTTTTCCTTCTTTTATATTATAATGTTAATGTGATGAGGTTTAATGAATTGTTGTACCACATGCTTTATAAACACAGAGCGAAAAGGCAGTTTGTGAATCTGTGATCTAAGACCAGAGAGAGATATGGTGAGGAAAGATAACAAGGATTGCTGAAGTCAGCATGAGAGGCAGAGTTGGAGGCACAAGAGCCTCTTCTCAGTTTTTTAGGTGCTATTTTAAAGGACAGTTTCAAGGATAATGGAGTAAGTGAATATTGTGGATAATGTAGCAGAAGAAAGTTGTACAGGGGCTTGCTTGAAAAGTTAAGTGGAAGATGTAGACTGACATTAGGGCTGAAAAAAGAAGGGACTTGTCCTTTCAATATTGAATGAGAGATAAAAAATAGGGATGTGACCTGTTGTGAAGCATTTGGAAACAATGACTTGCAACTTACCTGGAAGAGGACAGAGAAGGATGACAAAATCAGGGTTGTAGGCAAGAAAAACAATGTCTCTGGCAGCCTGCTGAATAAATATTAATATGGAAAGCCTGCATTTTCCAAGAGCAGAGAGAACAGTATTGTGATGCTTAGATGTAAATGATGATGACATGGTCAAGAGGTTGAGTGGATTGGTAAGAAACTTCTTAGAAGTACTATGCAGACAGAATAAGCAGCAGAGCTGAGTTATGCAGATAGGGAGAAAGGTCTAAGCTAAGCCTAGATTACAGACTAGAATTAATGGTTATGTCCAAAGGGATCCATAAAATGTCATTACAATGCCTTGTGGTACTTTAGATGCAATGAGCTTCTCACTCTTGCGAGGCTCTGAAAAAAACTGAATTAAGGGTCTGTATAACACAGTGTGAAGTAGAGAAATGAGTAGGTTTTTAGCTTTTATGGATGAGATAGCCCAGAAATAAAATTCAGGGGAAGGTCGAGGTGGAACATTGTGAAATTATGAGAAATGTGGGAAATGTCTGAACATAATTTTGGGAAGAGCACATTTTAAAAATTGTATGATAATTAGAAGAACCCAAGCATAAAACAGTGGAATTAAGAATTAAAAGAAAGAGTGAAAAGCCCCAAATATATTGGTTTTAAGAGAGAAGAAATGTCCAGGAGACTGAGAATAAAGTGTAGATATTAAGTCTAGCTGAGAAAAATCGTTAGTATACTTTGACAAGTGCAAGTAAGTGACATGGAAGTTGCCAAAACCTGCAAGGACATTGTTAGAAAAATGTGTCCATTGGCAATTGTACGTATCACATTAGAAATGCTTAGATTTCCAAGAGGAAAGGAAAAATGGTTGTACCTGTGGTTGAAAGCTTAACTTTGGTCCCTTCAAACCAGATATGCACTGTAGGGAATGAGATAATGGATAAGAATACAAAGCAAAGTGAAGCAGTGAAAGTAAGAAAGGCAGAAGGTGAAAGAAGGCGGAGAAATAAGATCAGCCTTGTGAGAATATAATAAGAAAGATGGGGAAATTATAGTAGGCAATTTTGCAAGATTCCTCAGAGGAGTTGTAATGATAGGTGTACACATTGCCTCTATCACTAGATTAAAATCCATCTTCTTGATCTTTATACATAACTGAAGACTCTCAAACCAAGATCAAGGTGCAGAGAAACACCCTGATGATACCTTTTGTTAACGTGTTAATGAAGTTGCTTGCTTAATGTCATAGAAAAAGTCATATAAGCCTCCAGACAAAATCTTTTACCTGGATCTGTATACTTTCCAATGATAATGCTTTTCAAAGATTGAAACTTAAATTAAAATATGAAAAGAAGAGGTGGGTAGATAGGGATTCTTGGTAGCTGTTCATCTGCTAATTGGGATGATTTTTAAAATCTTATTAGAGCTGCTAATGCATTTTGAAGCAAGTAAGGCTTTTGTCCTTTTTTTTCTAATTTTGAATTTTTGTCTTTATCTGCACAACTACTTATCTGCTAATTTGAGAGCTACTCTAGGTTGTGCCATTCATCACAAGAACATCTCGGAGGGTCTTGGAAATGTTTCAAGTTTTAACAATCAGAGATTTAACCTGTTTTTTGTCATATAAGTTACCTGCCTAGACACACTAGGAAGACAAACACTGAATAACATAAGTTGAATAATAATAGTAATGAAGAATTTTGCATGAGAAATAAAACCTGGTAAAATCAGGTCTTTTGTTGTAGATTGCTGAGATACTTTACCAGTGTAAGGAAAAGAATGTTGACATTTGTCAGGCTACCCTCCATAAATTAGAATTACTGTACAGGAGAAGGCTTGGCTGCTGTAACTATCTCTGCAGCCTTAGCTATTTTATTGTGTCGTTGGTTTTTTTTTTCTTTGAAATACATGGCGTTATTTGGGGGTACATTTTTGTGCTTTAAGTCTCTTATTTTCTTACTTGATCTTTATGTTCTATTATCATAATTCTTATGTCATAACCTAATCACATTTTCTGACTTACTTGTCTATTGAAAAGAAAAACCAGGGGAAAAAGGAAGAGTTTCTTTAATTATTTGTGCCATGAGTTGTTTGGGGTTTCTTAAAATGAGTTTGTTTCAAAATTCTTCAGAATGGTAGAAGGTTGACAGCCTAGGAAACTAAAGCATCAATACATCTTTTCTCAGACTATTTTGATAGTATGCTTTATCCCTGACCTGAAGAAGCCGCATCTGCATGTGAGAGGATGATTCATTTTCCGTAGCTCATTCAGTCCTTGTCCTTTTTCCTAGGACTACCATCAAGATTGCTAATTATAGTAATAGATTTGAGACATGGGTGCTTTTCCTCTGAAAACTGGTCAAATGCATTTGATACAGGCCATAGCTCGGCCATTAGTGAATACCAAGTTTCAGCCACTATCACTTTAACCTAAGTAGTAGCTTAACAGTGCAGTAGTGGTTTTCTCTTACACCGTGTTTTTAATGTTATTTTTGTAGTCAAAAAGAGCTCTCAGCTGTTTTATATTTCCATTGGGTCTCTGCTGAAACTCAGTTGCCTGTTTTCGCTTGTAAGAAACTAAACCTGCATGAGTTAAATAAGCCAGTACAAAAAAATATCAAGTGGGCCTCACACAGCCTTAAGCATTTTGGTTTGTTGGCTTGTTTGTTTTACAAATAAAAAAGCACTGAGGGTGTGGCTTGGACAGAAATATACAGTAAAGCCCATTTCTTAAATTTGCAGTGTAATTTCAGTTCTTAATAGTGGAGTCTCTTCCTTCAAAAGAAAGACATGAAAATATTGTTGCTCCAAAACTTACTTTGCTGGAAGAAAAGTAACTTTAGAAAAAATGTGGCTTTTATAAACTAATTTAGTATCACTGGAAAGGAAGAAGACGAAAATACAACTAGACCTGCATTTTCTTCATGCTGGCACTCAACATGATACTGGCTATTTAAGACACTTTTTGTGGTGTGGTATTTTTACACTTATTTCTACTTTTAAAAGGAAATTTCATAAAAACTAAGATTTTCAGATCTCCATTGCTACCACTTTTCTGGATTTCCTGGCAGTGAGGGTTTTTTTAAATGGAAATGCAATCAGACCTTGCTTCATGGTGCCTTCAGCATTTCTTTCAGGTCTGACCACTAAGTCTGAGAGTCACATCCTCAGTAATTTGTGAAAAAATTATTGTTCCTCACCCCCTTACTACACGTAGATACATGCATTTAGCTACGTCTCTACCTTTTCAGGATTGTTTTGCAATATCAGGGGTTTTTCTGAATTTCACAGTCAGGAAGTGCATTTGGATTACAAAATTTTTTGGGGGCTAGTTGATGGTATTTATATAAGTCCTAAGTCTGATTCACTGCTTTCATTAGCACTGGAACAGATGATTCAGAACCAGGCTGATTCTGACATCAGTGTTAATGGTGGAATTGTGCCGACTCTGAGCAGAATTGATTCTGATTCTCAGATATGCAGGGACATGCTTGCTTTACAGGTGCAGGTGCAGATGTTCAACTGCAGCTCCCACAAATCTATGGAAGCAGGTAACAGTGTAGATAGGGTAGCCCTGGGTTAGCTGCTAAAACTGTTTTGGAGGTTGCAGCCAGTGCTGCATTTGACATCCCTGGCTATGCCTCCCTTACTAGTCATGCTTGCACTTAGCTACAGATAGCATGGATAAATACATACGGCCTGCAATTCCATCTCTCCCACCAGTGTGCACACATCCTGAGTCAGACCAGGATGAGTCCCACTAGTGTTTTTCTTTTTTACAAATTATATTTAATTTACATGGTGATTTCCCTGCAGGAAAAAAGATTTTCCTGTACTTTTGGAAAATATATGGCAAAGTTCATTTTGAATTGGTAAATTTTTCACTGGACTTTGCATAATTATTGTATCTTCATGAATGCAGCTGTACTGAAGGTAGAGACCAAAAGCAGCCATTGTAGTAGGTCAGAAAAAGGGACAAAGATTGGCTTATGGATGGATATGGTGCCTTTAGCTCACTCCTTTTAACGATTTGGATACTAGTCAGGTTGCACTACTGCTCATGCTCCTGGCAACTTGTCAATTCCATATTTTGCTCAGCACTTTGGTTTATGAGCTTTTATCTCCTGACACAAGCTCCTCTGTGCCTACAGTAAGTGTACAGAAGCTCCTCTGTGCCTACAGTAAGTGTGCACAGAAAATGCTGTGTTTCGGGTGCCCAGCAAAAACCTGATGGTAACCTGAGGGAGGGTGCGTTGGGTTTGGTTTTGGGGTTTTTTTTGCAGGAGGAGACACTTGTGCTTCCTTCCCAACTGCATGTGTGAAGGATAGTAAATATATGGGTTTAAAAAAAAAAAACCATAATTCAAATCTCTATAGTGGTACTGATCAGATCTCTGTTTCTGTAGCAATGAGAACCAAAGGTGGCCTTTTAAGGCTCACAGTTCTTCCACCAATTTCCAGTTCTGCTTCAGGATTCTTAAAGTATTAGAGTGCGTGCTTTAAACCCACAAAACTTACCTTTACCTAATTTTCACCATTCTAACCTAAGTTTCCACGGAAACAGGGTTGAAAAAGCTGCTGGTAGCCAGCAGGCAGCCAGCAGCTGAGAGTGAGAACTCTCCTTTGTCACTTTCCACTACTGGATGCCTGCTGCGTGCCAGTGTGCAAAGCTACCTAGGCTTCTAAAATCTGGATTACTTTCAATTTGAGGGGGAAAAATTAAATTAATCTTCTCTTTTCTGTCTTTGGATTGTCACAGTAAATTCCAGGAGGGCAAATGGGCTAATGAGTCCCGATCTGTTCGGTTACATTGAGCCCCCACACAATCAAAGCTTTGCCAACCAACTGGGCCTCTCTTTTCATAATTTCCATGTTTTAAAAGAATTCTGTCTCAAATTTTGTGTGTGTGGACATGTACATGCATATTGTGGTACTTTAATTCTTTATGGCCCTGTGTCTATTTATCTACATAATTATGAGCCAATTTTGCATACAGCATAGTCAATGTACAAAATTCCCTTTTTTTCTTGTATACTTAAGGAACATTTCTGAATGAACACATTATAAACTGATCCTCAGTTAAATATTAGGAGTAGGATGTGAATGGAGATGGCTTTTAACCAGGAGTAGATTATAGCTGCGGGAAGACTAAAGGGTCTATTTGGTCAAGACTCATACAAAACTGAGATAAGCATGCACAACCTGACAAGATCAGATTAGACCCTTCCCCCACAAGTGCTTTTCCCATAAATATTTATCTACTTTCTATTATAAATAACCAGGAAATGAAAAAGGATAGATTCCTTTTTTTTTTTTTAAATAGCCTAGAAATAGAAATGCAGCTTCAAATGTTTGGGATAATGACATTTAAAGTGGGCAGTAAATTCCAATACTGGTTGTTATTTTTTAGATGGGAGTGAAGTACTGAAATTCCTTGTGCCAGGTACATAAATCAGCAGCTTTATAAACAAAGAAGAACTTTGTACATACGTGAATTTTTGCCTACTACTGGGTATCTTAGAATTAAATAGGTTATCACCTATGAGAGAATAGGTGCTGACAGAGTCAGCACTGCTGTATTTTTAAGCTTGCCAGAGGCAACATAACTGGCATTGAAGTTAAGCTTGGCATTTTTTCACCCTGTCTCTCCTCCCTCCAGCCCAAGTGAATGCTCACTTCATCAATGAGAAACACAACTGAATTGCCTGCCAGATGTAACAGAGATCCATGAAATCACATCTATTCTGCAGATTTGTGCTTCATTCAGATTGTCGATTCTTTGACTTCCCTTCCTCATGCAGTAATGTTAAGGGGTAAAAAACTGAAGCTGTGCGTGTGCCACTAATTCAGAAAGGCATATTTGTTGGTGATCCACTCATCAGATCCTGAATGCCTTTCTGTTATAATGAAAAATAGCTCTTTAGCTTTGAGATTTATAACCTCAAAATGTACAGAATAAGATTTTTACATT
This sequence comes from Sterrhoptilus dennistouni, assembly GCA_013397095.1. Taxonomy (NCBI): domain Eukaryota; kingdom Metazoa; phylum Chordata; class Aves; order Passeriformes; family Zosteropidae; genus Sterrhoptilus; species Sterrhoptilus dennistouni. The sequence goes on along the minus strand of VWZU01009507.1, from coordinate 213,180 downwards.
CACCTTTGAAAGTAACAAGTTTGCCCTTTTTTAAACACTTCTCTGTCACATAAGAATAATATTAATACTTTAAAAATCTCAAGATGAAAAATGTAAGTCCNAAAAGCTCAAAAATAAAAATGTTAATTCTTTTTTTTTTTTTTTTTTTTTTTAATCTTTTTTTCCTCTAGCATTTTACGATGGGATAATGAGACAGATGTCTCTCAACTGGAAGGACATTTTGACATTGTTATGTGTGCTGACTGGTAAGTACATAAAAATCATAAAACTCACGTTAGAAAAATAGCTTTGCTGGAGTAATTGTACTGTGCTGCTTGCTGATGGCTAAGCAAAGTCAACAAATGAAGCACAAAGCCACCTTAACCTCAACAAATTAATATTCATCTCCATGTGACAGTTATAAGGTAGTCTTCTATCACACAGTAACTTCTACCACATTATTTCCCAAAGATTGATTTTGAGAAGCATTTCCATTTTCTGGAATTGCCTCTGTTTCATGCTTGACGTATCAGTAAATGGACAACTTAGGCAAATTGCAAATAATTATGGCTCAGTGAGGAACAGTCTGGAGAAAAGGGAGTTTATCAACACAAACAGCTCAATTAGCTTACTTCTTAGGAAAGATCTGACTATTGATATAAGGGGATATATTTTTTGCTCCCTGGAAAATCTTTTCAAGGAAAAAAAGATTTTCAAACCTTTTTTTCCACCCCCACTACATTCTGTTCCTTAAATCTATTTGACATCAATATTTGGAGGTATATGCTCTATATTATTTGCACAGGCACATGCTAATGATAAGATAATTCACAGTAAGGAAAATAAGAGTACAGCACTTAATTTATGAAAAGGTAGATACATGTAGCAATATGGTATCTTGTTTAATAATTTATGCAAATAGATTTGATTATTGATACAACCCTTTTCTGATACTGCATATGTGGGATTGTACTGTGCTGTATTTGCTGCATGCTAGCTTTAAAAAAGGTATATTATTAATTATTATGTGTTATATAAATGTAGACAATGTAAAAAAAAAAAAAAGCTGTGCAAATTTTATTTAGGAGAGTAGATATTTTTAAACCAATCTGTCTTTCCTTCATGGATATTTGCTCTTGACCCATTAAATGTCCAAAACGAAAGAAAAGTTATTTATGTTTTGTGGCACATAACCATTGCAAAAGACCAAATTCTGAACACAGAGACTTCCTAGGACTGCTCAGTTCAGCAAATTTATGTACCTTACCTAGAAATAGTTAAAGGAAAAGGCAAAGGGAATTAGAATTACGAAACTGTCTATTTTTTAAAAACAATGTTCTTTTTAAATGTCTTCTTATATTCCTCTAAAGCTTTTGTTTTTCTTTCATATTATGCTATTTAAGGAAACTCTTCTTATTTTACTAAGTTATTGGTTTTGTATAGCTCTGGAGAAAATGTTTAGTGATATTTTGCCTTTCTCTAACGCCTATTTGTTGTCAGAATGTGATAGTGCTTTGTTTCTCTTAGCATTTAATTTTAGAAAAGTTCTTTGTTCCCAAAAAGGACAGAGGAGGGTTTCTAACTAATCGCTGATAATGTGCCTCAGAGATGCATCATCTGATTAAAATAAGGAGCTAAACAACACCATATGATTTCAGCAAGTAATTTAGTAAATGCCTTCCTCACCAAATATTAGAATGGATACTCCAGGTTTCATTGCACAGATGAAGTTAATGCTGGACAGGATTAGATCAGATTAAGTATGAAAGTCAGATCAGAGTGCTGGCGGACATGAGCAGGAGGGCAGCAGTCTTCTCGGAGGCTTAGACAAGGCTCACATATGGATGTTCTCCAGATTATGTGGGTGAAGCAAGGTCTTGCCAAGAGATTTAGAGTTAAATTTGTTCTTCACACAAATATCAAAACAACCTGGCTGTGCTGTCTCTTGTATTCTTGATACTCACACCATGTCATCCTATTTGTGCTGGGTATACAGCACAGTGGAGCAAGACTTAAGTTGTTTTTTTCAGTAATATTCTGGCCTAATACCCCTCCCAGTCTGTTTGGAAATAGTGTAGTTTCTTTAGGAAACAAAGAATCAGACATGACAGGTAAAATACATAATGCATTTGCAATCCCTGCATTTTGTACATTTGTTTTGAAGCACTTAAGATGCAGGTAAGTGTATGGATATTTATAGATTTCTAAAAAATAAATAGAGGTGTGCAGGTTAGTTTAAAGAATGTGGGTTTATTCACAAAATATTTTTATTTTCTTATTGTAAGTGCTCATAGATATATGTGTGGTTTAATGAACGTGAAAGTCCCTTTATTGTTTGTTTCTTTTAGAAATAATTCTTTTAGTTATGGACACTAGGCTTTCTGGTACATGAAAAGGCTGAGGAAAGAAATGTTCCATGCTTTATCAAACTCAAATCTTTTCATTTTCATGTATTTCTCTTCAGCGATATGGAATCAGTTTGAAAACTGTTGGCAGGATTTTTGCTCACTGAATTTTTTGGGCTGCCACTGAAGAGGAAAAAAAAAAATCTCTTTTCTTCTAGCTTCTCAGCTGAAACCTGAAGTATGCAGTGACAAAAGCAGAATAGATTGCATTTAGTTTAACACCATCATATAGCTCATTGTCAGTCAATAAAATCTGAGATTAGAACAGAGAACTAGAAAGCAAAAAATCTGAGTTCAAATATTAGGTACATGGATAAATTTTTATTGAAGTATTTCCAGCAAGGGTGATATTGCCTGATTCTCTGAATAGCTAACCAGTGGTACTGCTTGATCCCATTTACATGAAAACAAGCTCTATTCATAAACATATACCAAATCCACATGGAGATTCAAGTAAAAATGTACATGATTACAGCAAGCAGCGATATGTTTATATTCATATATTTACAGTCAGACTTTCATAAACCTTGTGTGCAGGAGTGGAAAATAAGTTATTTCCCAGAACAAACAGTCTATTAGTTAACAGCTAAATTTAGTAGCTCAACTAGATTATAAAATAAATAAGAGGCAAACTGTGAAAGCTAGTCATTATTTAACCATTCAGGATGTTGACAATAAAATAGTTTCATGGTTCAGCAGTTCCAAAATAATTTTTTAAATGTCAACTATTGGATAAAAATAAGTACAAAAAAAATCAATGTGAGGCTACACCTGAAAGAAGGATACAGTAAAGAAAATACTGAAATAATGGAATCTTTAGAACATATCCAGCCATCTAATATTTTTCGAGGGGAATTTTAAGCCAAATGAGGATTGTCAGAATTTTTGATTTTTATTTGACCTACACCTGTGGATATAAAATCATACAAGTGCTGGAATTGTGAATTTGAATAGAGAAGAAGAAATCACAGGTGCCTGGATAGACAGACCAAACCCAAGACTCTTCCAAAGCTCTTGTGAGCCTCAGATTTCTGATTATTTAAATATTGTACATACTCTAATGAGGAAAAAATATCTGAGATTTTTAATCCAAAGAGAGAGTAAAGGCCAGGAGGACTGAGACAATAAAAACCTTTATCTTTCACATTATTGTGAAGCAAGTTTTCGAACATAATTTGATGTAGAGGTTTAGAACCCTGTATTGTTTTTGAAATGCATAATATCCCACTTTATTTACTTAGAATGATTCTATTCTTAAAGTTTGGCACAGGCATAAATATTCACATAACAGAGGCCAGGGGGAGCTATCCCACATTACTTTCACTGCTGAGATTTTTGCTAAAGTCACAGAGAGTTGTCTTTGCCAGGAATGTAGAACTGAAAGTATTCTTTAAATACCTTAAAATATGTCAATTTTTTCTCCGTTAGTTTATTTCACTTATTATAAGGAGATCTTTTTGGAGGAATGCAGTAAGACCTCTGTCTCCCTATTTTAGGCCTGATTTCTGGCACACACTTTCAAGTGTGTTGGGACCTGATGACATGGAAATGAGTCTTTCTTAGTTTATGTTACCCATGTAGTTCAAAGTGAACAAAAAAATAAATGGCTCTATACATTAGACACTGCATATGAATGTAATAATATCTGAAGTCCACCCGTAAACTCAACTCTTTTACCAATGGCAGAGCATGCAAAAAGTTCACATCATAGCCTATAAAATATATGTCCTTTGTTGTGAGGCAGGAAATGAAGGGATATTAGCATGAAGCAAACTAAGAATCTACTTGTTTTTTTAAGTTTGTTTCCTTGTGGCTTACTGTTAGTTCTCTGCATTTTGATGTAAACTTTCATTTTGGCTTGAATGGCAATTTAAAATTTTAATAAGAGAGGGAGAGAGTAGAGCGGTGACTGTCACCTGCCTGTTCATCCAGATTTCACAGGTTAAGAGCATTGTCTAAACAAAGGCCAAGTCATCAACCTTTCTCACCTTTGTGTTCTCACCTTTCTACTTCTGTGATTTGAAACTTCCTTCCTGCCCCAAGAAAACCTTGCTATTTCTGTCCTGAGCTACATAAACATGAAATATTACCACTAAAAGTAATGGCAAGCTTAAGCCAAATTTGAATTGAGGTGTGAGAACTGAGTGTGAGTGGTTTAGAACAATTCATGGTTTAATTTTACTGAGCTGTTCACGGAATTGTTAAGGTTGGAAGGGACCTCTGGAGATCATCAAGTATAACCTACCTGCCAAGGTAGAGTCACCTAGAGCAGGTGACACAGGAACTCACATGTTGTGAGCTTTGAAGGATGCTTTCAGGGACATTTGCAGTATGCTGTGGAAATATTTAGTCATACAATTCTACTGGTAGGAAAAACTGCATGACTAAAATCCCCTTGCGTGGGCCAAATCCTATGCTGTTCCTGTCTGCAGCACAGATTATCTAATGACTTGTTCAGGATTTTCCTCATTTAAGGTGTCCCCCATCTCAGAGGGAGGAAAGAAATGTTCCCTAGAGTAGCATTGCAGTAGCTTCAGTCTTCTCTTCTCCTTCTGGTCAGAGTACATAGCTCACAGAGCAACATTTTGGAAATCACAGTATCAGGAACTATTTTCAGTTGGAGTCATGTTCCCAGGGACAGGCCTCTTGGAGGGCAGGACAACTTGGGGCAACTGTCTCAGGTTATTTAGGTTTCCTAAGCTAAGAGGGACAAGCATCTACCTTCCATGGCACCAAAATATCAATTGGGGTTGGACAGAAAAATTTTAAGTTTTCAGACACTCAGTTGTTGGTAAACAAAGGCCTGTAGTTCTCACTGTAAAGGAACAAGATTGGTAGCAGCAATTTCCATATCTCATTGGGAAGAAAAAAGAGAATGGTATTCAGGTCCATGAAAAGGAGATTTTAATGCTGCTAAGCTGCCCCGAGATTGTGTTTTCACTACATGCTTTAATAATAAAAATATTATAAATGCACTTTTCATTCAGAATGTACATCTGTTTACATAGGATGCCAGGAAGTCTTAAATGTGTGCATGCTTGCAATGTTTCATGTTGAAAAAAATTAATTACCTTTCGCTAGTCTTTTGAGAGAGGAATCAGCTATTCCACTTCTTCTGCAGGTGGTTAAGTTCCCAGTAGTAGAAGTAGTATCTTATGACATCTGTCTGTATAGGGATCACCATGAGGTGAATGGCATTTAAACACCCAAGAGACATCAGAGATAAGATCTGCTTTTTCAACTAATTAAATTTAAGCATCCATGTTTTCAGTAAAGTTCTTCCAGGAAGATAAATCAAGGCTGATGGGGAGTCATCATGTCAATTGCTCAAGTTTAACTTTTCTTGTAAGCAAGGCTATCAGGGAAATTGTTCAGTACTTCCCATTCTTGAGGAGAAATTCAGAAAATCATACTTCTGTATTAAATGTTCTTCAACATACATAGATAACCATTCTACCATGTTTTCTCAACAGTGTGAGGTTCTGCCAGTTTTTACTAATGACATATGGTCACTTGTAGGTGTTCTTCTGTGTCATTTTGTTTGCTTGTTCCAGAATAGCAAAAATTCACAGTTCTTGCATGGCTGCTTGACTCTGTGATATAAAATACAGTGTTCTCCTTGGTAGCTGTGGAGTGTCCTTACCTAAATATCCACACATCTTCTGTTCTTGATGAAAGGCCTTGTTAGCAGACTGCTTTTTTCTCTTCAGTATTTCCATATATTTTTTATGTTCTTTTAGAATTTCGAGGCTGGAAAAAAAATTTACCCACATTTCTTCAGAAAAGAAGTTTGAGAATAAAAGGAAGGGGAGTATATTAAAAGACCCGTAGTGAATGGACAAAATGCCATGTAGTATGAAACTTGAACTTGACACAAGCTGGCAAGCAGTTTTATTACAGAGAAAATGTGGGGAGAAGAAAAAAAAAAAGAAGAAAAAAATCACATTATCTGTGGCCTGCTTGATAGAGTTTCTTATCTGAATCACCAATATAAATGCAGCCCACGGTAGTAAGGACTGAAAGGCATCAGTTGCTATCAGATGGTTGTTCACTAACCATTGTAAATGCACTCATCCACAGTAACTACATGTCCACAAATATCTAGTCAAGAGTGATTGGCACCCTGGTTGCCACTATTAGTATATACATTAAGGTACTGAGGGGCATGAAGAATGAATTATCCCCTCAAATCATGAGGTAATCACACCAAAATAGGGCTGAGCGTGTTGGCAACATTGCATGGGAAAATTGACTCTGCTGCTATCCTTGCGGGACCCATGCTGGAGATGAAGGGTTACACTCTTGAGAGATGACAACTCTGTGCAATCTGGGCCATTGTATTTCAACAGTGTTGGAGAGAGGGAGGAGGTAGGGACTTGTAAATCTCTATAGGGATAGATAGATATAGAAATATAGCAAATATGTATCATAGGTAAGAATTAATGTCAAAACTGTGAAGGTAGAAGGAAAAAAATACCCTTAATAGTAACACCTGAAATACAATAGAAAATATTTTTTTAAACTCCATCCCCTTTGTATATACTTGTAAAATGCTAACTTTTTATATTGATCCTCATTTCAGATACAGTATTGTTGTAATAGCTAGCATGTTTGATTGGTGAATTTCAGCTCTATAAAGAGTTGTTTCATGCTGATAATTTAGCTTTAGTTTAGATTGCATTTCATTTTATGTCTTTTTAAATGTTAAAACTACCTGAACTGCATAGAAATGTAGAGCACAGTTTCTCTTTTACAGCATTGTGTAAACATATGTAATTAGCCTTGTACTTATCTGCATTAGTATCATTAGAATTGAAAACCCATTTTAATCTGGATTCTGTTCTCTTCTCAATGTCAGCCTGTTTCTGGACCAGTACAGAGCTAGCCTTGTTGATGCAATAAAGAGATTACTCCAACCCAGTGTAAGTATGTTTCTATTTTCTCCCGAACACTGGCTTCAGAATAATTAGTCTGTGCACAATGATTGAGAGAGTAATGGAATGGCAGGATTAATGTCATGTAATACTTTAATACTTATTATGTCCAACTTCAATTGAGTCTTCTAATCTATCAGATTCTTTCCTAATCATAAACTAGGAAACTTCTTATACTTGGCCTTCTGATAAGGAACACAGTGGGTAGTAAAATAAATGAAACCGCTTCAAAGATAGCGTCAGATTATTTTTATCAAAGCGTTTCTCAAGTATTTTCCTTTGATAATAATGTCTTCATATTAAAGTAAAATACGATATTGAAAGTTTTTATGTTGGCTTCTGTCATTTTTAATCCCTTCAATTGTAACCTTTGTCATTGTGTATTTATTTATTATGAAAGAATATTTTTTCCTTTTGATTTATGTTTATATAAAATGAAAAAATCCCTTATATGTATACTATAAGGCTTAAAGCATTTTTCCATTAAATAAGTCCTGTATTTACATGTTTATACTTTAGAAAATAATGAAATTATGCTCTTCATAAAATGATTACATGTTCTACATGAGTGTCGCTCAGGAGATATTTTATCAGTCTAAATCTGTTGGGTTGCTTAAATCAGAGAGACTTACAGGCAAAAAAAAGTTGTTATATGCATATATATAATATATATATATATATCTTCTCAAATATTTATAAAAGGGAAGATATCAAAAGAAGAAAAGGAGAAAACATTAAATAATTGCTCTAAATAGGATTTTGAAACAGAAATTTTATCATTCATGTTTTACAGAAATTTTATCATTCGTATTTAACATCCATATCTTCCAATAAGGTATACTTTCAGTTTGGAAACATTTTATGCAAGCAGTGCATTTCCAAACTTTATTTAAAATTTGTAGTGTACTCTTTTGTACAAGAGATTTTCTCTGTAAAAGGCATAGAAGACCCAAACGTGCAAAGGCTTAAGAACTCCAGTAATTTTAGTTCTGTAAGTAATCCCATTCTTTGCTTAGAGTGATCAGGTTTCTATTCTTGGTTCTATCATAGACTTTCCTGAGTGACCTAAGGCAAGTTACTTAAGACTGAATTATTTTAATGAGCTGTGGGGCAAGGCTGCCAGGAAGACAGGAGAAATGTAGCCACCCTGAGGAAAAGGTTACCCAGATATTTCTGTCAGTGGCAGTAAGAAGAGGTTAGGCAACTCCTGCTCAGAGAGATGCATTCTCATTTTCATGATATACCAACAGCTGTCAAAGTGCAATAATTTTTGGGACCACAGGTAATCTGGAGCACAAAGCAGATCTCAGTTAAAAACAAAACAAAACAACAACAACAACAACAAAACAACAACAACAACAACAACAAAATATTTTCAGCCCAGATCAATGTCAGCAGCTGGTTCTTCAGGTATTCCCATAGGCCGCTCTACTGGCTCCATGAAAGGACACTGGGGGAGAAGAGCATGAATGAGAGGAAGAGAAGTGTGTAAGAGGTGCCCTGGTAACTGTGGAATTGCTTGGCTGACTTTAAGACAAACCTGGAGTGACTTTGTTTCTCTTTAACTCCAATCAGCTAATTCAGATTCAGAACATGCCTTTGTATTTCAGAGCATATGAGCTCCACTTCTTTGTGAATGTAGATGGAGTAATCGGAGATGGGTTTTTTGTTGCCTGTCTTCCTAGTCGTGTTTGCTTCTATTAACCACATTGTGATTAATAGCATAGTCAGTAATAGTAACCTCACACTTTTTTGCCGTGCATTTTAGGCACAGCAAATGATTCCTACTTCTTATCAGCAAAGTTAGCTTAAGAAGTTCGTTCTCCACTCCCGAATTTCTGTTGCAGAGTTTTGGACCCTCATCTAAACTGTGTCTTTTAAATTCTGTTGCCTAATTCACTTTATGAATGGCTGTATGGATGGGTATCCAGTTATGGCATGGCCTTGCAAATTACTGTAACTTATAACTAAGAGGACAGCAAACTATTGGATAGGATGGGAGCTGGGAGTACAGATGCCTTAAATGAGCTCTTTTGTCCAAAAATGACATGTTCAGCAGAGATGCCTTCAAGCATATGCCTTGATGGTTTGAAAGACACAAATAAAAATGTATGCTTATTTGAGATCCCAAAAGATGCAGTCACAAGTATGAAATAGTTACCAATTTCACTGCTCATATTAACCTGTATAAATCTAAGTATTTTTATTTATATTTTTGTCTATCTCTGACTATAATGTCAGAGGACACTTTATTAAATGGCACTATGCTTAGGCTTTTAAAGGACAAATCCGTAGTGAGCTTATTTTCCAGTTGCAAAAATTAAGAATAGTTTATAGGCATTAGTTTATGCACAAGCTAAGGCATAAACTTCTTTTATTAAGTTCACTCTTCTAAATTAATTATTTTGTCTCAAACATAGATCTTACACTTCCTTTTTAGAAATACTTTGACAAATTGATAAAATTGACATATCTATATGCAAGTCATTTTTCAACTATAACTAGGATACAACTAGTATCTGGGGAAAATAATAACCAACAATACCAACAGAAAAAGTGGAGTAAACAGAGAATAACAGTTCTCCCTGCAAAGCTCTCTTGAAGGAAAGATTCAGACCACATAGTCTGTTCCTAATGTTAATTTAAAATTTATCTGTGGTATTTCCTTTTTCAGTAAGGATGATATATCTGGCCATTAGAATCCTTATGGTACAGAATGATGTGTTTTGGGTAACTTTTTGTTTTCCTTGGAACGGGACTCTGATCATTTCAATCATCAGATTCCTAGTATTGACCACGTAGGCAGTTGTGTTGGCACAGGAAGAAATTCACAGAGAGAAATGAGCAGCTCACAGAGTTACTGAGGGTTGAATTTTCTATCTGAATTTGTTACAGAGGCAAATGTCACCTTTAAACCCATTCAAAGGATTAGGCACAGAAATATTACATCAAACAAATTTATCTTGAATGGCTATATTTTATTTCTCTCAATCNGGGGGGTTTATATCATTAAAATTTATTTTTAATTTCAATCTCAGAATTAGCATTTGTTTGTTTGCATATTTCCCCAATTAAGAACAATTTTTTATCAAGGCTTTGATTCTTCTGTGGCCCATCCGTTCAAAATCCTAATGAAGTCAATGGGATGCTGTTGAGCTGCAATTAGTACCAGCAGATAAGAACACATTTAGTAATAATTGATGAGTAAAGTTAGTCATAGTCTTGTCCAAAATATCAATGACTGTCCCATTGTCTTACTGTAGCATTTTAGTGACACTTCAAAGTATCAGAACGACATTTCCTCTGTGTTTTGTTCACAAGTTTACTGGAAGTGTTTTTCCATCTGAGGAAAAGCCGTTTTGAATTTTAAACATCATCCTAGGAAACACTTTTGAATTAGAATTAAACTTGGAATAGTCCATCAAGAGTAGAATCGGGCCACTGGTCTAATGTTTTAATTGTACAGCAGCCAAGGAATGAAAAACATTTTATAATTAGAAATGTGAATGCAGTCCCACCACTGGTAGCAGAATCACAGAGATTGGGCAGATGACAAAAAAGTGCTTTAAATCCAGATTGTGATAGACCAGAACTGACCACAGTACCTGCCAGCTGTGAGGAGATTATTGTGGTATTAAACTCTAATCGTGATTTCTTGGTGAGTGCAAGATCCATAGGTGTTGTAGACACACTAAAGTCAACAGCTTAACAGGTTTTTATACGAGTTAAGAAGCTGGCCAAAAGTAACTGTGTAGTGATTTCCATAAAAGCCATGCCCCTTTTTCAAAGTTATTTCATGATTTTTTTTCTGGATTTAAGACATATTTCATACCGTGATACATTCTATTTTACTGTGTTCCTCTTTCAAATTTAATTGAAAGTAGTCTTCAGAGAATATGAGAAAGAATGACCACATGGGCTGCTAACTCTACATGGGACAAAGGGGTGCTGTAGTGAGAGCACCTCATCAGAGCTGCTGGGTCAGTGGCCAGTGTAGGGTCTATAGCCTCCAGCAGTCTCTGTTTACAAGGTTTAGTCACATCTGAAGTTCCCATGTGAATCATATGGTCAGTAAGCCCTGGATGAGGGACGTTTTTCCCATTACAGTGATCATGAAAATGAGGGTCTCCAGAGGAGTCTTGGTTTTTGTATGCCAGGAAGGGTTTCTGCAGAACAACATTCTGTGGAGCATGAGATGGCAGCAGGAGGGATAGGATCCTCAGCTGAAGGCTCCCTTAGCTGCCCACTTCTGTCTGATGACGACATTAAAGCATGCCAAGGATGTGAGGGAACCGATTGTGAACTTCCTGTGTTTAATGTTTTTCATCCTGAGCTCAGCCTGTATTCAGACCAAGCATTTACATAAGCAATTGCAGTGGGAGTTACACCCCTTTGCACCTCTTATTTTGCCACAGAATTAAAGCTACAGCTACACAAATGAACAGAAGTTGAGTTGCTTTGGATATTGCCCTAAGACTCTTTTGTGCTTAAATTTCCCATGGGAAAGATGAGAGTAACAGCATTTCCCTATCTCACCGAGCTGTTGTGAGAATAAATATAGAGTTGTGGTGTTAATGGTTGGAATCTTTTAAGTACACATTAGCACCATAGGTACTGACATAGGATTTTTATTGCTGCCTCACTGTGCATTGTGTTGCTGTACGTGTCCATGTGTGAGACACAGATTTGTTCCCTATTCTCTCCACTAAGTGTCTGTGCCAGCACTGTAACTTTCCAGCATTCCTATTGAAATTCTCTGTACTGATCACTCTTTTCCTATGGCTTACAGATTGCATTTTCTCAAGCTAAATGTACTTCCACAGCACATAATACTTTCACAACTTTTTCAGATCCCCCAAAATGTTTTTTTGTCTCTTTGCTTAATTATAGCACCTCACAAATTAATCTTAGCTCTCATTAACATAGAAGTTAAATACAGGAACTTACAGTAATCTTCATGGGTCCCCTCAGTGTGATATGCTGTTGGCTGATATTAACCTTTGCTTACAGCTCTTCAACCACTTTTCATTCCATGTGACAGAACACAGTATTCAGCCAATTAGAATTAATTCTGCAAATAAGACTTCAAGAAACGCTCTATCAAGTAGGTTAGGTTTTGGGCAAGTACTTTGCACAGAGTGTCTAAAATCTATCAGTTCAAGGTACAGTAATTTTTGTTTTCTTATATACAGAAGGTTGAATAAAAAATGAGGTAATGGACCATAATGTATGGCCTGGGCATCATAAATGGCCTGATCATCTTGCAAGAACCAGAATTAGTACACAGGAACATTAATTCTTGATTTAAATGCAATTTACCAATTTAAGGTCAAATTTAGATGCACTGCTCAGGTAGTTTGAAATCTTTGAAAAACTAATGATTGGATCTGATTTGCCTACCGTTTTGCCTTGTTTTATACTGTTGTAATTCCACTCACAGCAAATGGGAGGTACTCTCCTATGTGTGAGAGAGAAAAAAGAAAATCATTATTTACAGTCTTTTCATGGTCACGAGCTAACAAATGGATTTTTCATTGAGTGTATGTTTTGTATGCTTTTTCTGTGTTTTATTTTGGTAATCCACAGACACCATTATTATATGAAAAGAAGCAGATGTATCGCAGTTGGCAGTTTTCTAAAGAAAATATTTATTTATTACTTTCTAGATTGCATTTGTTTAATCACAGAAATCTTGCATATTTTTAGCAATTATTTGTGTTACCATATTTTAGTATTTTAACAAGAGAACAATTGACTTTTCCAGCTTGAGCATATTAAAAGCTTAGTGAGGTATATGCTATATCTGGTTCCCTTCCAGTTTTAAAAATGTATAAATTCTCTTTTTAATGTTCCAGGGAAAAGCAATGGTATTTGCTCCACTCCGAGGGAATACTTTAAACCAGTTTTGCAATCTAGCTGAAAAAGCTGGTTTCTCTATCCAAAGACATGAAAATTATGATGAACACATTTCGAACTTCCACTCCAAGGTTAGTTTTCTGCTTGTGTTAGATAACACTTTAATCCGCATTGCATTTTGAAGAGATCATGGTCCTTTTGGCAGGTAACCTAAATGTTTGATTAAAGTACTCCTTAGGTGTGCTGTTTCTGAACAGCTATTTTTGTATCTGATTATTTTGTGTGGTAGAGCCATCCTTTATCTCTGCACGTCTAGAAGAGTTTTGCAGAAGCATCTCCTGTTTACCCTTTCCATTCATAGAAATCTAATTTATGAGAGTCTTTTCTTCTTGTTGTTAGCTGCCTATAAATATACAGCACACAAGCATTTACATTTTAATAAAAAGCCTGCAATTTTTAAATAGGTTATATACTGAAATAGACTGTAATAAATAGGAGGTGAATGTCTAATTGTATCATATCGTACCATAAATCCTTATCTCTGGCTGCTTTATGGCTGGGTCAGTTGGCAGCTTCAAACTGCTAAATCTCATACAGAATTTCACAGTTGTGGGGTTGTATGTCAGATCGAGGTGCTACAAGATTTAGGTCAAAAGCACTTATCTGAGCATGATTTCTAAGCTTGCTTACATAAAGCTACTGTTATCAGTCTCCTTTTTTATTATTTATAAGTATGGAGTAATACAGGACATGAAGAGGAAGGCGCTTCACAGAAAACTTTTTAGGAATTTCTTATTTTCCTGGAGAAGCGCTTATCAAAATCATATTTATTACTTGCAGTTCTGAGATCTCTCTTTCATACCGTAAAGAAATTCACTGTTGTAGATCCATGTGACCTTAGACATAACCTCTTGCAATTTTCTAAGAATTGTCCCTGGAAAATACAGACATGTTCAAAATTGAGGTGAAATGCATTTTTTTTTCTATTTAGCTCCACCATATGATAGAAATGAGATTATACTAAAAAATATTCATGTGATGTTGTAAGGAACAAATATATGTTTTAATGTGTAATTTCATATATAATAAAGACTCCCATTAAAGCTATCTAGATGTGTACATAAAATCACTTAATTTCATTGTTCAGATAGATCTGAACCAGGCCACATGAAAACCAAATAAATTTCAGTCATTGTTCATCACATAAAGTGGTATATATGTAAGGCCCAATGTGATGGATGTTTTATTTGCCTCCACCTGAAAAAGGGCATGATTTTGATTATGTTGTTTCATGGTGGTAGTTCTCTTTCATTATCCACTGCATCCAAATCAGCTCTGCAGCAGTGAAATGCAGGAGTAATAGTTGTTATCTTGATCAAAGAGATGGGTCAAAAATGATAGAGTAGCTTATTTTGCTTAGAAAACAAATGCATTCTATCTTCCTCTGGTTATATGTCTGCTACAGTCCTTATAGTGGTGGCCACAGCACAGACCCATCTGAAGTATATTTAAAGACAATGCAGATCATTTTCCTGAGGTATTTCTGAGCACAAGCTGAGAAATTTAAGATGGACATGTACTTGAAGAGAGTAATTCTCGCCTTCATTAGTTTAAATCCAGTTTGGGAATGTTTTTCTCCACTGTAGTCACAGCTGTGGCAGCATAGTTCCTTGTTCTTCCTTCCTCTGTCCACTTTTGGCTTAAGGAAGAAAAATGTCCCAAAGACAGATTACTGCTCAGTTGAACATGTGTGCTAACCCATGACACCTGATGCAGTCAAGAATAACTTTCTGTTCATTTAATTTATTTTTTTTTCAATTGAGGTACTTTAATTTTATTGGAAAAAGTCTTTAAGAGTGAGGAAGATAAAGGTCCAGATATATTTCTGAATGGCTTTCTTTATGTGTGATATTCTGCTTTTTAATGTGATAGTGTCTCACAGTGATAACCCAACACTGATCTCTTACTAGTCCTGCCATATTCAATAATATAATGACTCTGCAAAACAAATACTTAGTTGACAAATTACATGAAGGGTAAATTCTGCCTCTTTTCATTCTTCCTCAAATACATATCCTGCAAACTTGTACAAAGTGTAGACAGACCTGCGCAATCACACTTGGTCTCAAAGATAGATGGAACAGTGAGTCTGACAGATTTCAGATGCACAGAATAAAAACCCACTGTGGAGTGGAGTGCAGAGATTCCAAGGCAAGTTATGGAGTATTTCCCTGTGGTCTCCTTGCTCTTCAAACTTCTCAAAGCAGTGAAGAGTTGGTAGTGCTGTTTGCTATTCCTTATTCCTCAAGCTATGTAAAGGAGACCCAAAGTTAGACCTACAGTAACAGTTCTAGGTTTTTTTTTTCATAGTTGTTGCATTTTCAAAGGTATTTCCCCCTTCCTTTTATAAATAAAACCTTGCAAATACTGTGAGTGTGAAGTTGTACTATTGCCTATAAGAAGGCGATGCACCATTGAAGCAAATGGAGAAATAATGCCACAGTGTGCAGACACCATGGCATTTCATAGAACATATGCCAAGAGAATGGATGATACATCAACATCTAATAATGCACGATTAGAACATTTCTCAGCTGGATCTATTCCTGTTTAGAACAGCTAAGCATCAGACCAAGTTTCTTATTTCTGTGGTCTTAAAAAACTCTAAAAAGTGCTGTTCACTGCATGAAACATGGACAAATTTCTTGCAGAATTAAGATGACGGTGATTTTAGAAATCCTGAGGGACACATGGATTAATACACATTTTCCTATAAAGAAAGCAAAATATAGAAAATTTATGAGTAAAAAATTGCCCTTTTTGGATTCAACATATATTTTCACAATTTTTAAGCTGCAAACATGGAGGACTGAAACCTTTGCAGAATTTTTATGACTGTTCTTAAAACTACAGTTTAAAAGTTTTGCATGTTTAGCAGGAATCAGTTTGCGTTGCATGTCTCCTTCCAAATCTCATCTTCCCCAGGATGAGTTTGCTCCCAAATGAAGTAGAGGCGTTTTCCTTCAGGCTGCATGTTATCCTCTTATCCCTACTGTTTTGGAATAGAGCGTAACCAGCTGGAGAACTGTAAGAAGCCTGATAATGCAGCTATTTTCTGCTGTCCCGTCTTAATCTTGTTACACAAATGGTTGTGAAGAGATTCATGAATTTTAATTTTGCCCTCTGCATTAGTGCCTCATGTCACTCATACACAGCTGCCTTCTATGGGGAGTTGTTCACCCCTCCTCCTACAACAGGGGAAAAAATTAGTTACAATCTTGGCAGTAGTGCAAGTAACCAAAAAAAAAAAAAAAAAAACC